>JAKSZT010054140.1:297697-516261 GCA_026826555.1 Tolypeutes matacus
GAGTGGTGGTGTTCCTGGGTTTGGTGGTGCAGCACTGGGGGGTGGGTGGATTCGGAAGGGCAGGTTCAAATCCCCAGGGCATGTAACTGTGAATCTTGACATTCCATGGGTTGGGAGAGGGGGGTATCACGGGCCCTGGGGGGCTGGGGAGAAGGGAACAATCAAGATCTAATGGGTTGTTTCGTGGTCATGGGGAAGGTTTTTCATTACCTTACAGTAATAGACACAGGACATGGTAAATATCATCAAAATTATTAAACTGTATCATCTAAATTGTAAAGTATACTGTAAATCACTGACAATGTTTAGTTGCTATATTTTGCTATCTGCATAACAGTTATAACTATGCTAACAACCAAAAAAAAGGGGGGGGAGTTAATATGGGGTGGGGAAAGGGGGGGTGGTTTGGTATCTGGGAGACAAGAAAGACAAGAGACCCTATCTGGATGGGTATTCACAGTAAGAAAATCCAGGCATGTTATTTATTTCATTATAGCCCTGTTTGTACCCTATCTTCTAATGATTTAAGGATTTACATTCTCCTGATGCTTGCTGTTCTCTTTCTCTACTTATTCTGAAGTCCTGAAGACATGTGTTTTCTCTTCCTGGATTTCATGTCCATACATAATTTCAAAATATCAGTGGAAAATGGAACAACTCCTCTTTAATCCCAATTATATATGAGTCAAGTATAGTATATGGCAAGAGTGGACCCTAACTGTTTAAAAGCAAAATCATAAAATTGTACCCTTAGTCTTATGGTGAAAACAGTTCTGAGTGTACAGTTCTATAATATGGGGAACAAAAAATATTACCTGAGAATTTATCTGACTGTCTCATTTAAGAGACCTTGAAAAGGTTGGGGGCAGTACTTTTTTTTGAAAATGGCCATTTCAGTGGCTTTCCACCCCCTGTCCTAGTTTCTATGACATCCAGCAAAGGAAAGGTAGAAGAAAGGAAACTAAATAGAAAAGGATGAAGTAGCAAATTTAATTCCTATTCATTCACCTTGGGATACATAATTAAAATTATCACCAAAAAAAGAGTACCTAAAAAGCATATAACATGATGATAACGATCCAAATCTGAAGAAAATAGGCTTGGAAATGCTGATGCTATAGCCTCCTGTCAGCAATGAAATCCCATACCATCCAGTAAGGCCAGGGATTGCTAGTAACTTACTTTGAGAGCAAGCAAAAGTAAAAATATGGGATTGGACCCTCAGTGTTAGTGTTTCTAAGGAGCTAAAGTAGATATACCAAAGAAAATGCCTACATGTATACTGTGAAACTGGAATTCCAGCATTTAGTAATATAAGGAGAGCACAAGGCAGTCCGCAGAACAGAGAGATGGCTCTGGGGGTCTGGGCGCCTATGTAGAGGGAGTGCTCACTAAGTGCTCTCTCACCCTTCTAGCAGAACTCTGACTTCTACTCACATTGAACAAGAATTCCAGAAAGGGCCTGTTTGAACTTCTCCTTTGCTTCTTCCATGTCTTTCTCATGGGCAGCCTTCTCGTTCACCAGGCGGCGGACATGACTGTTGGCCGACTGGATCATGGAGTAGAAGTTGTTGGCACTGCGGCGGTTCACCTCTCCTCGTTCAATCCAGGTAAGCAAGGTCTGCACGGCTTCAGAGAACTTGGAATCATCTGAAAAAAGAGAATTCAGTTTTAGAATCATCAAAGGTAACTAAATCTCTCTTTTCTCAACAGGCTGGCAAGGAGGCCACTGTGGCTTTTTGGCAGTGTTTGTTAAACGAATTGCTGAGGATGGAAAGCCACACTTGCCTACATGTGCACACACAGGCAGAAATCAGACAGACAGGCAAACAGCAAGAATGAAAGATTCAAAAAGCAGCCACATGGATAAATTTTCAGAAAGAGAAGTGTCCTTTCTTTGCCAAAATTATAGGTTTCACATATTGCAAACCTAACATCTCTGATTGTGTGTATGTGTGTGTGTGTACGTGTGCAATGTGTGAATGAGCAACAAGGGACTTCAGAATTCTACAATCCTGTGTTTTAATAAGGAAAAGTAAGCTTGAGTCCTGAGTTTAGCTTGAGCTTATTTGCCAGTAACTTTACCCTGGATCCATAGAATTGTGGTGTTGGAACGAACCTTAAGAAAGAGTTTAGTGGTTATTTCTTTAGGTATAAACACATTTTTGACCTTTTGTAACATCACTCCTGTATCTAATTCACAGCCCAAGGCCTTCCAATAATCAGTCACAGGCACAATCTATTTTGATGCAATTTATTTCATTTCTACATTTCTCCACATCCCACTTCTTTTGCTTGAGGAACCCTCCAAGTAGATTTCTGCGGCTAGTTAGGAGTTATTCTAACTAACTGATGTTCAAATAGTAGCAAAGCTCTTCCAAAGCTCCTGATCCAGCTCTCTGAGATAGCCACATATATTCTGCTGTTAAATACTCCTCAGAGGGAGAGTCCATTAGCATCCCAATGAAGCCTTGTTCTAGGGCTTCACATTCCTCTCTGGCTAAAAACCCTTGTATCGAGTGGGAAAATCTCTCACTGCAATTTGAACTTCTTGCCTCTCTCCCTGTTTTCAGTGCAGATATCTATCAAATGACTAGAGGTCAGTCTCCTCTTTATAGCAGCTTTTCATTTTATAACTTGGATGCACTCTTTATGTTGATGCTTACTTTTGCTTCTCTTGGGGTCTACACAACCAGAAAATTCATTAAAAACATTTTTTTTTTTTTTTCAATTCAAACAGCCTTGTTTGGTGTCATGGAAACAGGGAAGTTTTGGACCTGGAAACTAACAAATGTTTTCAGCTTTTCTAATTTTTCAAAATGTAATAATTATTTCTGTATCTCTGTTCTGGACTCTATGTTTTCTGCTTTTCTCTCATTGGAAAACAACATCAATTGAAGCAAGGGATTTCAGAAATATGTGAATCCCTTAGGCTGAACAGCACAAACAAGTTTGTTGAATGAGACCTATTTGAAAAGTGCAATTAAAGGCATCTTGCTGAGCTTCCAGCAAAAGAAGCAAGGAAAATACATATCATTAGATTTGGGTTGGTGCCATCAATAAGATCAATGGGACACCAACATTCATTCAATAAAATCAGCTGTACTCAGAGAATGAGAAAGGCTGGATTTGAGCTGCTAACACAGGAGACCATGCGGGGCAATTAATGTTAAATTAGCAAAATGGCTGTGAAAGCCAAGTAAGGGGAATAGGAATCAAAACTAAAGTAAAGCAGTTTAATTTGGCTATGTCTAGAAGTCTCCATAGCCACTGTGTGAAATAAGTTGGCCATTTTAAGTGATTAAACAAGTCCTCTTTTAGTTGGTGGTAGTCAAGTCTTTTAGTAACCAAAGAAGAATGTGCATTGTGACTATTCCTCTCTAGGCCTCTTTTTTCTCGTCTGTAAAATGGAGATTTTACCAGACTTTTACTGGGTCACACCAAGTTCTAGCACTCTGATTCACTTATTTGATTCATAATTCAAAACTAACTTGCATCCAGTATGAAAGGGTGATCTTACATGTTTCAAGTCATGGGCCACAGCTAGAATGTTTGACATGGAAAAGTGGGAAAAAATTGTTTCCTTTTAGTCACCTGATGTCCAGAAAGAAAAATGTTATACCTTGGGACAATGAAGGAGCAGAGATACAAGAGAGAGGGGTAATTTTCTTGTTTTTGAGTTACCAGGTATACATCTGTGACAGTTTGAAGCTGTACGGAACCCAGAAGTTTATGTTCTTAAAGTTAATCCATTCCTGTGGGTGTTGGCCTATTGTAGGTGTGATCTTTTGATTAGATTAGGGGCCTTTTGATTAAGTTACTTCAGTGAGGCATGGCCCAGGGTGGTCTTAATCCTCTTACTAGAGTCCTTTATAAATGGGAAGAAAAGAGAGAGAGAGAGAGAGAGAGAGAGAAAGAGAGAGAGAGAGAGAGAATGCCAGGGAAGCAGGAAGCTGTAAGTGGCAAGACCTGAAGGAAAGGGAGAGACCAACAGATGCCACCATGTGCCTTTCCATGACAGAGGAGACCAGGATCGCCAGCAGCCAATCTTCAGGGAAAGAGCATCACCTGATGGTGCCTTGATTTGGACGTTTTCATGGCCTCAGAACCATAAGCTTGCAAGCAAATAAATCCCCATTGTAAAAGCCAACCCATTTCTGGTTTATTGCATTTTGGCAGCCTAGAAAACTAAAACAACATCTTTGTATTTACAAGTCTCCAATACAGGAAGGACTTAGAATACTTTAGTGAGAAACTCAAAGGGTAACTGCCAACAACACAAATATATAAATTTCCTTAAAGAAAAGAGTTCTTAATTTTAATCATGGAGCTTGACTGCCTCTGTACCTTTCAGTTTTTCAGCAACAATGCTGCATTCATGATCTGAATAGTGGACCACTGGGGGTGGGGATGGTGGGCGCAATCTTTCTTCTTCCATCCTTCTACGGTGGCGCTCCTCTCTTGCTAGCATACGCTGCTTACATTCCCACTCATACAGGTCATCTCGAGCCTGTGCAAAATCAACATGGAGCCGGCCAGTGTCCTTTTTGTCAGTGCTAGAGCCTAGGCGAATGCGGTAACCTAAGTTCACAAGAAGGAGAAAAAGAGAGAGGATTACAAGAACCGTAGTGTTTCAGATGTGGTAGCTGCAGTTTAAAGTGACCACAGAACCCCCAATTCTCTCCATACTACTCGCAAGATGAGCCATCAAAAGAATTGCATTATAGCCTCATCTCTGATAATAGTTTACTATTCTATGATTTGGGTCAATCTTGTTCTTAGGAGTTCCATTCTTCCATCTGCCACCTTACTTCTGGCAGAGGTGACATTGTGGACAATGGTATGAAGAATGGGCTTTATAAAGCAACAAGGGCTGGGAAGAATGGAAAAGGTGGACTCAAACTATAGTACTTTTGGATAACTTCACCAAGAGTGTCAGTCATACCACCATACAGCATTTTAGTAAAACTTAAATGTATTAGCTCAGGATTTCAATCCTTAAAATTATTCCCTAGATTCATTTGGAATTCTGAACCATTGTCTTCTGGGAAAAATTAGATATAATGGGAAGTGGTATATGACATAGGCAACATAATTTGGGATCCTTGGAGAAAAAAAATAAGAGGTATTATAACTCTGATATAGTAATATAGGACTGGGATTCAGAAAACCAGGATTCAAGTCCCCATCTCTACTTTTTTTGCCAGCTATAAAAAAATGAAAGAAAAACATTTATCAAGTACTTTGTAAGTTTTGGGAGCTAAGCTAGATGCTTCCACATAAACTTATCTCATTTCTTTCTCAGCACAAGCTTCCAGGGTAAGCATTTTACAGAAGAGAAAACTGAGCATCAGAGAGGTTGGAGAGGATAAGTGGCTTGCCCAAGGTCAAACAACTAGCACGTAGAGCATAGACTTGAATCCAGGATGTCAGACTCCAAATTCATCCTGCTTTCATTTATTCCAACCTGTCTCTCAAGAGGCAGGAGGTCCTCCTCTATTATTTAGTTGAGTTCTGATGACTATATGTATGTGTGGAAACTATCTGAGGATTAGCGAGAACAATCCCTGGATTTCACAGAGGGCTGGGAATAGGTCCAAGCAGAAAAACTCAATTCACAGGGCATTTGGTAGAGTACTCAGAAGAGTTTTCTCTAAGTAATGGAGAAAAATTAGTCTTAGATTAAACATTGCTCTGGTTCTGCCATAAAAAGCAAAGTGTAAAAGAGTCAAAATGCTTTCAAGTTATTTAACTGCATCCCAGAACAAAACTGAAGAATATCTATAGAAATAAAAAAATACCCAGCAACCAAAATACCCAGTATCCAATAAAAACATTACCAGGTATGGAAAGAAGCAGGAAATTATGACCCATAGTAAGTGTGGCAGTTTGATGTAATTATGAATTCCAAAAATATAATCGAATCATGCTTGTAAATTGATCTGTTAATCTGGGCATGATTAGGTTAGGATTAGGGCGTTGAGCCCCACCCCTTGGTGGGTGGGGAATTGAATATACACTGTGGGAGATGTTTGTGTGGGATGTGGTGGGAGGTGTGGGAGGTGGGCAACATGGGAATCCCAGTGGGTTCCGTGTAATATTTTGGGTAATCTAAGCACCTCTTATAATATATGTATATATATATATATATAAATAACATTTTTGTAAGCAAATACACATATATGCATATATATTTATATATCATTTTGCAAATGTTTGTATGTATTGTGAGAATTTTGATTTTTACCCATAATAAAAAAAAAAAAAAAAAAAAAGGCAAGGCAAAGGACAGTTGAAGCAGTCTTTTGAGAAACAGTTTTGATGTTGGAAAAAGGCCCCGGGAGAAGAAAAGCAAGCCGTTCACCTGATCGTCTACAGCTAAACTTGTGGAGGAAACAGAAGCTTAGCCCAGAGAGAAACGCAGCCCCGGGAAGAGAGGAACCCTAGAAGCCTGAACCCTGGCAAACGCCGGCAGCTGTCTTGATCCAACATGTGGCAATGGACTGTGGTGAGAGAAGAAACTTAATGCTTTATGGCCTGGTATCTATGAACTTCTACCCCAAATAAATACCCTTTATAAAAATCAACCCATTTTTGGTATTTCACATCAGCACCCCTTTGGCTGACTAATACAGTAAGGATAACAATTAATCAATCAAAACAGATCCCGAAGTGATAAAGATGATAGAATTAATAGACAAGGGCACATACCAAAACGAAATAGAGAGGGGAAAAAAAAAAAAAAAAAGAAAAGAGTTCCAGTGAGCTGTGGGACAACTTCAAGTGGCCTAATATGTGCCTAATTGGAGTCCCCACAAGAGAGGGGAAAGAACAGAAAAAAATATTAGAAGAAATAAGGGCAGGAAGGGGAGCGGGTATAGCTCAGTGGCTGAGTGCCTGCTTCCCATGTACGAGGTCCTGGGTTCAAACTCTGATACACCCCCCCAAAAAAGGGGGGGGGGGAGGAAAAAAATCCAAATTTGATGGAAGGAAGTTCAATGAAACCCAAGTATAAAAATCATGAAGAGGGGACGGATGTGGCTCAAATGGTTGGGCGTCCGTCTCCCATATGGAGGGACCTGGGTTCGATACCCGGGACCTCTCGGTAAAAAAAAAAAAAAAAATCATGAAGAAAATTATACCATCACACATTATAATCAAGTTGCTCAGAACCAGCAATAAAGAGAATATCTTTAAAGTAGCCATATAAGAAAGACCCAGTATGTACGGAGAAACAAAGATAAGGATAACATTATATTTCTAGAAGATAGTGGAACATCATCTAGGAGAAAATAAACAAAACAAAACAATAAACAAAACTATCATCCTACAATTCCATACCCAGAGAAATTATCTTTCAGAAAGAGAGGTGAATAAATACTTTTTCATACATACAAACCCTGAAAGAATTCACCAGGAGCAGACCTGCACTACAAAAAACGTTAAAGGAAATTCAGACACAAGGAAAATTGATAACAAATGTAAATCTAGATCTATATAAAGGAAGAAAGAATATACATAATGTATGATTTCATTCATGTGACACTCTAGAAAATGCAAACTAATCTGACAGAGAGTAGATCAGTGATTGCCTGAGGTGAGGTAGGAGGAAGAGATTACAAAGGGGAACGAGGATGCTTTTGGGGGTGATGGATATATTCATAATTTTTATCGTGGTGATGGCTTCACAGGTATATACAAATGTCAGGTTTTATCCAACTTATTTTTGAAATATGCAAAGTTCACTGTATGTCAATTATACCGCTATAAGGCTGTTATAAAGCATAATACCTGGTAACCCCAAAACTGCCACAAATTCAAAGAGGAAGAATTAATACATTTTAGAAACAAACTTTTCTGGATCCTTTAAAGTTTACAATGCACTTTTACAGCCATTCCTCTTATTTGATCATCTCTGCCAGCTGGAAAATTGGGCTATTAATGATTATCTTGCCTATTCTCACAGGACTGTGGAAAGGATCAAATGAGAGAACAGTATGAAAGCTCTGTGTAAGTCACGCTCAAGATCCTACGGGTGGATGCGCTGTTCACAGTGCCAGCTCCCAAAGAGGCTCCAACTCCAACAGAAAAAGAGATTCTAAATTTTTCTAGACCCTTTTCAAAGGAATGTTTGTTTGTTTTACAATGTGGGATAATAGCCATTCAATTCAGGGGAATTCTAGCACTTGTGAACTTTGGCGGGGGGAGCAGGTTCAAATTTAAAGGGCAACACTGAGTTGCCGTCACATCACTGACTGTGATCTCCATTCCTTTGGCAATACTGAGAATGTTTCCAGGAGGTAGCTGGTAACAGAGAGTTGATTTCAATGATGTTTAGATGGACGCCTCCTGAGCAGCATGTCGTCTTTTATGTACAACTGTTTGGGGCTTTTCAAGACCTTTAAGTTCTTATTAAAATAGTCTATTGTGGAATGTTCTGTTATTGTTGCTAAGTGCTGTCGAATCTTCAGTAGTTAGAGTCTACAGCACTTAGCAACTGTAATAGGAGTTTTCCACATGTGCCTCCTCCTCTTCTTCCCTGTTACTAGCCTGCTTTTTCAAACCCTCATTACCTTTCCTCCAGCCTATTACAACAGGCTCCTCATTCTCTTCTCCCCTCTAATCCATTTTAAACAGAGCTGTCAGATTAATCTTTCAGAAACAATCATCTTCCTTGTTCAAAAATTTCAATAATTTCCTATTACCTGAAGAGAAATGCCAAACTCTTAAGCCTTTCAAACTCTTAACAACTGATGTTTTCCTCCTCCCCTCAAGTCTACTTACTACACAAAAACTTGCCACCTTTGTACTTTTTGCTCATGCTGTTTCTTTGCCCTATCTCTACATGTGAATTCTTTCTCTTTGTTGAGGAGTTAGTCCAAATGCTACTTTTCTTGATATCCCCATTTAGGAGTAAGAAATACTTTCTCTTTCCTCTGAATTTCCATAAGACTTTATCCATACTTCCTCTATGGCACGTGTAACTTTCTATCTCATTATTATTAGCGGTGAGTGTGTTGTTTTAGTGTCTAGAGCAGTGCCTGGCACTGAATAAATGCTTGTTTAATAAATGAATGGATGACTGCATACAAAACCTTAATTCATTAAGGGCAACAACTGGGTTTTACTCATTTTCTACACTGCACGGCATGTAGCACAATAGCGTAAAGAAAAAGTCACTCAAAAAGTGCCTGTTACATGAATGAAGACTCTGCCATGATAAAATATTTAACATTTGGATGCAATTCTTCCAAACCATTATTCATAAGTAAGGAAGGAGTTAACTCTTTTATGCCCTTTCCAATTACTCTGTCTTCTGCCTTCTAGAATATTTTCTCATTGCTCCTATAAAGAACAATGCCAATTCAAAATAAGCAAAGGATAAATCATGAAACTTTATCTTGAAACCACCTCAAAAGGCAAGTGGCTTTACTTTACAATATTCAACAGAAATTATTCTAATTATAATTCCTTGCCCCAGATTCCACAAATCTGAAATTTCACAATAAACAAGAGATTTTATGCAAAGTAGTTCTTACTATCCTCACTGGAAGCACCATAGTATATATATATATTTAAGTCACTATCACTCCTGGATTATATGCATGCTACAGTTTGTTAACTTATCTATTGGCCAAAACCCTTGCCATACCCTTCAGCCCATCCTCCTCCTGGAAATGATATTTATAAAATGTAATTCAGATCATGTCACTCTACCTCTTAAAATCCTTCAATGGCTTCCCCTTGCATCCAGAATGAAACTCATTATCATGGTAGTAAGGGTCAAATTGTGTCCGGCAAAATGATATGTTTAAGTCCTAACCCCTAAGTACCTCAGAACATGAACTTATTTGGAAACAGGGTCATTACAGATATAATTAGTTAAGATGAGGTCATACTGGAGTAGGGCAGGCCCTTAACCAAATATTGGTATCCTTATAAGAAGAGGAGACAAGGAGACACAGACACAGAGGGAAACAGACATGTGAAGAAGGAACAGAGATTGGAGAGATCCTGCCACAAGCAAAGGAACACCAAGAGTTGCCAGCAACCACCAGAAGCTATGAAGAGGCAGGGAAGGATCCTCTCCAAGAGCCTTCAGAGAAAGCATGGCCCTGATGACACCTTGATTTCAGACTTCTGGCCTCCAGAATAGTGAGAGAATAAATTTCTGCTAATTTAAGTCACCCAGTTTGTGGTTAATTGTTATGGCAGCCCAGGAAATGAATATACACGGTTTATAAGGCCCAACATGATTTGGCATTGCCTACCTCTCAGACTTCATTTCCCTCTGATGCCCTTCTCTCATTTGCTATGCTCCACTACACTGACCTGCTATCTTTGGCTTGAGCATGCCAAGTCCATTTTCATCTCAGGGGCTTTGACTTGCTGTTCCTTATTATTGGGATGCTCTTTCCCCAGATACTCAATGGCAATCCCCTTCACCATGTTTATCTACTCAGAGAAGTGAGTCACCTACTTAGAGAAGACTTCCTTACCTAACACCTTAGGTATCAAAACTCTCTACCTCATCCCGGTCACTCTACATATTAGCTTATTTTACCTACTTCATAGCACTTATCAGTACCTGGTATTAACATATTTACATGTTTACATATATATTTTTCTACCTCCAGAATGCAATCTCCTTGATGTCAGGAATTCTGTCTTCATATCCCCAGCAGTCTAGCATTCTGCATAGCAGTCAACAAATATTTGATAGCTACCTGACTTCCATAACTATTTTTTGAGCATCTATTTTGTGTCAGGGTATATGCTAGGTCTTAGGGATTCAAAGATTTTAAAGACACAGTCCCTCACCCTAAGGAGGTCATACTCTGGTGGGAGAAACAGATGTGAAAAGAGACAGTTCTAGTATAGTGTAATAGGTGCTATGGTTGGAAGAAGCACTGAGTACTGTGGAAGCACAGAGGAAGGGATACATAAATCAGCCTGTGGTAGAGTAGGGAGATGTCAGAGAAAGCTTCCCAGAGGAGGTGTTGCTTGATCTGCAGCTTTAGGGTATGAAGATATATGGGTAGGAGAGCCAGGGGTGGAAAAGGTAATTCCAATCAGAGGAAAAGGCATAAAACCCCGTGGCACATTCTGGGAGTAGAATTAGTTCAGCATGGTTCAGACATGGAGAGTGAGAGAAGAATTGGGAGATAATCCTGGGAGGAGGGGAAAAACATATAATCAAGGCCTTTGAATGCCACATGTAAGGAGTTTGGAGTTAATCTCATAGGCAATTAGGAACCACTGAAGAGGTTTAAAGAAGAAATGGGGCGGTAACATGCATTTTCCAGTTCTGAAGATAAAAGGGGGTAACATTAAGCTCAAACGTAGTTGCCACAGATGCAAATACACTGATCCCCAATCTCTGCATTGTGCCTAAAGAGCATGATCCTCACAACTAAACACCTACCAGACAGATAAAGTGCTTTGTCCACCATATACTCCTCAGCAAAGCGAATGTGACAAAAGTTCTTTTTGCTCTTCCGAATAGCAATGATTTCTCCACACTGTTCGAACATTTCCACGATGATCTGCTCTGTCCCATTCTCAGGCAGGCCTCCCACAAATACTGTTTTGCATCCTGGTGGTCTTTCTCGGGTTGCAGGAGGTGGAAGATCTAAGCAAAAGGGCAAAAGCATTTGAAATTAAAATTTTGTTTGGGACAGACAGACCTGTTAGAAACCTAACATTTCCTAGAGATAGCTCTACTGTCTTTTCCCTAAAAGTGCCAGAAGTATGTGGCCTCCAAGGTACTTATCCGTACTCCACAGAAAACTGGTTGCATGAACCTGAAAATCACTTTGCTCAATGGTTTGGTGAGCATGATGTCTAGAGGATAAAAACCCAGGCCCATCTGTCCTTCCTATCCACAGTTCTTAGTTTTGTTCTTTACTTTTGATGTGACAATAGAGCTATGCCTAATTTTCAGTCATTTTTATTGAGAAGAGTGTAAGGGGGAAGGGAAAACCCACTCAGTTTAAACTCTTACTTTCACGAGTTCTCAGAACCAAGGTCCCTGAGAGAAGGGCTTATTTAACTTGAATGTAGTTACTCTTCTCTCTCTGTTCATGTTTACCGAAAGAACTGTTCCAGGATTTATTTGACAATGTTTGAATGAATATTTAAAAAAATATTTACACTTGTCAGAATAATTTTGTTACCAAATTCAGTCAGAGTACAAACTATGCCCCTTCTCTTGCCCCATATTTTAAACTAGTAAACCTTTTCTCAAATTCCTTGATGGACAGGTGAGGTCCAGAGACAATCACGTAGCATTTAGAAGGAAGTATGAAAGACAGCAGAGAAAGTAAGCTTGTTTGGGAAGTCATTAATTAAAGTGAGATAAACTTGGCCACAGAGAGTCAATAAAACCTACTTATTAAGATGATTCTCCACTGCTTTAAAAATATGCTTTCTGCGAATATTTTCCCTGTTCTGATTTTGTGATAATCAGGGTAGGCTAAACATTCACTATATTAGAAACCACGCATGTGTCCCCAGACCTAGTTTTTCTCCCTAGGTCTGGCTTTTAGAATGCTGGTGATAAACTAAGCCTAATTTATTATATGACCATTCTGTATGGGAAATGACTGTAACTCTAGGTATCTTTGGTCAACCTTAAGAGATATAGCAGGGGGATGGATGTGGCTCAAATGGTTGGGCATCCATCTCCCATATGGAGGGACCTGGGTTCGATACCCGGGACCTCCCGGTAAAAATAAAAAAAAGAAAAATATAAAAGGCATGCAGGCCACCAGGCCCCGTGCATGGGTGTGTCGTCAGGCCCACAAATGGGTGAGCCCCCCAGGCCCCGAACGTGGGTGCGCGGCCAGGCCCCACAAGCAGGTGTGCTGTCAGGCCCCGCACGCAGGTGTGCTGCCAGACCCCATGAGCAGGTGAGCCTGCCCAGGCCCCATGCATGGGTGTGCCGTCAGGCCTTATGTGTGGGTGCACCACCAGGCCCCGCGCATGGGTGTGCCATCAGACCCTGTTGCGGGTGAGCTGTCAGGCCCTGCAAGCCACGCAGCAAGATGATGACATAACAGGAGAGTGACACAAGGGAGAGCCAAGACGAGACACACTGAAAAACCAGAAACTAAGGTGACGCAGGCAGTGGGATGCCTCTCTCCCACACTGGAAGTTCCGAGGATCGAATCCCAGTGAAGACAGGAGGAGAAGGATGAGAAGAGAGGGTAGGAAACGGACACAGAGAGTTGCCCAGTGAATGGACACAAAAACAGTAAAGATGGTGGGGGGGGCTATGGATAAAGGTAAATAAATAAATAAATAAATAAATTCTTAAAAAAAAGTATAGGGGAGTAAAATATGGACTATAGTTAGTAGTAATACTTGGGCAATGCTCTTTCATAATTTATTAACAAATGTTTTACAACAATGCAAAGTATTGTGGTGGGGTGATGTGTGGGAGCCCTGTATGATGTTATCTATGCTTGTTTTGTAAGTTCACGAGGTTTACTGAACACTTATTGTTTATGTATGTTCATGTATGAATGATATACTTCAATAAATTGTTTTAAAAAATTTTTTAAAGCTTTCTATTGCTCTCACATGAAACAGAAAAACTGTCACATCTGCCTAGCTCCTTGTTACTACTTAGATGTATTAAGCATGTTCCAAGCAAAATCCTACATTTCATAGCCCAGCAAAACGAAGCACAATGGTCATGGGTTTTTCTAGTGTTGGTTTTGTACTTGCAAGGATTTATTTTGTGTAATCTGTTCTTTTCATTCAGCTCTTAACAATGATTCTCCAAGCTAAAGGTTTGGAGAGCTCAACAACCAGTGATTATAGCTCACATGCAAAAATAAGTGAGTCTTGGCTTCCGGTCGACCAAGATGGCAGCTAGCTTGAACAACTAGCAAAAACTGATAGTCATGTTTCTCAAACTCTGGAAAACATTTAAAGGGTTGCAGTAATTGGGAAAGTGCCAAATCAATAAAACACAGCCTTAAAAATGGTAGGGCAAGCTCATAGTGCCCTTGCTGGGCCTTCTCCCATCCCTTCCCCAGTTTGTTGTGTATGCAGTCCATGCTCCCATTATGGGTCCCTGGCTCTCTTCTGGAGGGAGCAGAGTAATCCTTATATGCACACTGGTGTGCCTGAATATTGGAGCTAATCTATGGAGTGGCAGCCTGAAAGAGTAAACCAGGAAAGTCATCTCTGGCTAGCCCCTGCCCCACCCCCCCACCCCGATTTTGCCCTGCAGGCAGAAATATCTTGCAGACAGCTAAAGCAGTGTAAGAAACAGCTAAGTAAAAAAGACCTGGGACAAAGGATTACCTAGTTTAAGTCATACGGTAGACATCCAGGAGGGGAGAAAGTCTACTTACATATAGGGAGTAGAGGGGGCATTTGAATTCCTATAGGAAGAATTCCTCAGACCATGAGAAAGTACAAGCTTAGGAAAAGACACAGGCTCAGAAAAGAAGGAGAGGACCTCCCACTTCACATTTGCATTGGGCTGATCTTGAAAGGAGGGCTAAACTCTAGAAGAGCACCAGTCAATGCAGAGCCAATTTGCAAAGACTGTTAAAACTATTTGGGGGGTTTGTTAATCTGTATCTGTTAGATCCTGGCACTCAAGGAAATCTCTGTCATATCACAATTGGATACAGAATTAAGGAACAGTCAGCTCAGGGACTAAATCCCAGAGTTATCAGTTAAAAATATTAAAATGTAGAGTGTGCAACAAAAGATTACTAGACAGATAAAGAAACAGGAAATGATAGCCTATTCAAATGGAAAAGATAAAAATCCAGAAACCATCAATGAAGAAGACCAGATTTTGGATATACAAGACAGAGACTTTAAAAATTCCTCAATAAGCTCAAGGAGATAAAGGAAAACACAGAGAAAGAAGTAAAGAATATCAGGAAAACAATGACTGAATAATATGAGAATATCAATGAAGAGAAATTTTTAAAAAGACCCAGATTGGTGATGTCATCAACATTGTGGCATAAGATATGCCCAGAAAAAGCCTTCCCAGAGATTCAGCAAATAAAAGGACAAATCCCACTTGTTTAGAACTCTGGAGGATGGTAGAGACTGGAGAAGTAAGCCAGAAACACCGAATTGAAGAATAAAAGGTATCAGGTAGGAGAATTCTATCCTGGACCACCGATCAGTTCCCCTTTTCCTCACTTGGTCCTGTGCAGCTTGGGAGTTTCACAGAGGCAGCATGGCCCTGGTTCCTCCTGCTCCAGACAGAGACAATAGAGTGACTCACAGCAGTGAGTTCAAACTCTACACATATCCAGTACCAGGGACCTAAGACTAAAGAAACACAGGGCAGAATATAAGTTGCTGAGGAGTGTTGCATATGAAAGAGCCCCCAAGGGGGTAAAATAGAGACTGCAATAGAACCTTTGGCAAGAACTGTTATACCCTCACTAAATCCACTTTCAGTTGTCTGGAACACCTAATTGCAAAATGGACTTTTAAAAGTGATCCACCACCTTCGGCGTCCGGCTGCAGTGTCCAGCAAAGAATTATCAGCACTGGAGAACATATGTAAAACTATCATAAAAGAAAAGCAGCCTTTTGAAAGATTAGAAGTCAGCAAGGAAACCCTCCTGGAAATGTTTAAGATTGAAGAAGAAATAAAGGGGTGTTTATAGTTTTTACAAGATGTTTACTCAACATTTGGCTTCTCCTTTCAATTAAATCTGTCTACAAGGCCTGAAAACTTCCTAGGGGAGATTGAGATTTGGGATCAAGCTGAAAAGCAACTGCAGAACAGTTTGATGGAGTTTGGAAAACCATGGAAGATGAATCTAGGAGATGGAGCATTTTATGGTCCTAAAATTGACATAAAAATCAAGGATGCTGTTGGCAGATACCATCAATATGCTACAATTCAGCTGGACTTCCAACTACCTATTAGATTTCATCTTACCTATATTAGTAAGGATGGGGATGATAAGAAGAGACAAGTGATCATTCATGGAGCCATTTTGGGGTCAATGGAAAGAATGATAGCCATTCTCTCAGAAAACTATGGGGGAAAATGTAACTGGAGAAAAAGAAAAGATAAATAATGCTGTAAACATTCAAACAAGAGACAACAGAATTCATGGAGAGGTTTCAGTAACTTCTGCCATAGGTAGATTAAAGAAGCTCAAGAAATCACATACACTAAATGCAGAGGAAGACTTCTGAAGTCCTTTCCTTGTATTCACTTCTAAATACCCTTGTTTTGACCTTTGAAATGTACTTTTCTTAACCAGTTAACATGTTAAAAACTTTGGACCCACTGATGAAAGGAGACAGGGCACAAGGAGAAAGAAGTAACCAAAATATATAAAGTTTAATTCACTAATGTGCCCTGAGGACAGTAAAAGAACATGCCTGGGAGATTTTCAATAAATTAATGCTTTAAGGGATTTAAGTAAGAAAATGGTATTCATTGAAATGGGGAACTACTAGGAAAAGAGGATTATGAAATGTTATTGCTAAGATATATTTATGATTTTCAAATAAAAGTCTGCAAAGCTTAAAAAAAAAAAAAAAAGTGATCCACCTCTATGGAGTGACCATATCTGACTCCCCACAGTGTGATACCCTAGTGGGGAAGAAACTAGAGGCAGAAAATCCTCACAGAAAAAAATGGGGGGTTAAACTGAACTGCTGTAAGATAGGATGGGACCCAGAAATGAAAAGTGTAAGAAAAATGGGCCACTGAGTGAGGGATAGAATGTAAACAAATCATAGCACTGGGGAGAAAATTCTGCACAAAAACAAAGAGAACAGATCAAGATTCCCATAGAAAGAACAGAGGAAAGGAAGCTTTCTCCTGGAAGCCAAACAACTGCACAAAACATCTTAAAAACGGCATCACATATCCAGGGCAAAAATCAGATAAAGAAGAGCTGAGAAAATCTGAACAGTTAAACATGGGCTATTCTAAATGTCTAGAATAAGTTGGACCAAGTGTCAAAGAAGATTCTTAACACAAAGCCAACCAACATAAAACCCTAGACAAGAGGGATAAATGGACCTTCAGAGTTAACCCATCAAGATAATCAGATGCCTAGACATCATCAAAAAATTACAAGCCATACTAAGAAATAAGAAGAAATGGCTTAGTCAAGGGAAAAAACTAAAAGTTTAGAGGAGACTCTGAAATTGGAACAAAGAAGCAAAGATGTTCAAATAAATATCCTAAATCAATTCAAGTAGATCAAGGAAGATATGGCTAAAGAAATAAAGGATATTAAGAAGACAATGTGTGATGTGAGCACAAAGAAGAATTTTTAAGTATAAAAGGAAACATAACAGATAGTATGGGAATGAAAGGCAGAAAAGTAGAGATTAAAAATACACTGGAGGTATGTCTCAGATTGTGTAATTATTTCTTTTCTTATTTCTTAATAACTCTTTACTCCCTTGCCTACCCTTAAAAATACACTGGAGGTATACAATTGCAGAGTTGAACAGGCAGAAGAAAGAATCAGTGAACTAGAAGACAGGACAATTGAAATCATAGTGTCAGAAAAACTGATAAAGAAAAGAACAGAAAAAAAATTGAGCAGCTTCCCAGGAATTTGAATCATAGCATGAAGCACACAACATACATGACATGGGTGCCCCAGAAGGAGAAGAGCAGGGAAAAGAGGCAGAAAGAATATTTGAGGAAATAATGGTAGAAAATGTCCCAACTATTATGAAAGACATAAATATACATGTACAAGAAGCACAACATCCTCCATAAAGGATAAATCCGAATAATCCTACTCCAAGACACATACTAATCAGAATGTAAAATGCCAAAGATAGAGAATACTGAAAAGAGCAAGAGAAAAGTGAATTGTAGCATACAAGGGCTCTTCAGTTAAGATATAAGTGCCCATTTCTCATCAGAAACCATGGAGGCGAGAAAGCAGTGGTATGATGTATTTAAGGTATTGAAAGAAAAAAACCTGCTAGCCTAAAATTCTTTATCTGGCAAAACTCTCCTTCAAAAATTAGGGTGAGTTTAATATATTCAGAGATAAAGAGAACTGAGGGAGTTCATCAAAAAGAGACCTGCTCTACAAGAATTACTAAAGGGAGTTCTGCAGGTTGAAAGGAAAAGACAGGATAGGGTGGCTTGGGGTAGTGTGAAGAAATGTATAACCCAATAGTACTGTGCCTGCAATATACAACTCTACTATTTAATTCATATAAGAATCAGAATACAATTGAACAAGAAAAAGGCATATTTCCTGATAAAGGATGTGCAAAATATAAAGTGGTAAAGTGGGACAAAAACAAAAAAAGAGGGAAACAGACATGGGAACAGAGAATGCTATTGAAGCTAAATTTGCATATTTTCAAATTACTAGGTTATAGGCAAAGGTTGTGTAATATAAACCCCAAGGTAACCATAAAGAAAATAGTTTTAAAAGATACAGAAACAGAAATGAGAAAGGGGAATTTTTTCCTGACTTCCCCCTCAGATTGCTTGTCAGTGGTATATAGAAACACTACTGATAGTTGCATATTAATCTTGTATCCTGCCACTTTTCTGAACTCATCTATTAATTATAGTAACTTTGTTGTGGATTTTTTTCAGGATTTTCTGGCTATAGTATCATAATATTGGCGAATAGTAGAAGTTTTACTTCTTTCTTTCCAATTTGGATGCCTTTTATTTCTTTTTCTTGTCTAATTGCTCTAGCTAGAACTTCTAGCACAATATTGAATAATAGTGGTGACAGTGGACATCCTTGTCTTGTTCCTCATCTCAGCAGGAAAAATTTCAGTCTTTCACTGTTGAGTACAATGCTACATGGGGTTTTTCATATATCACTTGGCCATGTTGAGAAAGCTTCCTTCTATTCCTATCTTTTGGAGTGTTTTTATCAAGAAAGGTTGCTGTATTTCATCAAATGCCTTTTCTGCATCAATCTAGAGGATCATATGGTTTTTCTTCTTCAATTTTATTAATGTGGTTTATCACACTAATTGATTTTCTTGCATTGAATCACCCTTGCATACCTGGGATACAACCCACTTGATCATGGTTTTTAATTTTTTATTGTGCTTTTGGATTCTGTTAGCAAGTATTTTGTTGAGGATTTTTGCATCTATATTCATTAGAGAAATTGGTCTGTAATTTTTCCCTTCTTTGTCTCTTATAACAGCTTTTGATATCAGATAAAAGAGATGTTAAGTCAAGTGGGTTGTATCCCAGGTATGCAAGGGTGATTCCCTTCATAATAGCAACTGAAGGAATAAAATATTTAGGAATACACTTAACCAAGAACAAAAAGGACCTATTTCAGAAAACTACAATACATTGCTAAAAGAAAACAAAAAAAGACCTAAATAAATGGAAGTACATTCAGTGTTCATGGATTGGAAGATTAATATGGTTAAGATGTAAATTCTACCAAAACTGATTTACAGATTCAATGCAATCCCAATAAAAATCCCAACAGACTTTTTTTGAGAAGTGGAAAAGGCAATTATGAAATTTATTTGGGAGGGCAAGGGGCACCAAATTGCCAAAAATGTCTTAAAAAAAAAAGAACAGAGATGGAAGATTCTCACTCCCTGACTTTAAAACATATTACTTAGCTATAGTGATAAAAACAGCTTGGTCCTGGCATAAAGATAGACATACTGACCAATAGAACTGAATCAAGAACTCAGAAATAGATCCTCACATCTAAAATCAAGTGATTTTTGACAAGGCTTGTCAAGCTCACCCAACTGGGTCAGAATAGTCTATTTAACAAATGGTGCTGGAAGAACTGGATATCCATATTCAAAAGAAAGAAAGAGGACCCTTATCTAACACCTTATATAAAAATTAACTCAAAATGGGTCAAGGACCTAAATATAAAAGGTAATACCATGAAACTCCTGAAAGAAAATGTAGGGAACATCTTCAAGATCTTGTGGTAGGTGGTAGTCTCCAAAAAGGAAATACAAATAGCCAAAAAGCACATGAAAAAATGTTCAATGTCACTAGCTATTAGGGAAATGCAGATAAAACTACAATGAGCTACCATTTCACACCTTATAGAATGGCCATTATTAAAAAAAAAACCCAGAGAACTACAAGTGCTAGAAAACATGTGGAGAAATAGGAACACTCCTTCATTGATGGTGGGAATGTAGAATGGGGCAGCCTCTGTGGAAGACAGTTTGCCAGTACCTCAAGACACTGAACAGCCTTATGATGCAGCAATCCCATTACTAGGAATATATTCAGAAGATCTGAAAGCAAGGATGTAAACTGACATTTGCACACCAGTGTTCATAGCAGCATTATTTACAATTGCTAAAATGTGGAAACAGCTCAAGTATCCATCAACTGATGAAGAGATAAACAAAAATGTGGTTTATACATGCAAGAAGAAATGAAGTTGTAAGAAGAAATGAAGTTGGGATGCATTTGACAACATGGATGAACCCTGAGGAAAGAAGCCAGACACAAAGGACAAATATTGTATGATATCACCAATATGAACTAAATACGATGAGTAAACTCATGGAGTTAATCTCCAGAATAGAGGTTACTAGGAGATAGAATGTGAGTTGAGAATTGGGGCTGATGCTTAATGTATGTAACATTTTTAATAAGCTTCATTACAAAATGAATAAAGTTGATGGTAACACATAGTGAGTATAACTAATACTGCTGATTTATAAATGAGATTGTGGCTGAAAGGGGGTAGTCTGTGGGCATAAATGTCAACTGAAAGGAAGATAGAGAATAATTTAGGGAATGTATAACTGATTTTGATGGTGGATGAAGATTGTGGGTAATAGTATAAATATAAGAATGTTCTTTTACAAAGTGTTAAGAACATGGTGATTTGCAGGAAAATACAAGTAATGTAACTTATGGATTATAGTTAACAGAAATATTTGATATTTTTGCAGCAATGGCAAAGAAGATATTATATCAGTTCTAAGAGACAACAATGGGGGGGTATAAGTGGGTAGGAGATTTTTCCTTTTGGAGTAATGAAAATTTTCTAAAATTGACTGAGGTGATGACAACACAACTCTGTGATGTAAACGAGAGCCACTGAGTGCACACTTTGAATGGATTGTGCAAAACATGGGGCTGTATAACACAGGGAACCCAGTGGTGGAAGATGGACTATGGATAACAGGACAAATATGATGATGTTCTTTCATGAATATTAATACAGTGTTAATAATCGCATGGGTTGGGAGAAAAATACACCAAATGTAAGATATGGGCTATAGTTAGTAGCAATATTTTGATGGTGATCTTTCATAGTTTTTAATAAATGTTTCACAACAATGCAAGGTTTTTTGGTGGGGTGATTGTATGGATGCCCTGTATGATGATATGCATGTTTGTTTTATAAGTTCACAACTTTTATTATAAAATTATTGTTTCTGTTTATTCATGTCTCAGTGCTATACTTTAATAACATTTTATTTTTTAAAAACCCAGAAAACTACAAGTGTTGGAGAGGATGTGGAGAAATAGGAACAATTATTCACCTTTGATGGGAATGTAGAATGGTACAGCCACTGTGGAAGACTGTTTGGCGGTTCCTCAGGAAGCTGCATATAGATTTGTCATATGATCCAGCAATCCCACTACTAGGTATCTAGTCAGAAGAACTGAAAGCAGGGACATGAACAGGCATTTGCACACTGATGTTCATAGCAGTATTATTCACAAGTGCCAAAAGATGAAAGTAACCGAAATGTCCACCAACGAATGGCAATTGATAAGCAAAATGTGGTGTATATATATATATGATGGAATATTATTCAGTTGTAAGAAGAACTGAAGTCCTAATGCATGCCACAGCATGGATGAACCTTGAAGACATTATGCTGAGTGACATAAGACACAAAAGGACAAATATTGTAGGATCTCACTAATATGAACTAAATATAATTAGCAAACTCATGGAGTTAATATCAGAATATAGATTACCAGAAGAGAGACTGAGTGTAGAGAATGGGGAACTGATGCTTAATTTGCATAGAAATTTTAGTAAGGTTGATTGTAAATGTTTGGAAAGGGATAGAGGTGATAGTAGCATATTATCGTGAGTGTAATTAACAGTGCTCATATGTGGGTATGATAGTGGTTGAAAGGAAAAGTTTAGGGTTGTGTATTTCACTAGAAGAAAAGCTAGGGGATAAAACATGGGACTTTATAGCATAGTGAACCGTGTTGTGGATGAGAGCGGCCAATAGTACAAATATAAGAATGTTAAGTGATATAAACAAGAAACAAAGTACTACATATTGTTTGACTCCATGTATATATTAAATACAAATAAATTTAGAGAGACAGAATTTGGTTAGTGGTTATGCACGGCAGTGGAACGATAGAGGGATTGTGAGGTTACTGCTAAGGGATAGATAGTTTCCTTTTTTGGAGTAATGAAAATGTTATAAAATTGATTGCAGCGATGAATGCACAACTCTATGATTATACCAAATGCCACTGAATGTACACTTTAGATGGATTTTATGGTATGTGATGACATTTCAATAAAATTGCTTTAAAAAAAAAAAAACTCCCAATAAAGAAAAGTCCAGGACTGTATGGCTTCACAGGGGAATTTTATCAAACATTCCAAGAAGAATAAACACAAATCTTGCTCAGACTCTTCCAGAAAATTGTAGAGGAGGGAACACTTCCTAACTCATTCTATGAGGCCATCACCCTAATATTAAAGGCAGATAAAATACCACAAAAAAGAAAATTACGCCCATATCCCTTATGAATATAGACGCAAAAATCCTCAAAATATGAACAAACAATCTCAAAGCACATTAAAAGAATCATATGCCATGATCAAGTGGGATTTATCCCAGGTATGCAAGGGTGATTCAACATAGGAAAATCAATTATAGTAATACACCACATTAATAGAACAAAGGAAAAAACACATGATTATCTCTATTGGTACAGAAAAGGCATTTGACAAAATCCACCATCCCTTCTTGATAAAAAAAAAAAAAAAACCTTGGAAAACAGGTCTAGAAGGAAACTTTCTCAACATGATGAAGGGCACATATGAAAAATCCACCATTAAAACTATACTCAGTTGTGAAAGACTGAAAGCTTTCCCTCTAAAATCAGGAACAAGACAAGGATGCCCACTGTTACCACTGTTATCCAACATTGTATTGGAAGCTCTACCCAGAACAAGAAATTAAAGGCATCGAAATTGGAAAGGAAGAAATAAAACCTTCCCTATTTGCACATGATATGATACTATATACAGGAAATCCTGAAAAAATCCACAACAAAACTACTAGAAGTAATAAACGAATCCAGCAAATAGGCAGGGTTCATGAACAATATGGAAAATTCAGTAATGTTTCATACACTAGTAATGAATACTCTGAAGAGGACATCAAGAAGAAAAAAAACAAAAACAAAACATTACAACAGGAACAAAAAGAATGAAAGATCTAGGAATAAATTGAACTAAGGACGTGTCTTAGTTTGCCAATGCAACATACCAGAAATGGGTTGGCTTTTATAATGGGGATTTTATTTAGGGTAAATGCTTACAGTTCCAAGGCCATGAAATGTCCAAATCAATGTACCATCAGAGATGCTTTGTCGCCAAAATCAGCTACTAGTGATCCTGGGGTCTTGCCACGTGGCAAAGATAGCAGCCGATTTCTGCCGAGGTCCCTGCCTTCCCCTCCAGAAGCTACCGTCTCCTGGAGCTCAGCTGTGGGCAATCAGGCATAGGGCTTGTCTTTTCAGCCTTGAGCTGCTCCATGGGCCCAGCCTTTCAGGGGCCTTGTGCTTAAGTTTTGGCAGCTAGAGAACCTCGAGTCTTCTCTCATATGGCAGGATCAAAAATGGCAGCTTCCTTTTCCTGTGTGTCTCTTCTGCTGTGTCTCCATTTATATAGGGCCCAGCAAGAGGGTGGAAACCCAACCTGTGTCATGCCTCACTGACATAATATAATAAAAAGGGTCTCACACCCACAGGAATGGATTAGTTCAAAAACAATCTTTTTCTGGGATTCACAAAATTCAAACTGTCAAAGGATGTAAAGGACTTGTACATGGAAAACTACAAAATATTGCTAAAAGAAATCAAAGAAGAACCAAATGAATGGAAGGATATCCCTGTTCATGGTTTGGAAGACTAAATATCAGTAATATGTCAATTCTACCAAAAGTGATTTACAGATCCAATGCAATCCAAGTCAAAATTCCATCAGCCTTCTTTGCAGAAATGTAAAAGCCAAATATCAAATTTATATGGAATGGAAGGGTAAAGGGCCCTGAACAGGCAAAAACATCTTGAACAAGAATAAGGTTGGAAGACTCACAAGACCCAATTTTAAAACTTATGACAAAGCCAAAGTACTCAAAATAGCATGGTCCTGGCACGAGGACAGACATATAAACCAATGAAATCAGATTGAGAGCTCATCAATAAACCCTCATATTGATGGTAAATTGATTTTTGACAAAAGTGCCAAGTCCAGACAATGGGGAAAGAATAGTCTCTTGAACAAATAGTGATGGGAATACCAGATATCTATATGCCAAAGAATGAAGGTGGACCTGTACCTCATAGTATATAGAAAATTTAAGGGCTGTCCATGTGCCAGCTGGGCCTGGAACCTCAGCAGAGTTCCAACACCTACTCTTCAATTCATTGGACTCACCCAGGACAACTAACAAGGAGGTGAGGATTGACAACCACTATACCAAGGAAATGAGAGAGCCAACAACTGCAAGCAAGAGAGTCCCATCCATCAGCTGCATGGGATTGAAGCCTCCTCTCAATTAGAGGTGGCATGGACATCACCATCCCAGAATCCTCAGCATTGGGGAATGAACTATGGACTAGGGTGGACTTACTGGTATTCCACTATAGACATATTGTGATTCTAGCATTGGAAGAAATTACAACATTGATGTGGAGGCAGTGACCACTGGAGGCTCTAGGGGCAGGGAGAGAGAAAAATAGTTTTAATACAGGGCTTTTTCAGGACTTGGGAATCATCCTGAATGACACTGCAATGACAGATATAGGCCATTTTATATCGTCACACAACATGCAGAACCGTGTGGGAGAGAGTGTAGTCTACAATGTGAACTATGGTCCATGCTCAGTGGCAAAGCCCCTGGATGCGTTTATCAATTGCAATGAATGTGCCACACTAATGAAGGGTGTTTATGTGGGAGGTTGTGGGAGGTGTGGGGAGTGGGGCATATGGGAATCCCTATATTTTTCCTGTAACATTTATGTAATCTAAGTGTTTTTTTTTTAAAAAAAGATTTATTTATCCCCCTACCCCCTTGCTTGCTGTCTGTGTCCATTCACTGGTTGATCTCTGTGTCTGTTTCCTGCCTTCTCTTCTCATCCTTCTCCAGTCTTCACTGGGATTCGATCCTAGGGACCTCTGATGTGGGAGAGAGGGACTCTGCCACCTGAGCCACCGCAGCTCCTGGTTTCCAGTGTGTCTCATCTTGGCTCTCTCCTATGTCTCTCCCTTGCTGCATCATCATCTTGCTGCATGGTTCAGCAGGGCTTGGCTTGCCGTGCGGGCCTGGCTCACCACGTGCATGCACGTGGGCTGGTGGCTTGTCTACACACTTTCTATTTTTATTTTACCAGGAGGTCCCAGGGAGCGAATACGGGTCCTTCCATAAGGCAGACAGATGCCCAACCACTTGAGCCACATCCGCCCCCTAAGTGTCTTTTAAAAAATAAAAAAAATTATTATTTAAAAAAAAGAAGAAAATTTAAATTCAAAATGGATCAAAGACCTAAATGTAAGAACCAAAACTATCAAACTCCTGGAGGAAAATATAACATCTTCAGGGCCTTGTTTTAGACAGTGGTTTCTTAGACTTTATACCAAAAGCATGAGCAACAAAAGGAAAAATAGATAAATAGGATTTCATTAAAATTAAAACTTTTGGGCATCAAGGGACTTCATCATGGAAGTAAAAATACAACCTATATGGGTGAAAATATTTGGAAACCACATATCCCATAAGGGTTTGATACCCAGAATATATAAAGATATCCTACAACTCAACAACCAAAGGACAAATAATCCCATTTAAATATGTGCACAAGACTTGAATGGACACTTATCCCAAGAAGATATCCAAGAAGCACATGAAAAGATGGTCAACATCATTAGCCATAAGGGAAATGCAAATCAAAACCACAATGAGATACCACATCACACCCACTGGAATAGCTACTATTAAAAAAAATGGGGGGGACGGATGTGGCTCAAATGGTTGGGCGTCCGTCTCCCATATGGAGGGAACCGGGTTCGATACCCGGGACCTCCCGGTAAAAAAAAAAAAAAAAAAAAAAAAAAAAAAGTGGAAAATAACATTTCTGGTCAGACTGTAAAATGGTGCAGCCACAATGGAATACAGTTTGGCAGCTCCTCAGAACTATAGTTAATTCTATTAACTATAGAATTATCATATGATCTGGCAATCTCAATTCTAGGTATATACTCAAAAGAATTGAAAGCTAGGACCTGAACAGATATTTGCACACTGATGTTCATAGAAGGATTATTCAGAATCGCCAAATTGTATCCACCAACAGATGAATGGATAAAGAAAACACACAAAGGAATATACCTGTAAAAAGGATTGAAGTACTGATTCATGTGATAACATGGATGAAATCTGGAGCCATCATGTTGAGTGAAATAAGCCAGACAAATGGATACTCTATGATCTCAGTGATATAAAATAATTAACATAAGCAAATTCAAAGATTCTGTAAAGAAAATACAGGTTATCAGGAGCCAGGGTAGGAACAGGGAATGGGTAGCTAAAGCTTAACTGGTAATGTCATGATGTTTCTGATCAGTCCCTCCCATAATTGCATCACTGTTTGTCACTAGCAGGTGGCAAAAACCTTTTTATATTGCTGTATTATCTGTCAAGATTTCTGCAGTTTACTTTTTAAAAAAAAAAAAAAAAAAGATTTATTTATTTATTCCCCCCTCCCCCGTTGTTTTGCACTCGCTGTCTGCTATGACCATTCGCTGTGTGTTCTTTTGTGTCTGCTTGTCTTCTCTTTAGGAAGCACCGGGAACTGATGCTGGGACCTTCTGGAGTGGGAGAGAGGCATCAATCTCTTGGACCACCTCAGCTCCCCGGTCTGCTGCATCTCTTATTGTCTCTTCTCTGTGTCTCTTTTTGTTGCGTCATCTTGCTGCGCCAGCTCTCTGCTCGGGCTAGCTCGCCGCATGGGCCAGTTTCCCTTCACTAGGAGGCCCTGGGAAATGAACCCTGGACCTCCTACATGGTAGATGGGAGCCCAATCGCTTGAACCACATTTGCTTCCCTGCAGTTTATATTTAAAAACTGGTTCACTCTATCACAAGAGCAACAAGTGACTAGTGGTGCATACCTATTTTTGTATTTCCCTTCAGCTAGCTATAGCTATGGATTTTATATGCTTTGTAACCTATTACACAGACAGCAACAGAAGATTTAAGGGGAGTGCTATCAGTTGTCAAAGCACAAAATGGGAGTTTCTTGAGTGTTTTTTTGTTTTACTTCTTTTCATTAAGACTGGAATCAAGCTTACCTGTAAACTATTGGTAATTTAAGTTTACTTTTGTGTCATTCAGTGTAAAACTGTCTAATTTGAAAACAAATGTAGGTTATGAAAAATAAAGTTTTAGGTACTGTTCAAAAAAAAAAAAAGCTTAATTGGTTCAGAATTTGTTTGGGGTAATGGGATGTTTTGGTAGTGGATCATGGTGATGGTAACACAAAATTGTAAATGTATTAACAACATTGAATTATTTATTTGAATGTGATTAAAAGGGAAATTTTAGGTTGTATATGAATTATTAGAATAAAAATTAAAAAACAAAGTAAAACCATATGATTGTGCAACCAATACAGTGAATCCTAATGTAAACTATGGACTTTATATAAATAGTAAAATTATAACCATATTTTTTTATCAATTATAACAAGGTATCACACTAATGCAAAGTGTTAATAATAGGGAGAACTGCATCAGCGAGGTGGGTATACGGGAACTTTGTTTTTCCTGCAAGATTTTTCTGTAAACCCATAATTTCTCTAATATCAAAGAAAAAAAGAACACAAGAGACAAAAGGATCAAAAGAACAAAAGATTAAATGTTAAAAAAATGAGTCTTATAGAATAAGAGGTCTATTGACTTTTATCTAAGTTGGCAAACAGTTGATTTGGGGAGCTTCCTTGGATATCAGCATCTCTAGCTTCCTCATTTTGCCACCACTGTCTATTTTACTGGTGTGGCTCAGAATAATTGGTTCCTTATGATACCATCTGTGGCCGTTGGGCAGTCTGATGTAATTATGAATTCCAAAAATATAACTGGATCATGCTTGTAAACTCATCTGTTAATCTGGGCATGATTAAGTTATGATTAGGGCATTGACTGGGCCACGTCAGTAGGGCATTGAGCCCCACCCCTTGGTGGGTGGGGGAATTGAATATAAAAGGCAAGGCAAGAACAGAGTTGAAGCAGTTTTGATGATGGAGTTTTGATGTTGGAAAGAAGGCCCCGGGAGAAGAGAAGTGAGCTGTTTGCCTGATAGTCTACAGCTGACCTTGTGGAGGAACCAGAAGAGCTAAGCCTGGAAAGAAATGCAGCCCTGGGAAGAGAGGAACACAAGAAGCCTGAACCCTGGCAAACGTTGGCAGCTGTCTTGCTCCAACACGTGGCAATGAACTTTGGTGAGAAGAAACTTATGCTTTATGGCCTGGTATCTGTGGACTTCTACCCCAAATAAATACCCTTTATAAAGACCAACCCATTTTTGGTATTTCACATTAGCACCCCTTTGGCTGACTAATACACCATCCTTCCTTCTATTAGTCAATAAAAGGGGTACAGGGATTCAGGGTACTTGTAAACTTTGTTAGTTTTTAAAATGTCTGTGATTTCAGGAGCTTGTTGTATTGGATTTTGTTCCATATGAGAGGCTTAGAGAGAAAGAAACGATAACCTAGTGAGCAGGAAACTGAAATTTCTTAGTCATGGCCACTGGAGGTTGGTCCACTAATGGGTTCTTGTTATTGATGACTAGTCTTATGAGTCTCTGCTCTTGTAATTGAAACTTAACCTACTGTTATGGGGTGCCTAAGGATTGCCACCTGAGAGCCTCCTTGTTGCTCAAATGTGGCCTCTCTCTAAGCCAAACTCAGCATATGAATGCATTACCTTCCCCCCAGGGTGGGACATGACTCCCAGGGGTGAGCCTCCCTGGCAACAAGGGATTAACACCAAGTGCCAACTGGCAATACCACTAGAAAAAGACCTTGAATAAAAGGGGGAAAAGGTAAAGACAAATGAGTTCATGTGGCTAAAAGACTCCAAAGAGAGTTGGGAAGTCATCCCAGAGGTAACACTTATGCACACCTCAGTAGGATCTCATAGAACACCAAAGTGGATATCATCCTAAACATAGGGGCTCCTGAGGGCTCTGGAGATACCCAGGTCCTATATAAGGGGGGATAGCTCCAGAGATTGATGCCTTATCAGTGGGCTATACTTTGACATCTGTGCTCCTGAGAGTGACAGAGTTGGACCCAAATAAGTTCTCCCTGCACATGGTCCATCAGTCCCTTCCATTCAAACCTATATGTGATGCTGGAGTTTGTAGGTATACTTCCAGAGACTGGAGCCTTTGGCCTGCCCATGTGCCAGCTGTGCCTGGAATCTTGGTGGAGCTGCAACTCCCACTCTACAGCTCAATGGACTCACCCAAGTCACCTGGTGAGGAGATGATGATGGACAATGGCCATCCCAGGGAATGGAGAGAGTCTGCAGCTGCAGGAAGGATAATCCCTTCCATCATATCCATGGGATATAAGCCCCTTCTCACTTGGAGGTGGAGTGTACATCACCATCCCAGACTCCTCAGGGTTGGGGGAAGAGCTGTGGACTAGAGTGGACTCACTGGTTTTCTGTTGTAGACATATTGTGATTCAAGCAATGGAAGAAATTACAACAGTGAGGTGGAGCCGGTGGCCACTGGACCCTTTCGGGGCAGGGAAGGGAAAAGCAGTTGTAATACAGGGGCTTTTTCGGGACTTGGGAATTATCCTGAGTGACATTACAATGACAGATATAGGTCATTTTACATCAGCATATAACATGCAGAACTTTGTGGGAGAGAGTGTGGTCTACAATGTGAATATAATCCATGCTTAGTGGCAAAGCCCCAGGATGTGTATATCCATTGCAGGTGAAGAGCCACACTAATGAAAGATGTTTATGTGGGATGTTATGGGAGGTGTGGGAGGTGAGGAACATGGGAATCCTTGTAATTTTTGTGTAACATTTATGTAATCTAAGCATCTTTTAAAATATATATAAAAAAATTAAATTAAATTAAATTAAAAAAAAGATGCCGTTTTAGCTAAAAAGAGGAAGATGAAGCCAGAACTCGCTTGAGACATGCTTCTTAGTTTGCAAGAACTGGAAGGGAGTCTAGACATCAAACGTCCAGTGATTCTCAACTCCGGTGGCACATTAAAACCAACATGGGTGTTAGAAAAACAAACAATTCCTGGGTCCCACCCGGGAGAGTCTGGTTTTATTAATCTATTGTGGTCTGGTCATCAGTTTTTTTTTGTAAGATTCTCAGATAATTCTAACATGTCACTAGGGTTGAAAACTACTGACTTAGTCTAAACCTCTAATATTACAGAGGAAAACCCTTAGCTGAGTAAGGTTAAGGACTTATTCAAGGTTACCACATTAAATAGAAAGAGAAGGTTCATGAACTTGGAGCAAGTAAACGTGGGTTTAAATCTTAATGTAGGGGGTGGATGTGGCTCAACTGGTTGGGCGTCCGTCTCCCATATGGAGGGACCTGGGTTCGATCCCCAGGACCTCCCGGTAAAAATAAAAATAAATAAATAAATAAATAAAACTAAAAAAAATTAAAAAAAAAAAAAATCTTAATGTAGTTATCTCTGGGAACCCTGGCTTTTTTTCCATCTGTAAAATAGGGACTACTAATCCCTACCTTGCAGAGTAGTTGTTGAAGGATAATTCATAATAAATTGCCTATATTGCATGTGGTATAATGCCTAGTACTGGATAGGTTCCCAGTAAATAGCAATCATGATATTGTTATTATTTACTATTATGGAACCCCAGTTTCCTAATTCCCAATCTGGGGCTTGTAAAGCCCCTCAAGTCTAGAGTGGAGTGGCAGCTAAGACCTGGACTTTTAAACTCCTTGTTTGCCCAGATCTTTAGAGAAGGCTGGGATTGGGAAAGAATTCTTATGAAGAGAGGAACCTACAGCTTTGAAGATACATATGATTTTGCCCATGGAAAAAAATCTAGTCACTGACTACAGAGATAAAGAATTTTCAAGAACATTAATATAGTTAGAGCTATGTTTTGAAATCCAAGGCTTTAGAATAAAGTCTTGTTTTAGAAGAAAAGCCTTCTGAAATTTGCTCTTTAAAGGAATTCCACGGTAAAAAATTCTTTTGTGAAGCAAATAATCACTTTTTTATATTACTTGTTTAGTTTGGTCTACATTTAGGTCCCTTCACAGACTCAAAGGAATGTCTTGTAACTGCTGCAGTTACACATAACACTGAAAATGCAAAGGCTCCTTTCTCTGACTACATTTGTGGGATTTTAATATTCTCTGATGGCCACCACCCTATTTAGATGCTGTGATTCTTCTGCAGTGACTGTCTGCTAAGTAAAGGAACATGAAAGCCACTAAAAGTAGTGTCAACAATGCTGGAAATTTCCTTATTTTCCTTGGGTAAAGTTAGAAAGCCTCTTTGATAGTATTTGCTTAGATTTAACTGTATGTCACCAAGCAAGGCAATGGGCTGCACAATCTTCCTTAATGGATAGTACCTGTACTTTAATTAACAGCTCAAATCACTTTGTTGTCTGGGACTGATTTTATAATTCCACTGAAATGCAGAAATCTGGGCACAGTAATGATAATGCCATAGGAAAGCAAATTCAAAGTTCTCCTGTTAATCAGGTAGTGTGCCAAGCTCTTGTAACATCCCAATAACCATTTATGAAGGAGAAGAAGATTTCCTTATAAGAAGATTCAAGATAACTGGGTAAAGAACTCTCCTCTCTGGTAATGGAAAAGGAGGAGCTTCTGGCAATTCTAATTACATCCACATGTCCACTCTGGGGAGCTTTTGGGGCAACCAAACATTAGGATCAGAGCCATTGCTGATCTCTGAGAAGTGAGGCAGAAAGCAGCACCACTTGCATCTTGCTTTCCAAAGGAGCATCACTGATTACTCAGCTAGTTTACCAGAATTCACATTCTGTAAAGTCTTTGAGTTGATGTAATTAGAAAGTCCAAGATTGAAGGCTTCCTAGATAATCATCAAGGGTCAGACTTTTTTAAAAATGCAATCCAAACTGACTGGAAATAATCAGAAGGTTGGAGAATCTTTGTTAAGTGTCAATTTACCCACTTTCTCTAATTCTCTTTATAGAACTCAGCCCTGGGAGTCCAAATGGGGTCCACCTATCTTGTGATGGAAACATGAAAAAATTACTCTTTTTCTGACTCCTGGGTGTTTTCCTGTGTGTTTGGACACAGAGAGCAGATGATATTCCATCCTTTATTCACCACTCATTGTTATTTCACAGTAGACTCAAAGATGCAGTTGAAGTATAGTAGCTAAAGTGAAAAATCTTGGCAAAATTGACTTCTCTGGATGTGGCTTTTCTGGAGGGATGGTGCTGTCCTCTTCTTTCACCATCAACTGAGAGCCGCTAATAGGTAATTCAGTACCTCTCTGATATCCACCTTGTGAAAAAATGTAACCATGTTCCAGAGAACTTTCTTTTGCCAAATCCCCAATTCCTGGGAGTCAGAGGATGTTTCTTCTAGGACCATGGGTACTCATCACTTATCTTTAAGGGACTGGTGCTCAGTTTGCTCCAGTCTAGTTTGATCCATTGAATTTTTAGATCAGAAATGATTTTGGCCTAGTCTAGATCAGAGAGGTTAAGTTACTTATCCAAACTCTCATGGCTATTTAGTGGCAGACTGTTGGTATCTGAAACTAAGCCTGTCTCACTTTGGAGCTTGCTTAACCATATGTTATACTGCCTGCTCCAGTGAAGGTACAACACTCTATGTGACACCTATCAATTTGCTCTTGCTTTTCTTAATACATTTTGAGGGGTTTTGCTTACATAATAAATTATTATGGTAGCTACATTTTAAATGTAAAGAATAATAATTTTAGAGCTGGATGAAGCTTTAAATGTAATCTAACCCAAAGTCCTCACTTTACCAACAAGGAAACTGAGACCCAGGGAGGTTATGTGACTAGCCCAAGATCTACAGCTAGTTAGCGATAGAGCTGGGAGCAGAACACAATTCTTTTGATCTCTGGTCTGGAAGTTTGTCCACTATACTATAATACCAATTTTTTGTACATTTGATGTAGATTAACCTAGGAAAGACTAGTGGGCAGCTGACTATATGTGTCTGAAGCTCAAGAGAGACAAATGGACTGAAAATATAAATTTGGAAGTCATTAGCATATAGTGGTAACTACTCTATACTCTCTTGGTTTGCTTTTTAGATCTCTGACCCCTTCCCCTCAGTTTCCTTTAATCCTTTCCTCTTTCACTCCCTTTCTGCTTCTATCATTCAACAAATATTTATTGGACACTTAATACATGTCAGCTAGTTTTCTAAGTGCTTTGGGATACATCAGTGAATAAAACAGACAATCCCTTCCTTTGTGGGGTTTATATCCTATTGAGGGGGGAGGGTAACAGTAAATAATTAATGTAATGGGGAAATTACATAGTTTGTTAAGGTGAAAAATGTTATGCAAAAAATAGAGAGGATAAGTAGGACTGGTAGTGTTGTATGGAGGGCTCCAATTTTAAATAGGTTGTCAAGATCACTGAGAAGTTGACATTTGAGCAAAGACTTGAGGAGTTAAGGGAGTTAAACATGTAGATATTTAGGAGAAGACTATTACAGACAGAGGGAAGATATAGTGCAAAGAAACTCTGCCTTGATGGGAGAGTACCTGGTATGTCCCAGTGTGACTGGAACAGAATGAATGATGGGAAGGAGAATAGTAGGAGATGAGGTCAAGAAGTTAATGTACATGGCGGCAGATCATATAGGGCTTTTATGCCATTAAAAGGACTTTGGCCTTTATTCTGAGTGACCAGAAGAATGATATGATCTAACTTATAAAGGATCATTCTGCCTGCTCTGTTGAGAATAGATTCTATGGGGGGGGGGGTAACCAGGTAGGTTACTGTAATAGTTTAGAAAATGAAACACAGTGACTATAAACTAGGTCATAGCAATGGTTATAATGAGAGTAGTAGGGCTCTAGATATATATTTCAAGGTAGACCCAACAGAATTTTCTAACAGATTAGATGTGATATATGAGGGAAAGAAAGGAGGCAGGATGATCTAAAGATTTGACCAGAGCAACTGAAAGGATGCAGTGCCACTAACTCATATGGGGAAGGATGTGAATGGAGCAGGTTTGGGGGTAAAGATTAGTTTAGTTTATAACATATTAAGTTTGAGATGTCCATTTGACATCCAAGTGAAGATATCAAGTAGGTAGTTGTATATGATTTTGGAGTTCAGAAGCCAAGTCTGAGCCAGAAATATAAATCTGGTTGTCACTGGCACATAAATGTATTTATAAGCCATGAGATTGGATGAGATCATCAATTGCATGGGTATAGCTAGAGAAGAGGTCCAAGGACTGAGCCATGGGACACTACAATGATAAGAAATCACAGAGAATGGAAGGTAATCAGCAAAGGAGACTGAGAAGGAGAAACCAGTGAGTTGGGAGGAAAACCAATAGTGTGGTGTCTTAAAAGCCAAGTGAAGAAGGTATATCAAGGAGAAAGGCATAAACAACTTTGTCAAATACTGCTATTTTGTCAATTAAAAAGAGAATTAAGAATTGACCATTGAATTTAGCATTGTAAAGGTCACTAGTGATTTTAAACAAGAGGCATTGTGATAGAGTACAGGTAGGGGCAAAAGCATGAATGAAGTAGATTTAAGAGAGAAGAGGAGAAGAACTGGAAACAGCTAGTTTAGGTTAAGTCTTTCAAGCAGTTTTGTTGTAAGGGGTGTATAAAAATGCACACTCTTTTTCTTTTAAATGTTGGAGTTCCTCAAAGTGCTGTACTTGGTCTTCTCTCCTTGATTCTAGGTGGTCTCATCCATTCTTACACCTTCAAGCTACCTAATATTTCAAGAAGAATGAAGGGGTCAGTAGTACAAAATATAGCAGAAAAATAAAGCAATTTAAATAGCCATTGTATTTAGCACCCAATATTTAAGTGGAAATGCATTAGAGTGATTAACCACTATATCAATTACAGTACCTTCCATGTGGAAGTCTTCCAGGAGAGGGTAGACTTGGAGATGGGCTAGAAAGGGGTGTGAGGTCAGGAAGCAGTTAAACCTGACTGGACTCTAAAGGGTAGGTAGGTGACAAGTAGAAATGATGGATTGAAGACAATCACATGAAGGAGACCAGTGAAAAGCCTCTGAGGTCAGGATTTGTGGACAATGGGAGCCTCAGGACAAGTTCATATGTGACAACCATATGGATGAAGTGTTAGGTAAAAGGGAAGGAATTGAGGGTAAATATGCTTTCTAATAAAGTAACAAGACTTAGAAGTAGACTAGTTGGGTGCATAAAGAGATTTTGAGAGTCCCTGAATCACAGCCCATATTGCTGAGAAGGACTTCAGAAGCCATTGAGTACAAGAGAAAATGCTAGAGACAGGGGAGCAAGTAGTGGAGTTTCTAATCAAGGCCAAGTGTGACAGGATTGATGGGCTCTAGAGAGGACAAGAGGTCCAGTCACATCAAATTCTTGTTCTTCTCATCTTATCATGCTCTTCCTATCTCACTTTCACAAAGAAAGGCTTGGGGCTGTTAACAAATGAAAAACGTCAAAAATTGGCATCTTTGCCACACTTTCAGGACAGAACTAAGAGAGGCATCTCCATTAGTGTTTTCCACCCAATTAATCCAAGCCCACTTTTAATAACATTCTAGTTCTGAAAATGATATAGAACACCAGTTTACTTTAAGCTGTGCCAGGAGTGTTAATTTTGAATCCAATTCCAAAGCCAGGTTCCTTCCTAGGAGCCTCTACTTTACTGGCACTAATTGCCCTGTCAGCATGCTTAACACACAGATGAAAAACCAAAGGATTGAAGCTTTAAGGTAAAATGTTTCCCTCCCACTCTCAGTGACCCTTCCAACTCAAAACTTAGAAGACATGGCTGCAGGTGGGGAAAGATGAAATGTATTTGAGAGATATCTGTTTCTTTTACTAGAGACTATCGAAAGTTATAGTCTCTTTAAACTATATATTTTTACATTCACTTAAAAATTATTCAGTGATGTGGTCTATGTGTTATAAATAAAACATCTGTGTTATTCTTTGGAAATTTAGAAACTATTCTATAAAGTCATCTACTGCACCCAACCTGGATATTACAGGTTGTGAGCCATTCTGTTAGCTTAGACTTGATCAAGACAATGAAAGCAAAGTGTAGGCTGATTATGTGGCAGATGAATGATAAAATCAGCAGGATTCTACCATTTAATAAGGTTTAAATGCACAAGGTTTAGCATTGGTGATGTCTGACTTCATGGTTTTTGAAGTGAAAAGGGTAGTGTCAGGGATTCCCAGCTTTCTTTAATCCAAAAGCAACATACTAGAAGAAAGGGAAAAAGTCCATCACTCATTTGTAGGGACAGTGGCACTAAGATATAGGATACAACAGTGTGACTCATTCACATGGGCACTAAACACAAATCCAGGACATGGCCATTATAGCTGGCAAGTAAGGCCTACAAAGGCCATTTTATTCTCCACTCTCCAATTCTTCTGTGAATTGTTAGCTCTTCTCCCAATACAGTCCTCTGAGATGCCGGCTCCCTAAGGTTTCTTATTGGTCTGGAAGGAAGTTCCCTGATGACAAGGAATTTCAAAAATCCTTAAGAAGGCATTAAGAACATTTTTCTCTAGCAAAGGGGATCTGTCCAACCAATGCTGACTGGTTCTAAAATCCTCTTGATTGTGAGCAGATCATACTAAGTAGAACTTGGGTCCATGGCAGGGCCTGATTCCATGATTAATTGATTCCTATGTAAGGCAGATAAATCAAGTTAATTTGATCTATGGCCTGAACCCCCACATGCATTCCTTAACAAACAGCTGTAATCTCTCTGCAACATGTCAGTGATTCCCTCAGGTATGCCACCTAGTACCACCAAAACTGTGGAAAAATCTCTAATGAGGCTTGGGTACATACAGAAGGAGCTTCTGACCATGTAAAGTAAATAAACCCCTAAAAATATCCAAAAAAAGGTTGAGACAATTTTTATTGCTGCTACATTTTAACTGGAATATGGCTACCATATATTTACAGATGTTTATAAGAGAGCCTATAGAGAAGCCCATTTGCTATTGACAGGCTATATCCCTAGATCATTTCCACATAAACTGCATTGACTGGAAAGCTGCAAGTTGTTTGACTTAGTCTCAGTATTCCTCTTTGCCCTCACAATAAGTTGACCAGCACATCACTGAATTGCAGTCATCAGTTGAATGGCAATAGTTGGAGTGATGTGTGAATAGCTGGGAGCAGTGGAGGATTCTTAGTATCAACTGAATATTCAAATGTACCTCAGGTAGGCTCAGACCACACTCTACTTCTGCCATTACCAGCACATGGGCCAGGTATGAAAAGTAGGGCCTGCAAATGACAGTGCAGTGTGTTGAGCAATTTGTGTTGGGTGCCCCTTTCTGTACTAACACACTTGAATTCCTTACCAGATGGCATTGGAAACAACATTTTATCATTTGCACTGCAACTGGCAAACAAAATCTACTGTTCTGTGGATCAAATTCCGTCTTCCTAGTAAAAGAAAAATTTCCTCCCTTCTGTTTTCCAGGTGGAGCTTCTGTACATGCACCTATGAAGCCTTTGGGTATTCTACTGAAAAAGAAAAAAAGTTTTCTTAGATACCAAAAGATTGTGCCTTGTGAGAAGAAAAAAAGAATATTACTTGGATTTGGAGGGAAGAGCGTGCAGCTTTTACAGTGTATGATCTCTTTTACTACTGGCATATCTGGTGGAATTGGTGGAGGTACTATTCCCAAACCAGGCATCATTGGAGTTATTGGTGGAATTCCAGTCATCATTCCAAGAGCAGGGTCAAAGTCTATAAAAGGAGAAAAAAGAGAGTACAGTAAGTGACACTAGGCAAGGTCAAGTAGAGACAGAATGTTATCTTTAAAGCCTGAAACCAAAGCTCCTTCTGAGGTAAAGACAAACTATCTTTAAAAGCATGGTTTTTAGCATTTCCAGGTCTTAAATATTATATTATAGTTGTGCATTTTCCTTCTGGGATGGGGCTGTCTGTTCTGTTTGACCAGTGCCTATTGAAGTCCCTGTATCTCATTTTGTTATCCAAGGCCTTTCATAATATGACTGCATCTTGCCTACTGATCTTATCTTCCACTAGGTCTCAGTATACACCTCTGCTCCATTCAGACACAGCTTCTTGCTGTCCTTTGTACACACAACAATAATTCCTATCTCTTTGCAGTACAGCCTGGTGTTAAGAGCTCACAGCTTTTGGGATCAGGCAAACATGGGTCCTAGTTCTACCTAGTTGGATGACCCTTTGGAATCTCCATTTCCTCACTTCCAAAACAGGATTAATACCACCTACCTTTTGGGAGTGGTGAGGAGTGAACAAAATGATGAATGCAATGTGCATAGCACAAATATGCTCAATCAATAACTACTTTCTGTGCCTTTGTTCATGTTGTTCTTCTTGCCTGGAATCATTGGCACCTACCTAAATTCTCTCCATGCTTCAAGGCCTGGCTTAATTCCCATTCTCCCTGAAGAATCCTTTCCAGACAATTTGGGTTCACTCTTAAATTCTGTGTCCAAAAACTGTTGTTTCTAAACCTGTTGGCACTAAATTTTATTTTATTTCTCATCGTCTTGATTGTTTCATTCAGAGATGACTCTAGGATGTGCAGAGAGGCCCCAAAACAAATATTTTTGTGACATTCCAGTCTATATACATAATATTATTAACTCAAATTCATCATCAGAACCATTCTAGTGGCTATGAAAGAAATACCATACCAGCTAGCTGGAGTGATTTTCTTGCCAGGTCACACTCCCAGAACCAGGATTCTAGGAGGACTGAATAGGTACTGAAGCTCCTTGGGCCATCTGATTGACCACACATTTGGGACTGTGGTTTAGAGAGTGCCCGGAAGGGGAGAAATGGGAACATGGGCCCATGGGAGTCCTGTTTGGGATTGAGGCTCCTGGTTCCTTGCTCAGATGATACTGCCAGCCCTGGCCAGTCCCAGGCATTGGAGGTGAACTGAGAAAATTTCAAGGAAGGTGTTTCTGGCAACAAGAAGCCACATAGGACCTGGTCTAGACTTGGGGCACCTGTCCTGATGGTACTGCCTGCTCAGGAAGTCCTTGGCACTGGTGGGGGGAAGGTTTGGCATTTCAAAGCATGGGGTTCTCTGAGGTGTGGGCCTGGGACAAGGCCTTGTTTGACTAGGTCTAAGAGTGGTACATATTTCATTGTTTAAATTTTGTCTCTATATCAAAATGTAAGTTCTTTGAAAGAGAGTATCCTCTCCTTTGTTTCCCTGCCCTCTGCTACAGCACCATGCACAGGGGAGTGCAAAGGAAGTATTGCATAGGGAGATCTGGTAATGCAGAGACAGTTACAGTAGCAGGCCTTAGTCCCAAAGACTTCACCCTGCTTCCCACACGGGCCAGAGGGGCAATTCCTGTAAACATGGCTTCAAGGCAACCCTGAAGTCCCCTGGGTGGCCATCTAAGATGTTGGAGGAGGTGGACCTGAACAGAAGGAAGAATCTGTGGTTCTTTCAGAAGCAGAGCTTCAGGCACAAAAAGGCTCAGTAAGAGGAAGTACTGTGACTGTGGGCAGATGGACAGGTGGATGGCACATGGGCATCCTCCATTGCAAAAACAGCCTAAGAAAGCTAGGGCATTCCTGTCCTCCCACATACCTATCATCCTGAGATGACAAGACCCCAGAAATGTTTGCAGAGAAAAATATTTCTTTCAAGAGGAGTTTTTATTTTTATGAATACATATTTAATTTTATCTCTCATATGCCATCTCCCCCAACATGCTTATGTGTGAATATGCGTGCGTGCGTGCGCGCGCGCACACACACACACATACTCACGTAATTCCTCCTTCCCTGTGGTTCTCATATCTCTACTATTTTCCTCATAGTAGTTTATGTGATCTTGAGGAAAGTTTCTTAATGTCTCTGTGCCTCAATATCTTTTTTGGTTAAAGTGGGGATAAATAATGACATTTAGCTCAAAGGATGAAATAATAGAACGGATTTGAAAACCTCTGGCAAGACAAGTACTCTGGATAGGTAAGTTTACTTCCATTTATTCAAAACCTGCATACACACAACAATAAGTTCACTGATTCAGGATTCATTGCCATGTTCCAGAAACATTTGTTATAGGCTTCCTATATGTCAGGCTCTATGCAGGTAAAGGGTCTAGGTTTCCCTTTTGATCTTGAGAATATAAGGACCTTGGTACCCTGTTTCCCTATGCTGTAGTAGAAGAACACTGTGGTTAAGAATGCTATTGATGTCTTTGGAAAATTTGATTCCATGTACACAAAATTTTTGGAGAAATTGTAAATATTATCTCACTCATTTACAAACTGTTAATTTTTGGTAGGAAAAAATCAGATTAGATTGTGTGCCAACTTAACAATCATATCTATTTCCCCCTCCTATTGAAATGTTTGTCTTCCTTTTATTATTCTGCCTCACTTTTCATTGTTATTCATACACCTCTGTCACAGTTCTACCTTACCATAGCTTACAGAAACATTAGTTCATTAAATAAGTTCTGCTACTTCAACTGAGAAGGAAATGTCGGTCTCCATATACTGTCTACTAATAAATGGAGACAAACAAAAAACAAATACACAGGATAAATATAACTCTTGACTGATGTACTCACCACTCTGCTGTTTGGTGTGATTACATTAATATTTTATGTAATTCATTTAAAAGCAAATGTATTCATGACTTATGGCTAAAGCCAGAATAGAATTCTTCCTTGTGTTCAATATGCCAAGAGTTCCATAGGCTACACTGCCCAGCAGGGTTTACTAGAGGGCAGGTTGTGTACATGATATTTCAAAGGCATCTATCACAATGATTGTTTTGTTTATCTTCAACCATCAAGCACCAAAGTGGAAGTGGATTTCCAATGCCAACCAAGAAATTAACCTTTGGAAATCATAGGCCTTATGCAATATTATCATAGAACCTTTAAAAATCAAAGAAGTTAATGTAAAACACTTTGGGAATGGAACACCAGAGAAACTCTCACCATTTTCCAGGCCTCTAGCCTGGCTTAAAGAGTACTGCCAATAAGTGTGTACTATTGCTTTACATATTAGGAATTCAAGTCTCTAAAGAAGCTTTAAAACCATATAAAAGGGTTGTGGAAAAGGCCAAGTTATTGTCCCAAAATCCTTTTCAAAAAAATGTCATGTTCTGTATTGCTTTAACCATCTCTTCTAGCACCTTTCTTCCATCATCTCCTTGACTCTGGGCACAGCCATAGTTGGAAGAGCCATCAGGTGTTGGCTTGTATTCCCTCTTCTGATTCATGCCTGTCTCAAAGTCCCAGCTTACTGGAAATGCCACAAATGCTGTGTATTAGCTGGCATGTGTATCAGCTTGCTCGTCAGAGCTGCAGCTCTACCACATGATTTTAAGTAATGTTTCAGTGTAGCCTAAGCCTTCCTGCTGCCTATCAATTTCTGCCTAATCAACCTAATCTAAAGTAGTTACCTGGCAAAACTATTATCCTCCATTCTCTGTACACAACTGAGCAAGGGAGTTACAGTGGAGGCAATGTCATTTCTATGCTGTTGTCCAGTCGTCCATATGCCTATCCATCCAATATTTTGGTGCTAGCCCCTGTGCCAAGTGTTGGTGTTAAAGGAATGAATAAGACAAAATGTTGACCTCAGAGTCTAGTTTGGAGACAGCCATAATTGTGATGCCACATTGTATATCAATTATCATCATTACCACAATTTTTTATAAGTGCTTACAATGTGCTAGGCATTATAATAAACATTTTATATAACCTCATTGCAACAGACCTATGGGGTAGGTAAGGTTATTTTCCCTCATTTTGTAGATGAAGAAACTGAGGCTCAGAAAGGTCTAAACCTTGCCCAAGGTTACACAGCCTGTGAATGGGAGATCTAGGATTCACATCCAGGTTGACCTAACTATAATGCTCTTAATCACTACACTAGCTCTCAATGTAGCATGACAGTTGCTTTACTAAAATCAGGTATAAAGTGCAGTGGGTATGCTGAAAAACATGGCAGATGAGCAACAAAGTGCATCCATGTAATTCTTCTTGTCTCTGGGAACATATGCTAAGGGAGTTTTGAATCACCATGTAAGAAGTCCAACTACCATGCAGGAAAGACCATGTGGAGAGGGCCTAAAAGTAATGAGTGAGGGAGAGGGTCCAGCTGAGCCCAGTCTTCTATTTCTCTCTGTGAGTCATATAAGTGAAGTTGTCTTTGGATGCTTCCAATCAGCTGTGTCAGCTGAGGCATCAGTTGACATCATGTGGAACAGAAGAATTGTCCATTTGAGTCCTGCCCAAATTCCTCACCCAGAAAATCTTGAAATATAATAAAATGATTGGGTTTTAAACGACTGGGTTTTAAGGTAGTTTGCTATACACTGATAGAAAACGAGAATACCCAGTATGGCTGGGGAATGGAGTGTGATTGGTTAACAGAGTTAGCCATTTTCAAAGAATGAAAATAGAAAGGAAACTATGCATCCAAACTACACCGACCATCATTTTTCTCAGATTATTGAGAAGGTACTTTGAGATCCTGTGGGACTTCAGAGCCACTGCCTTGAGCAATTGTTGACATTGTACTGTTCCTGTGTGGAAGGGCCAATTGGAAGAAGGCCAGATGACTGACACCCTACTAGGCATACTAAGACTACAGATACCTAGAAAATCTTAGCTATCTTAAAGGTTGTCCCTTTTCATACCTGACAAAGATACCACACATGCCTATTTTATGGTTGAACCCTTAATCTTTCCTGGCAGGCCAGTTCAAACTGGCTTTCTTCCCTTACAATGCAATCTCCACTTTCAAAGTGGTGGGGTGGGGGGTAGTGATGAGTGCCCATAATACTATCTACCCATTAATTGTGTGCTTATGAGATTTCAGGATTTATATACCCATTATCTCACTTAATCTTTATAAGAATCCCAAGGGATGGGCAATATTATTCTTCCCTATTTTATAGATAAAGAAATTGAAACCCAGTGAGATAAATGTAATAAGGCCATGCAGTAGGTGGTTCTTACTAACCATGCTCCTAATCATTAGTCTATACTTCTTCCCACAAAGTTCATGAGTCCATAGGGATAAAAAAGATGCCTCTTGTCAGATTAAAGTCAATATCGACCCACCAACTTGCAGCAGGCCTTCAAATGTTCCTGCCCAGTAGGGTATCTTGGGATTGCTTATATTTACATCTAGAATTTTCTGTTGAGATATTCATTATATGTATTGCTACCATGTCAGGTAATTTAGGGATCTCTGTTTTTTTAAATCTATTTTCTCAACTTTGGGCCACAGAAGAAGCTGGAATTGTGGCAATGTCTGGTCTGGAGATAGGCAAGGATAGGTGTCATGTTTACAATTCCGCTTGTCTTTTCAGAACTGGATCCTGGTTTTGGCTGCCTGGAAGCCCCATTCACACCCTCAGAAAAGCTCTGCCTGCATTCATGACTTCTCATCCAAGTCCCCTGTCCCATAAAAGCATTTTTCTGTCCCATAAAAGCATTACTAATCTTTTTGGTATTCTAGAGACCCTTTGATTGCCAGGAAATAGTTTGTACTCACTGTGAAACCACTGAAATGCAACGTTAGATTATTCCAAAATGTGTTGCAAAGAGGATCTAATTATATATGCATAATTACACTGTTTTATAGAAAATTATAATTCCAATTCAGCTACACATTCCTGGGACATCATTGTTATTTCTTTAGAGTTCTTACAAAATTCACTGGAAAATTAAGAAGATTTATGTCTGGGTACAGAGAAATTTTAACCCACTACAGTCCTGACTGCCTCCACTCTATCCAAATCCTGGAAAAGACTTTTCAGGCAGCCAACCTGAAGAAAGAACACAGCTTTCTATGGAAAGCATGCCCAAGCTGCGAGATGATCCTGATCTTATCACCAGCCCTCTTGAAATTTGAGCACATGTTTCTAAAGTTTTGCAAAATCTGTCCTGCTTCCCCAGAAGATCATTTGAACCATTGTTTCAGCCCAGCTGGAAAGTTGAGGCATAGCCTGGCTAAGGTGCAATGGCAAACAAGGTAGCAGACTGGGCTTGGGTGGGTTCTGTGGCATTATTTTAATTCAGTAAGGCTCTCCCCAATAAATCACCACTTTGATCCCAAATTTCCACCTATTTCTTCCTATTTACACTGTGTTCTTGCCTTGTTAGAACATTTGATTGTTTCACAGTCATGCCTTCAACTATCCTCCAAGGATGCCCTGAACAGCTTTGGAGGGGCATTAATGAAGACATTTCCCACTCCAATAGTGGTTTTCAGATTTTTGGATTTTAGAGATGAATAAAACAAAATTATATACATACATATATTTAAAGTTGCCAACCTCTTAATTTGCCAAGGAAAGACATGGAAAACAAACAACAAAGAAAATAACCAAAGCACTATCACCATTCATGCAGTTCATAAAAAAAGAACATTTTAAAACCAAAAACATAAGAAGTTTATGATCTCAGAATAAAGGGCAGTCTTTTCAATTGAGAAAACATAGCTTCATGACAAATTCACTAAACTTGTAAATTTTACATTTTGCAGCAGACTAGAGAAAGCAATGTCATTGACTTCTCCTGGGCTACACACCATTATTTGTGCTTCTGGGATCACTCAGCTACTTCAGTCAGTGTGGACCCCTAAATATAGATCCAAAGGAAAAAATTCTTTCAGAGCTAAAATGTCATGCACACACACAGAAAAAGCATTAAGGATAACGAAAAGTTTCACTTCCCATGAGGAGTGGTATGTTTTCTCTTCATGGAAAATGCAAATTATATAACTGATCAGATTTCCCCTTTTTGTTATGGCTGCCTGGTCACACGTGCAGCTCAACTTCGGAAAAAGGGTGTGATCCTATGACTTACACATCTGAATTCTAGTTAGCTTCCCTACCTGTTCTTTACCTTCTATTCTTATTTATTTATTTTACAAGATACTGATTTATTTTATTTGTAATTTTTCTATTGACTATATTTTTATATGCTGCCTCAAACTTGTTATGAAATGAGGTGATACAATTCAGATCAATAGTTAATCATTCTCCCCATGCTATATACTCCTGCACACCTTCCTGTCATTGATGCATTGTTTTCTTTGCCTGGACTGCTCTTCATTCCTCTTTTCAACCTACATATTCCTATATATGCCTGGGGACATAGCTCAAACGTTACCTCTTCTGTGAACCTTCCCTGACTACCACCACCTATCTACTCCATCCCACTCTGGCTAAAACAATACTTTTATGCTTGTTTCTATATGATACTTTTGTTACATTGTAGTGTAATATTTACTTTGCTGCCTCTGCCATTGGACTGTGAGCTTGAAGGCAAAGATTGAGCCATGTCCATTTTGGATCCTTTTGACCTAGCTCAATATAGGTATTATTTAAATTTATTTTTTAAAAAAGTAAACTTAATGTCAACTTCAAAAAATAAAATAATAGACAAAAGGCAGCTCAACACATCATGGAAGCATCACTCTCAAAAATTTTGTCCAGACATATCCATTTAACTTAATTCTGAAAACAAATTCAAGTATCTTAATGAATGGATGAAGGAATAAAAGAACAAATGAACAAAATGGATGGGACACTGAGCTCTTGCCAGTCAAGAGTCAGCCCATACCTGAGATCAGGTTTTATTAAGGAGAAAATATAAGGGTTCTAAAAGCACTGAAGTTAGTATGTTCCATGATGGCAGGGATCTTTGTCTCTTTTGTTCATTTTTTTATCCCCAGAGATAAAAAAAAATGCCTTGCATACAAAAAATATGAGTAAATATTTGTTGCATGAATAAATGGATGAACGGTCTCACTCAGATCACTCTTCCTAATAGTTTCCATGGGGTCTTTAGAATACCATCCCTAGGTAGGATTCAAGCTTGCTTTGGAAAGAGAATTCTATTTAGCTTAATATTTTACATATGGCTGGCTTTCTGTGAAGTGTCCACCATGATAATAATAGCACTCTCATTTCTTAGGATCTCAACACCATTTGGCACTGAAGGCACAGTCTATTAGTAGAGGATATTAGAAATAATGGAAACTTAAGTCTGGACCTCCTTGAGGAGCTTGTAGAGCAGTGGCCATCATATCTCACACATCCTCATTCCTTCTCTCTGCTCCCATCAGAGTTGACTTGCGGGGTCCACTGGGAACTGCCTTCTTAAGAATGATAATGCCAACAGATGGGTTTTGCTCTGGGAATAAGGTCCATACATCTACATTTTCAAGCTTCTCTCATTATGGAGGAGGCATAATCAGTACAGTGGAGATACCATAATGAGGGACTCATCTTCCTCTGGGACTTCACAAGCTCCACATTTGACTGCTAAGGATATCTTAATTGAGGGAAGAAAATAAAGGAAGTAGCAGGCAGCATTCAATGAGTACCTCTTAATTGGTCCATCTTTGGATTCATCTGGGATGACTGGGGCAGAACAATGCTCCTCAACCAGAAGGTCTGACTATTTTTGATACCTTGCTTCACGTGAAAACTAACATCAGTCTTATTTGACCAGCTTGGAAAAGCAAATACTCTGCAAGGAGAGAGCTGCCAGCTAGAGGGAACCTCTTGATTTGCCAACATTCTGGACAGACTTTATTGAACAGCAGCTGTATAAAACACGTTAGTTAAAAGGTAACTCTATACCAAACCCCAGAGATGGCCCTGCCTCTGCTCTCTACTTAATGAATATAATAAGCCAGACATTGGCCTGATGACAGGTATGTGTCCAAGAGTGTCAGCATCTCTCACAGTATAGATTTGAGTTCTTTGGGGACAGTCAAGGGAGCATACGTATCATTTGTGTTTCAACAATGCCAAAAGTCTTTCCTATTGCTACAGACAGGCCAGATGAGACAGGACAAAGAAAAGTTTGTTGGGTCAGTAGGAAACCTCTTGAGGCACAGAAAAGTAGCTGAATTACTGAGCATGACCTCAGAACAGCTCTAGGTGGCTCAAATGACTTGCTTTTCCATTTTAAGTAATCTTGTGGGTGTGAGGAAAGGATTAAGGGAGGGATCTTAGTTCTCATTCAGTTAAAACATAAAATAATGAAGATAAGAGGCACCAAAGACATTGCTGAGAAGGGTAGGCAGCATTGGAGTATGGTGCCAACCTTTCATTTTTGTGAACACCCCACTAGTTTTACAGGGAACAGTCATCAGCACTGTCAGATGCATACCATTATCTTCATCTGCCATTGTCCAGTGCTTCTGCAGGGAAAGATTTCACCCCCTGTATAAGTCATACTCCAATGTCATTAAGAGTACAAATGAGCAAAAATTCAACTTTTCATGAGCCATGTATCAGATGTACACTTGTAACAAAAATAATAATAGGTGGCATTTCCTGAGGGCTTACTGTGAGCCAGGCGTCATTCTAAGACTTAACATGTAGAACTCATTAAGCCTCATAACAACCCTATTCATCTCATTTTATAGATGAAGAAGTAAAAGCATAGAGAAGCTAAGTAGATTGTCAAAGGTCACACAGTTGGTTAATGGCAGAGCAGGAATTTGAACTTAGGCAATCCAGATCCACAGCACATGTTCTAATCTCTCTGGTAAATGGATGTTCAGAGATGAGAAAACCAGATCACACATAACTCAAGTGAGTTTACACATAGCTTTGCAAAGTCCGTCTCAGCTAGATGCTATTGTCCGATGTACTTTTAAGACAAGAAGCAAATGACTGAGTTAAATATAAGCATTTCCAAGACCAGGTTTTCAGAGAGCCAAGCAAATCTCCCTGAAGCAAAGATGCAAGATCACTAAATCACAAAGTTGAAGGCAGGACCCTGAAAAGTCATTTCTTTTTAGTTTTTAAGAAAAAAATATGCAGGCAAAGGGAGTTAGAGGTGGAAATTAAAACTACTCGTGAGGGAAGCGGCTGTGGCTCAATCAGTAGGGCTCCCGTTTACCATATGGGAGGCCCCGGGTTCGGTTCCCGGGGCCTCCTGGTGAAGGCAAGCCCGCCCGCACGGCGTGGTTAGCTGACCCAGCGAGAACAAGCAGCAAGGGGGGGATAAATGAATAAATAAATAAATAATCTTTAAAACTACTCGTGAGATTTCAAATGTCTGGTTGGAGCTAGAGGTGGAGAATACTCATTAGAGCTGACAGTGGTTGCACAGTACCCAAATACTTTCAATTTAAGTGACATCCTAGCCAACTGAAGGAAATATTTTAGTACTTCCCTTACCTCAAAGGGCATATGGTAGTACTAATATTAATAATGACAATAGTTAATGACAACAGTTAACCTTTATTGAGTGCTTATTACATAACAAGCACTGTGCTAAGTATATTATTTAATCTTCACAGCAATCATATGAGGTAAATACAATCATTATCATAATTTTACAGATGAGGAAACTGAGGTACAGAGAGGTCAAATAACTTGTTTAAAGTCACACAGCCAGCAAGCAGCAGAGCCAGGTTTCAAATCCAAGCAGTCTGACTTCAAGGTTGTTAAACACTAAGAAAGGTACTGTCTCTGCAGAAACAGCCCTCTAAGCTTCTGTTAAGAAATCCTACTCCAATTTTCCAGGCCAATTATTGTTGAACCCAGCTCAAGCTTTGGGCTATAATGATGGCTTGGAGGATTTTTCACTCTCAATGCTTGGTCTTTTTGCTCCAGGTTATAGATGGGTGGCTAAGCATTTAAGGTTACTTTGTGAATGTAAATTTATGCTTACATGTGGTAATTTACAAAGCATCCCATATCAGTTAACAGTTAATCTACAGCTCTGTTCAGGGACCCCTTGGCCTAGGAGGAGAGCTGGCCTCAAGATTTTTCCTGAGGGCATTTATCCAACTAGTTCAGACTGCAATATAGTGGGAATATTAAGGCCAAGTCAGAATATCTAGTCACCCTAGACTATAAGGAATTGTGGCTCAGAACCACTCCATATGGAGCTATAAAATAATATGTATTTTTTAGTTCAAATTCTATTAGAATGAGATAATGAAGACTAAATTAAAAAGTCCCATTGCTTCCTTCAGAAATGTCTATGAGAATTATAGTAATACTAATATCAAAAGTATTTTAAAAGCTAAAAGTTTGGGCACTATGTGCCAGACTGTCTGCCAAGTACATAGATGATCTCATTTAGTTCTCACAAGAACCCTAGGAGGTAGGTACTACCAGTATGATTTTATGGATGAAGAAATGGAATCTCACAGAAAGTACATAATTGTCTAAGATCATATAGTGAAAAAACAGGTTTGTAAGTCAGGCAGACCGACTCCAGAGTCTGAACTCTTAACCCTGCAATACTGTCTCCTGGAGTAAGATGTGCTGATCCCAGATTGGCCCTGCTAGTTACTTAAAACCCAAGGATATACATGATCCAATCATTATAGCCCTCAAAGGACACATGGTTGCTAATTCAATTATGGTTGGTTCAGTGGAGTAGGATGCAATCTAGCCAACTACAGCCCATTGTATGAATTACAGTTTGGCAGGACAGTTCTTTGCCTCTGCCACATATAGAATCCAAGCTCCTTTTCCTCTACCCATTTCTCATTCACATACCTTCTTTCTTCATGTTTGACTGTTTTTTTTGTTTCTTTCAATGTCTTAACATTTCTTAATTTATTATGACTACTGTTATTCCCTATCCTGCCTCACCCTCATTATAACCTGTAAGGATTTATAAATTAGGCTGGAAATATGAAATTATTGGGGGGGGGGGCTAACTATATCAATAAATAGCACAAAAAGTGTCCTCACTTGAGATCTGTGTTTCTCAACTTTAATGTGTATGTGAATCACCTGAAGGATCTTGTTAAAATGCAGCCTTTGATTCACTAGGTCTGGGGTGGGGCCTGAGAATCTGAACTTCTAAACAGTTCCTGGGCTATGTGGATCACAGTTTGAGTAGCAAGGTTCTAGATTGGCCTGATCCTGTTTTGCTTAATTTGGATTACAATTAAATGAACCTAATGAAATTAATGTTTAGGCTGTTTAAAAAGCCATCCCAGACCCATGTATGATGTTATGCATGTTCACAAATTTTACTATACACTTATTGTTTATGTATGTTCATGTATGAATGATATACTTCAATAAAAAATATATTTTAAAAAAAGCCATCCCAGACTCCTTGAGATGGCAGTGCCCTAAGGCCTTCACAAACCTATTGTAATGGTTTATAGCTGGATTGTCCAGGAAGACTCAATTACGGCGCCAACTAGGTGGCAATACCTTGCAGGCCTGGGGCAATGTTCTCCAGGACACTGTGTATGCTCTGAATCAGCATCCTCTCTATGGTGCTGTTTCTCCCATAGCCAGGATTCATGGGTCCAGGAATCAAGGGGTGGAAATGGGAGTGGCACCACTCACTATTATCCCTAGTGACCCACTAGGAAAATTTTTGCTTCCTGTCCCTGAAACCTTAAGCTCTGCTGGTCTACAGGTTTTAGTCCCAAGAGGAGGAGTGCTGCCACCTGGGAACATAACAGTGATTCCATTGAACTGGAAGTTAAGACTGCCACCTGGCCACTTTGGGTTCCTCTTACCTGTGAATCAACAGGCAAAGAGGGGAATTACTGTACTGGCTGGGGTGATTGATCCTGACTATCAAGGGGAAATAGGACTACATCTACATAATGGGGGTAAAGAAGAGTTTGCCTGGAATGCAGGGGATCCTCTAGGGCATCTCCTAGTCCTGCCATGCCCTGTGATTAAAGTCAATGGAAAATTGCAACAAACCAATTCAAGCAGGACTAACAATGGCCCAGAATCTTCAGGAAGGAAAGTTTGGGTCACCCCACCAGGCAAAGAACCATGGCCAGCTGAAGTGCTTGCTGAAGGTAACGGGAACATGGAATGGGTAGTGGAAGAAGGTAGTGATAAATATGAACTTCGACCACGTGACCAGTTACAGAAACAAGGACTGTGATGGTCATGAACCCTTCTTCCATGTTTTGTTATGAGTATGATTGTGTATGTACACAAAATGAATTTCTTTGTTTTCTTCCCCAATCTTTTCCCCTATCATGAAAAGTTGTATTAATACCACATCATAATATTTAAGGATATCGAGTTTAAGAGTGACTATCATCCAAGGACTTGCACCCTGTTCTGTGGGGAATTAATGCGTTTCCGGTTGTACGCAGGGGAGTTGAACATTGTTAGGCGGAAATATATATGTATGCTTGTCTGTTATTGTTTTTACTTAGAGACTAAGTATGGTTTAGAGTAATGTGTATGATTGCCAAGTTGACAAGGGGTGGACTGTGATGGTTAGGCTAATGTGTCAACTCGGCCAAGTAGTTGTGTCCAGGTGTTTGTTCCAGCAAGCACTGGGCTAATTGTAATACAAGAGCATTTATGGACTTCAATCACCAGTGAGTTTACTGCGTGGATGGCTGATTACATCTGCATCAATCAGGGAGATTACATTATCAATGGGTGGTGCTTTTATCCAATCAGTTGAATGACTTAAAAGTGGAAGTGATTTCAACATTCAGAGAGAACTTCCCAGCTCGTCGTTGGACAGGCAACTTCTCCCAGAAACTCATCAACGACTTTTCATCGGGCTTTCATCAGAGCCACTGGTTTGCAGCCTGCCTGCAGAACCTGGACTTGTGCATCCCCACGGTCGCGTGAGAGACTCTTTTAAAATTTCATATTATTGATAGATATCTCCTGCTGATTCTGTTTCCCGAGAGAACCCTGACTAATACAGTGTCTAAACTTTATAAACCTTCATGTGCAGTGCCATTTTTCTTCTGATATTTTTTCTTTCGTGGAGATGGAGTTAGTCCACCATGCCCATTGTCTTATAGGTTACTTTGTTTAGAAAAAATGTACAGTTATTCAACTTTAAAAAATGGTCTTTGGATGTCCCCACCATCTCCTTTCCTCCCCTTTAGGAATCTGAGATTTTGGGTATGTCTAAGTCAGTCTTTCAATATCCATGTTTATTTGCCTCATCCAAGAAATAAACAAAATTAGACAAGCTTTGTATTTCCTTGTGAAAATCCTGTTGCCTTTTATTCCAATGAGCTGTTTCAATGTTCAATGACCCTATCCTTCACCAAATGTTCCCCCAAGCTTGTTCAAAGTGCAATAGGGAGTATATTAGTAGCTACTGGCCACCCAGTCTATAAAGCTCATATTTCAAAAATGTACACTATAGGCAGAATCTGGTAAATGTCAACTTCAAAATAAGTTGTGTCATACCGTTATATTTATTACCACGTGGTCAATAAAAATAAGTACTTATGAGGTGATTAAAAATAGCATACCAGGTAAAATTGGTTGTCCAGCAATTCCCATTGGTGCCATTCCAAGATTATTCATTGCTGTGGCCCATGCAGTTGGATCAGACATAGGTAGCGTCATTGCAGTGGACTCCACATTCAGAGTTCTATTACTATCAGCTGAAAAGGAATGACAAGCAAAATAATTTTTGTTAAGGTCCCAGTGACTACTCTACTTATCAATATAGGCCCTGGCAAACCATTTGTAGACATGGACTGATGGGCAAGTGGTGATAAGACTTAAATTCCAGCTTTCTTACATGGGTTAAAACAATACAGTTTGAACTGGTAGGCAGTCATAAATTCAAATGCAGTTTACCAGATGACATTTTAGTGTAACACTCCTTCCTTTCTTCCCTCCCTTCCTTCCTCCCTTCCTTCCTTCTTCCCTTCCTTCCTTCCTTCCTCCCTCCCTCCCTCCCTTCCTTCCATGTGTACATACCATAAGAGCTTGGGATGATTAAGAGGTTTCCTGTTCTTCTTATAGTCTACTTGCAAATGTTACTTAAGCAGCTTCTATTCAAACTACTCAAGCATGCAAACAAATAAAGAAACATCCCAGGGTTTCACAGTTGGCAATGAAAAATGAAAACTATACTCCTGATGCAATTTCATATCTTTTAGGCAGTACAATTGAATAGAACTGGATATCAACAGACAACAAATTAGCCAAATGAATACTTTTTTTAGGTTAGGTAGATACGAGAGAAAAAGCAGATAGGAGACACAGTCCCTGCCTTCAAGGATTGTACAGTGTAGTTGGAGGGACATGATTATGATGGTGGTGACTATTGCTATTATCATTACTATCACCATCTCCACCTCCACTACCACTAATTATTGAACACTTATCACATGCTAGGTAAAGCACTTGCCATGCATTATTCTCGTTTAACTTTCAGAAAAACCCTATAAAATAGAGACTATCAATATATCTATTTTATAGATGAGAGATCTCAAAAAGTCATATCTATTATCCAAGGTCACACAGTATATGTACTTTTGGCCACTGTGCTTTACTATCTCCAATTAAACAATTAGGAAATAATGAAAGACTCAAATTATATAGATCAGAAATGTAACTAAAGTTTAGGGAATGAAGAGCAATTGTGGACTTAGTCAGGAGGAAAGGCTTCACGGGGAAAATAGAACTTGAAAGAATAGGCCAGATTTTTATAGAACATGTCTTCAGTGATAGTTAGGATTTGGATAGGTAAAGAAGATGGAAGAACACATTCCAGTAGAAGGGATGGCATAGGCAAACACATCGAAGCAGGTTATATTTGCATGTGCATGTACACACTGCACAGTTGGCAAGATATAGTCCTAAGTCATCTGAACACAAGAATGTTTTTATTTTGGAAATTTCCCTCTGACTACTGATATCCATAGGAAAAACTTTCCATGTCTTTTTCTCCTACCTACTAGTATATACTTCTGCCAATTATACCCCCAAAGGCAACTCTCTATTCTAATAGTAGCTGTTAATGTCCATCATGTCCTTACAAACTGGCAATATCAGGGATGATCCTTGGCCAGGTTATTTATACATATACTATTTTGGTCACTGATTGAACAGAATAAGCAAATGCAAACCTCTAAAAGCATTACTTCTGAAATATAATTTGTGGCATTTTTCTATGCTACCTATGCCTCTTCCCCTACAAATCACATGAGAGAGAGAGAGAGAGAAAGAGAGAGAGAAAGAGAGAGAGAGAGAGAGAGAGAGAGAGAGAGAGAGAGAGACTGACAGTCCTAAGCATTCAATACTGCAGTCAGAAGTCAGATTTCAGAACCCGTGGTTTCTCCCTCTGTAGGAACTCTAGCCCTCACATCCAGTTGTCAGTGTTTTTCATGAAGGCATATCACAAGGTTAGAAATAGCTTCCTTGTAAATGCTATCAAGAAAACAAACATGGGGCATCAAATACTTTTGAATCAAGATTTTATATAGTGATAATTAGATTTACCTGGACTCACATTTTCCAGCCAGGGGAGACAAGACTTTTAGGAATGTTATAGCTGGAAGGGACCTTAGAGATTACAGAGTCCATACCCTGATTTTCTCTGGTGGCTGGAGAAAAACTCACAGTGGAAACAGCTAGGTTCAGAAGAATAGGGTAGCAATGACAAAAATATTTTCTTGCAATAGTATGGCTACTCATTGGCTCTGCAATACTGGAAAATATAGGAGAATCAGGAACTCTTCTTAACAAAGGACTTTGAGAATAAAGAATAACAATTTACAGTGCACCAACATAGGCAAACTCTGGAGTAATTTGGTGGTGGGGTGGGGAGAATGACCTAAATTAGCAGTTTTTTTTTTTTTTTTTTTAAAAAGGATCGCACTGTATTACTATTTTCAAAATATATTCAATTCAATTCAGTTGAAAATGTCTGCTAAAATGTTAGCAAGAAGAGGTCCTGCTAGGCTTGTCTACATGAACAGATAAGGAACATATATAATTAAAAACATTATTTTGCCACAATGAATGTGGTTCTTAAGTTCTTAAGAAGTTCTGCCTTAAATGCCCTTGTCATCTCTCTCCCCTTCTCCAACACCCAACACCACCTGTCAAATCCAACTTATTTTTCAAGGGTCATCTCAAATGCCAGTTTGTCTGTGAAGCCACCTCAGTGGAATTAATTAAATTATTCTTTCTTATGTGTTCTTAGAGCATTTTTTCTAGAATTTGATTTTCCTATGTTTGCTTATTCTTTCACTTACTCCTTCCCTTCAACTAAATTTTTATTGAGTCTTACAATAGGCCAGGGTCTGTGCTAGTGACTAGGAATACAGAGATGAACAAAACTCATTTACTGCTCTGGAAGAACTCTCAATATAGTAAGAGGAACAGACATATAAACAACCAAATATAATTTATTCTAATAAATGCTATAATAAAACGATGAGTAAAGTACTATGGGAACACAGAAGGACTGATTCAATCTGCTGGAATGAGTTTGGAGGTGTGTTAATGGGGTTGGGGGAAGGAGATGAGGAATGTTAGGGAAGCCCTCATGGGGAAAGAGATATGTGAGAAATAACATTTTCCTCCAGATAGTGAGTGGAAGATTGGGATAGAAGAGCATTCCAGGAAGCAGGAACAACTAAGTAGGGACATTTACCACTGACCACACCTTGAATTACAGTGATTGGGTACACACCTCTCCCCTGCTACCCTGCATGCTCCTTTAGGTGAGGGACTGGGTTTTAGGCATCTTTGTTTCCCCATTACTCAGCTCAGTGCCTGGTATAGAGTAAGTATTCAAGAAATACTTGAATGAACAAATAATGAGAATTGACTTACATTGATCTGGGAGCACAATAAGCAATTTATGCGATGGACACTCAACTTGATTATTTGTATATCTTTTCAGAGTGATAAACTGCCTTATTAGGGATGGCATTATTGCAAAACTGATTCTCTCTCCTGGACAACGGAATTTACATGTAGGAATTTGCTTAGAGTTACAACCAGGGATAGATGTACCCAATTAAAATTTCAGTTTGATCTCATTAGCCATAATCTTTTCTTCCATTTAGGCACAATCATACACATAATCAAGCTTGTAAAATTTTACTTTCAAAGAGAAATTCCAGATCATCATTCCTGTCTGGTAGCAATCTGGATTTAAAGTCTGTACTAACAAAATATGCTGTGCTAAACATTTGTTCAGAATCATCAGTTAGTGGTGGAAAAGTTAAGTCCTGGCCTGATTCACTTTCCAGACAAAAATGGACATCTAGCAATTTCTTTAAGTATTTTATCAAAGTAGTCCCGCATCACCAAAGGAAGAGATTGCTCATTTTCCCATGAATGCTACAATCAAAGGCATCAGCCAAGAATATTCAGAAAGCAAGTGCTAGCAGTTGTCAAATGGTCTTCAAAATAACTCACCCAAGTCTGAAGAACGTGTCATTTCATACTGATTTTCCTAGTCTGCTTGAGTGACAACTCAAGAGGTCAGCGGTTGTAGAATGGTTGTGAATGAGTGCCTTCTAGTTAATTTGATGGAAAATATGACACTTTGGAACAGGAGTTTATCAGTACCCAGAAATAAAAGATTTGGAAATGATCATCCACTTTAACTTGGAATCACTTTGTAACTACCTAATCACTGCCATCTATTTTTGTATTGTTTATGCTTCATCAATTAACAAGTGAATCGTCTTCAAAGTTATCTGATCTTGACGGCAATGTACACAAACATACATTCTTTCTGTGATATATCTATCTCGAGGTGAAGTCAATTATGTCAAATATTTCCTCTATTTCTTTTGAAAATGAGGATCTCCAACTATATTCTTTTTTTTTTTTTTTTTAGGTTTTTTTTTTTTTTTTTTTTTTATTCCCCCCCCCCCCCCCCCCGGCTGCCTGTGCTCGCTGGGTCAGCCAACCACGCCGTGCGGGCGGGCCCGCCCTCACCAGGAGGCCCCGGGAACCGAACCCAGGGCCTCCCATACGGTAAACGGGAGCCCCACTGACTGAGCCACAGCCGCTTCCCTATATTCTTTTAATAAGACAAAAATCCTCCTCTGGCAATTTACCCTCCTACAATTTGTCTTTTCATATGTCCAGGTTTATACCCTTTATGCTTATTGTCATTTTGTTACACAGTATTGTGCAAAGTTGAGGAGAGGATTTCATCAAAAAACATTTATTGAAAGTCTGTTAAGAGTAGGAAGTAATTCTGCCTAGTGGTCAATAGCATGGATTTGAGAGTCAGATGGTTCTGGACTACAGTTTAACTCTACTACTTAGTATCTGTAATGTGTTCAATCTTTCTCTCTTTCCTTTCTTCTCTTTGTCCCTGCCCGACCTTAAACCTTCCTTTCATATTTACTGTATGTTTATTGAACATCTTCTATGTGGCAAGCACTATTCTAGATGCTTAGTACAACACAATGAGACAAACAAGACTTCATCCTTGGTCTTGTGGAGCTTACACTCCAGTGCAGGAGACAGACATTAAAATACAAATGAATAATTACAAAAGAATTACACAATTGTAATAGATGTCGTGAATAAAGAACTGGGTTTGATGAGAAAAATGGAAGCTTCAAAATGAGGAAAATGATAGCATCTACTTTATAGGTTTCTTGAAGATTAAATTAGATAATGTGGGTAAAGAACTTAGCATGACCTCTGGCTCATAATGAATACTCAGTAAATGGTAATAATGCTGATGAAGATGAAGAAGAGGAGGAGGAGGAGGAGGAAGAGGAGGAAGAGGAGGTCCCAAAACTTGAGGGGCTCAAAGTCTACTTGAGAGACACAAATATATACACAAGTTATTACAATACATTATACAGATAATGAAACTGAGGCACAGAGTTTACATGATCTCCTCAATATCAGACAGCTAATAAGTGGTAGAGCTGGAATACGAACCCAAAAAGCTCTGATGTCAAAGCCTTAGCCATCTGTTTTAGTTTGCCAAAGGTCTGCTGATACAAAGTACCAGAAATGGGTTGGCTTTTATAAAGGGGATTTATTTGGAGTAAAAGCTTACAGTTCCAAGGCTGTGATAAGTCCAAATCAAGGCAACATAAGAGGTGCTTTCTCACCAAAGTCAGCTGCCACATGTTGAAGCAAGATGGCCACCAATCTCTGCCAAGGTCTGAGCTCAGCTGGGGGCAACCAGGCATAGAGCAGTGCTTGTCTACTCTTGAGCTGCTCTGTGGGCCCGCCTCTTTGACCTTCTTGGGGGCTTCTGTTTTCCTGTAGTCCTCTTTCTCACACTGCAGAATCAAATATGATGACTTCATTTTCCTGTGTCTGTCTGCCTGTCTCTCTCTGTGTATCTATTTATATCAGAGCCAGCAAGAGGGGAAGACTCAACCTGAGTCAACACCTCACTGATGTAGTCCAATCAAAAGCCCTAAAGCAAACTTATCAAGTAATCTAATCAAAGGCCCTTCGACTGAATTTAATGCAATCAAAGGATTGCACACCCAGAGGAATAGATTAGTTTACAAATGCAATCTTTCTCTTTTTGGGATTCATAAAATAATTTCAAACTGCCATACCATCACACTAAATTCCCTCACAAACAGTCTTTACTCTCTGTGTTCTGCTAGCACACATAACACATTACTATCATAGCTCTTATTAAATTATATTTTTATCACCTCTTCTGCATCTATCTCTCCCACTAGACTCTGGAATCCCTTATTCCACTTTATTATTCCTAGTGCCTAGATACCATGTCTGACATATAGTGGATGCTCAATAAACTATTATAAGCAAATGAATGAGGAAATACATGAGTGTATATAAAAGTCATGCACAGACATTCTTTTTCCAAGAAGCAGGGGTCAAGCTATTTAGAATGGAATACTATTCTGTTGTTGTAATAACATAAAATCACGTCTGAGCTGAATGTTATAAAAAATTTAAAGGAACAGAAGAAGATAAATGGTGATAATTTGAGGTATTCAATTATAATATAAGAAAACTACAATTATAGAAGTATAAACTTCAAGAAACAAATCTGTGGCTGGGAAGAAAATTTTCATTCATGTGTAAGAAGGAACTGACTGGAATTTCTTTGAGAATTTAAATTGATTAAATTTATGAAAAGAAATGTGCATGTAGCAACTATATTTGTTAGTTCCTCAAGAGCAGGGACCACAAACCTTATTTACCTTTATATCTCCTACAGTGCCTAGCTCAATGCAGGTGGCAATAAGTGTGTTTTAAATAAGTGAACTCTTCAAGAACTCAGCAATTGTACAAAATGGGGTTTACCTGCATTGTCTATTCATAGACACATAGGCATCTAAAACTTCTTTGCATTATGTGGTCCTGAACCATGGACTTAGCCCTCTAGTCATTGTTCCAGATGGAGGATAGTGGTCTAAAGCTGGGTAGGACATCAGACCTTTGGAACATACCAGGACTTAAGTAAATGGTGAATAATCATGTTATGATAGCAGTTATAAGGTTAATAATAGTTGGCCCTTATATAATGCTTGCTATGGCACCAGGCACTGTTCTTGGCACTTTACATACATTAATTTAAAACTCACAACAACCCTATGAAGTAGGTACTCTCATTATCCCCATTTTACTGATGAGGTAATAGGAATAGAGAGGTTAATGTATGTCCACTGTCATACATTTGACAATGACTGGAAACATTTCTGTTTGTGACAACCAGGGAGTGGGGGAGGTGCTACTGGCATCTAGTGGCTAGAGGCTAGGGACACTGCTAAACATCCTATAATGTAGAGGACAACCCCCTACAAAAAATCATCTGACTCAAAATGTCAATAGTGCTGAGCTTCAGAAAACCTCCTTTATTGCAGAAATTTTGGTGTGACCTTACCAGAGTTCCTCATATCCCTGGTTTCTTCTCAACCCCTCCTCTGTGCCAACCCCTATGTGTATCCAATCCCAACTTCCATAGTTTATGCCTCCACTTATCCCTCCCTTAAGCCCCTGTGCTGTAAAGACTAATCTAACCAGTTCCTGAGGAATCTATTAACATTTTTAGCAGGGTTCCTTCCATGATTCACACCAAAGAGATTAGCCCTGCAGTGGTGATTCCAGGTCTCATGGAAGGCTGATGCAGTGCTGTTTAGAAGGTGGTCCTGGGAATAACACTAGGAACTCCGTGATAAAGGAAAGAGAGAAGATGTTAGAAAATGCTTGCACAGAACCCAGAAGAAAACCCCAACTCTGGGCACATTACCCAGAACACTGTATGCAGCAGGCACTCAAGGAGTTTTGTTGTGAAATATTATGGCACAAGGGCAGGGCAGGGTTGGGTGTCCCAGTGCTGAATAACATTGTGTTTTCTGTTCTCTGGCTAAGGGAAAGGAAAAAAATAAATCATGTTTTGGGTATGCATTAAGTGTAGGACTCAAGGGCTTATCTTCTTCATATTTATTGCTCATGAAGCAATATTCGTGTGTTACAGGTGTTATTTTGAATTGCTCTTCATTTCCTTTGGAAATTAACAACCCATAATTGTTTGGGAACAATGTACCAAAACCCCAGGCACACCCCCTTCTCTCCCCCATCAAAGACATCAACAGCAGTGATGCCACAGCTTGTGTCATGGTTATACAGGGTGAGAAAACTGACAGGTGATTTTATAAGACAAGGCTCCTAGACAGCTTAAGAGAGATGGCACTGTTAGACAAGCAAGGGCTTTACCTGCTCATGAGTGTTACCAAGGATGGAATAAGGAGCTACTTAAAGAGAATCAGGATATCACAATATATTCTAGGAAGGGGAGGGGAGGGGAGGGGAGAAAAAGAGAGGGGAGGGGAGGGGAGAGAAGGGTCCTTATGGTAGCCTAGATAATATTAATCGTTCTTACATGGGTTGTGACTGTGGCAGAGCAGGTGGCAGGAGAAAATAGCTTGATCCTCAAGGTATGAAGATGAGAACCTCGGGGTAGAAGGTGCTTTTGCAAACCAAACCTGGAAAATTGCAAATTTTCCATCCTGGAAAATTCATTGTTCTAGTCCATAAGTTGGAGGGTCCTGGAAATAGTCACCTCTGTATTGGAACAGTTATAAGGATGTTCAAGGTTTTAAATGGATCTATGAGAAGCTACAGAGTCAACCAAGTCCTCTAGATGGCTGCTGCAACAGGGGGAGTGTAGTGAGGAACAAAGCCACGGGTTATGGTAGGCACCTCTCCAACGAACTCACAACATATATCCTATGTTTATAAAGGCAACAAGGTCTAGTAGAAGGAATACATACTTTGGAGTCAGATAGATTTAAAATCATATCTTGGTCCTACTGCTTACTATCTGTGTGATTTTAGGCAAGTTCCACAATTGTTTTGGCCTGTTTAGTGTTACCTATCTGTCAAGTAGTAAGATAATGATAATGATTTTGATTCCTAATATTTATTAAATGCTTATGAAGTGCCAAGCACTGGTTTTTTTAAAACACTTTTTTTATTCTAGTAAACTTATAGAACCTAAAATTTCCCCCTTTAACCACATTCACATATATAAATCAGTGCTGTTAATTACTTTCACAATGTCACAATGTTGTGCTACCATTACCACCATCCATTACCAAAACCTAACAATCAATGCAAATAGAAAACCTGTACAATTTAAGCATTAACTCCCCATTGCCTAACCTCAACCCAGCCACTAGTAACCTATATTGTAGATTCTAATTCTATGATTCACATGAGTCTGCTTATTCTCTTTCATGTCAGTGAAGTCATACTATCTGTCCTTTTGTGTTGGGCTTATTTCAGTCAACACGATATCTTCAAGGTTCATCCATGTTGTCACATGTATCATAACTTCATTCCTTTTTACTGCTGAATAATGTTCCATTGTATGTATATACCACATTTTGTTTATCCATTCATCAGTTGATGGACACGGATTGCTTCCATCTTTTGGCAATTGTGAATAATGCTGCTATGAACATTGGTGTGTAAATATTTGTTCAATTCCTGCTTTCAATTTTTCTGGGTATATACCTAGAACTGGGATTGCTGGGTCATATGGTAGTTCTATACTTAGCTTTCTGAGGACGTGCCAAAATGCCTTCCATAGTGACTGCACCATTTTATATTGCCACCAGCAAAGAATGAGTGTTCCTATTTTTCCACATCCTCTCCAACACTTGCAATTGTTTTTTTTAACAGTAGCCATTCTAGTGTGTGTGAAATGATATCTTATTGTGAGTTTTTAAAGCAATTTATTGAGATATATTCATATATACCTTATACAATCCATCCAAAATATACATTCAATGGGTTTTGGTATAAGCACAGAGTTGTGCATTCATTATCACAATCAATATCAGAGTATTCATTACATCAGAGAACACCCCACCCCTTAGCAGTTACCTTTCAATCCCTCTATTCATCCCTTGCCATACACATCCACTAAACTAATTCCATATCTATAAATTTATTTATATTTATATGTTATATAAATGGAGTCAAACAATATGTAGTACTTTGTGTCTGGTTTCTGTCACTTTTGATAATTCTCTTTTTTCAAAATTGATGAAAAAATATTAATATATTACTATTCACTACAGTCCATAGTTTGATTTAGGTACATTTTAACTCAGATACTACCCTATTATTAACATCTTGTAATATTAACATATACTTGTTCTGCTTCATTTAAGAACATTCTTAAATTTGTACAATTAAACACACACATCATCTGCAACAGGGTTCACTACGCTACGCTATATAGTCCCATGATTCATCCTTTAGCTTCTCTTCTAGTGACACACACAAACTGAAATTTTCCCTTTCAACCACAATCATACCCCCCATATTTGTTCTCCTTATTATGTTCACTCTAATGTGCTATCATAATCTCTATCAAATTCCAAGCATTTACAATCAATCTTATTACCTTTTGCACAAATTAAGCCACTGTTCTCCATTCTCTATCCTCATTTTAACTTCTGGTGACCAATCTTCTAGCTATTAACTCCATGACTTTGCTCATTATATTTAGTTCGTATTAGTGAGATCATATATTATTTGTCCTTTTGTGGCTGATTGTTTCACTCAACATAATATCCTTAAGGTTAATCCATGTTGTCAAGAGCATGATGGCTTCATTTCTTCTTACAGCTGAATAATATTTCATCATATGCATATACCACATTTTGTTTTTCAATTAATTGGTTGATACATACTTGGGTTGCTTCCATCTTTTGGAAATTGTGAATAATGTCGCTATGAACATCGTTGTGCAAATGTCTGTTCACGTCCCTACTTTCAGTTCTTCTAAATATATAACTAGGAGGAGAATTGCCGGATCATATGGCAGCGAATAAGCATTCCTATTTCTCCACATCTTTTCCAACACTTGTAGTTTTCAGTTTTTTTAACAGTGGCCATTCTAATAGGTGTGAAATGATATCTCATTGTAGTTTGGATTTGTATTTTCCTAATAGCAAGTGATGCTGAACATCTTTTCATATGGATTTTTGCCATTTGTATTTAGTCTTTGGAAAAATGTCTATTCAGGTCTTTTATCCCCTTTTTTCAAGTTTTTATTTCGCTGTGAATTTTTTTGAAAAAATAATTTTTATTAGAGAAGCAGTGAGTTCACGAAACAATCATATATAGCATACAGGATTCCCATACATCACCCCACCACCAACACCCTGCATTGTTGCCACAGATGATATAAGAACATCATGAAAATAGTACTGCTAATCATAGCCCATAACTTACATTTGGTGTATTTTTCCCATAAACCACCCTATTATTAACACAATGTATTAAAATTGTACATTTGTTATAGCTCATGAAAGAATGTTCTCATATTTGTACTGTTAATCAGTCCATCATACACCACAGGGTTCACTGTGTTACATAGTACCATGCATAATTCAGTCCATTCAAAGTGTACACTCAGTGGCTCTGAGTTTTATCACAGAGTTGTGCTGTTATCACCTAGTCAATTTTAGAATGTTTTCTTTGCTCAAAAAGGAAAAATCCCATACCCTCTTATACCCTCCTCTTGTTGACCCTTACCATTGAAATAGTGCCTTCTTTGACACTGATGCAAAAATATTACAATATTACTGTTAACTATGGTCCGTAAGTTACATTAGTTGTATTTTCCCCATGTATCACCATATTCTTAACACCTTGCAATAGTGATGTACATTTGTTCTAGTTCATGGAAGGCCATTCTTATATCTGCACTATTGACCACAATTCTCATGCACCTCTAGGCTCACTATGGTATTCAGTTCCTAGATTATTCTCTAGCTTTCTTTCAATTGACATTTACATCCCTAGACTACCCTTTTCAGCCACAATCACATTTATAAATCAGCAGTGGATATACACTCACTATAATGTGTTACCATCAACTTTATCCATTTTCACACATTTATAATCAACCTTATTAAAAATTCTACATACATTAAGAATCAGCTCCCCCTTCTCAACCCTCATTCTATCTCCTAGTAACCTATAATCTAGAGTTTATCTCCTTGAGTTAACTCGGCGTATTTCGTTCGTATTAGTGAAACCATATAATTTTTGTCCTTTTATCCTTTTATGCCTGGCTTATTTCATTCAACATAATGTCCTCAAGGTTCATTCATGTTGTTAAGGGCATCCCAACTTCATTTCTTCTTACAGCTGAAAAGTATTCCATTGTATGTATATAGCACATTTTGTTTATCCATTTATCACTTGTTGGACAATTGGGTTATTTCCATCTTTTAGCAATTGTGAATAATGCCCCTATGAACATCAGTGTGTAAATATCAGTTTGTGTCCTGGATTTCAGTTCTTCTGAATATATTCCTTGTGGTAGGATTGCCAGATCATATGGCAGTTCCATATCTAGCTTCCTGAGGAACTGCCAAACTGTCCTCCATAGTGGCTGCATCATTTTACACTCCCACCAACAGTGCAGGAATGTTCCTATGTCTCCATATTCTCTCCGGCACATCTAGTTTTCTGTTTTTTATATATATAATGGCCATTCTATAAGGTGTGAAATGATATCTCCTTGTAGTTTTGATCTGCATTTCCCTGATGGCTAGTGATGTTGAGAATCTTTTTCATGTGCTTTTTAGTCATTTGTATTTCCTCTTTGGAAAAATGTCTATTCAAGTCTTTTGCCCATTTTTAAATTGGGTTCCTTGTCTTTTTATCATTGAGTTGTATGATCTCTTTAAAAAATTTTTTTTAAGATTTATTTTACACGCCCCCCCTACTTTGTTTGCGCTTGCTGTCTGCTCTCTGTGTCTGTATGTTGTATGCTCGTCTTCTTTTTAGAAGGCACTGGGAACCAAACCTGGGACTTCCCATGTGGTAAGTGGGCACCCAACTGCTTGAGCCACATCCACTCCCCCTACATGATCTCTTTAAATAATATAGAAATCAAACCCTTATTGGTTCTGTGGATTTCCAAATATCTCCCACTGAGTAGGCTGCCATTTCACCTTGTCAAAACTATTCTGAAGTGCAAAAGTATTTAATATTGAGGGGGTCCCATTTATCTATTTTTTCTTTCATTGCTTGTGCCTTGGGTGTGAGGTTTAAGAAACCACCTTCCACAAGATCTTGAAGATGCTTTCCTACATTTTCTTCTAGGAGTTTTATGGTTCTGGCTTTTACATTTAGGACCGTGATCCATTTTGAGTTAATATCTGTATAAGGTGTGAGATAGGGGTCCTCCTTCTTTCTTTTGGATATAGATAGCCAGTTCTCTTAGCACCATTTGTTAAATATACTATTCTGGCCCCGCTGGGTGGGCTTGAGAGGCTTGTCAAAAATCACTTGGTAATAGATGTAAGGGTCTGTTTCTGAATGCTCAATTCGACTTCCTTGGTCAATATGTCTAGCTTTATGTCAGTACCATGCTGCTTTTACCACTGTGGCTAAGTAACATGCTTTAAGGTCAGGAAGTGAGAGTCCTCCAACATTATTTTTTTTTAAAAGATATTCCTGGATATTCGGGGCCCCTTACTCTTCCAAATAAATTTGATAATTAGCTTTTCCATTTCTATAAAAAGGATGTTGGAGTTTTTATTGGGATTACATTCAATCTGTAAATCAATTTGGGTAGTCTTGACATTTTAACAATATTTAGTCTTTCAGTCCATGAACATGGAGTGTACTTCCAATAATTTAGGTCTTCTTTGGTTTCTTTTAAGCAATATTTTGTAGTTTTCTGAGTACAGGTCTTTTCTGTCCCTGGTTAAGTTTATTTTATTCTTTTTGCTGCGATTGTAAATGGAATTTGTTTCCTGAGCACATCCTTAGATTACTCATTTCTAGTGTATAGAAACACTACTGATTATTGTGTTTTGATATTATATGCTGCCACTTTGCTAAACTCATTTATTAGCTCTAGTAGCTTTGATGTAGATTTTTCGGGATCTTCTAAATATAGGATCATGTCATCTGTAAATAGTGGAAGTCTTACTTCTTCCTTTCCAATTTGGATTCCTTTTATTTTTCTTCCCTAAATGCACTACCTAGAACTTCTAGTACAATGTTGAATTAACAGTGGCGACAGTGGACATCCTTGTCTTGTTCTTGAACTTAAAGAGAACGCATTCAGCCTTTCACCATTCACTGCAAAGTTGGCTGAGGGTTTTTCATATATGCCCTGAATTATGTTGAGGAAGTTTCCTTGTATTTCTACTTTTTGAAGTATTTTTATTAAGAAAGGATGCTTGCTGGATTTTGTCAAATGCCTTTTCTGCATCAATAAAGATGATCATGTAGTTTTTCTCCTTTGAGTTGTTAATATGGTATAATTGATTTTCTTGTGTTGAACCACCTTTGCATACATGGAATAAAACCCACTTGATAATGGTGTATAATTCTTTTAATGTATTGTTGAATTTGATTTGCAAGTATTTTGTTGGGGATTTTTGCATCTATATTCATTAGAGAGACTTACCTGGAGTTTTCTGTAGTGTCTATATCTGGCTTTAGTATTAGGGTAATGTTGGCTTCATAGATTGAGTTAGGTAGTGCTCACTTGTCTTTTTGAGCAGGATTGGTATTAATTCTTCTTGAAATGATTGGTAGAATTTACCTGTGAAGCCATCTGGTCCTGGGCTCTTCTTTGTTGTGTGGTTCCTGATGACTGATTCAATCTCTTTACTTGAGATTAGTTTGTTGAGGTCTTCTATTTCATCTTGCATCATTGCGGGTAGCTTGCATGTTTCTAGGAAGTTATCAATTTCATCTAAGTTGTCTAATTTGTTGGCATACAGTTGTTCATAGTATCTTCTTATGATCTTTTTTATTTATGTGGGATCAGTAGGAATGTGACCCTTCTCACTTCTGATTTTATTTATTTGCATCTTCTCTCTTTTTTCTTTGTCAGTCTAGCTTAAGGTTTGTCCATTTTCTTGATCTATTTGAAGAATCAATTTTTGGTTTTGTTGATTCTCTCTATTGTTTTTTTGTTTTCAATTTCATTTATTTCTGCTTTAAACTTTGTTCTTTCTTTCTTTCTGCTTGCTTTGGGATTTGTTTGCTATTATTTTTCTAGTTCTTCCAGGTGTGCAGTTAGTTCACTGATTTTAGATCTTTCTTCTTTTTTAATATAAGCATTGAGGGCTATACAGTTCCCTTCAGTACTGCCTTCACTGTGCCGCATAGGTTTTGATGTGTTATAAACTTGTTTTCATTCAACTTGAAATATTTACTGATTTTTTTTTGCAATTTCTTCTTTGAACCACCGATTGTTTAAAAGTGTGTTGTTTAACCTCCATATACTTGTGAATTTTCCCATTCTCTGCCCATTTCCAGCTTTATTCCATTATAATCAGAGAAAGTGCTTTGTATAATTTCAATCTTTCTAAATTTCTTGGGAACTGTTTTGTGAGCCAACATATGGAGAAAAATATATGAGCACTTGAGTAGAATATATATCCTGTCTTTTTTGGGGGCACAGTGTTCTATATATGTCTGTTACATCTATTGCATTTATCATATTATTCAAACTCTCTGTTTCCTTATTAATCCTCTGTCCTTATGTTCTATCCATTGATGAGAGTGGTATATTGAAGTCTCCAACTATTATTGTAAAGATCTTTATTTCTCCTTTCAGTTTTGCCAGTGTATTTTGGGGTACATTGCTTACCTAAAGGGTGAATTGCCTTTTTTATTAATATATAATGTCCTTATTCACATCTTGAAGCAGTTTTGCATTTAAAATCTATTTTGTCTGATATCAGTTTAGCTATGCCAGCTCTGCTTTGGATACTGTATGCATGGAATATCTTTTTCCAACCTTTTACTCTCTGCCTGTTTGTGTCCTTGTGTCTAAGGCAAGTCTCTTGTAGACAGCATATAGATGGCTCATATTTTATATCCATTCTGCTAATCTGTGTCTTTTGATTGGGGAATTCAATCCATTAACATTGAATGTTATTTTTGTAAAGGCATTACTTACTGAAACCATTTTATTCTTTTTCTTTCCTATGTTATAGCTTACAATTGTCTGTCTTTTTACCCTTTTAGTTACACTTAGAATCTTTATTTCAACACTCTTCTCCAAGCATCTCTCTCCTGTCTTTTCCTTTCAGGCTGTGGCACTCCCTTTAATATTTTTTGTAAAGCTGGCTTCTTGCCAACAAACTCTGTTTCTGTTTATCTGTGAAAACTTTAAACTCACCTTCATTTGTGAAGGACAATTTTGCTGGATGAGAATTCTTGGCTGGTAATTTTTTCCTTTTGGTATCTTGAATATATTAAACCATTGCTTTCTCACCTCCATTGTTTCTGATAAGAAATCAGCACTTAGTCTTATTGAGCTTCCCTTTTATGTGATGAATTGCTTTTCTCTTGCTGCTTTCAGAATGCTCTCTTTATCTCTGGCATTTCACATTTTGATTAGTATGTGCCTTGGAGTATGTCTTTTTGGATTTATTCTGTTTGGAGTAAGTTGTCCTTCTTGGATATTAATATTTATGTCTTTCATAAGGGTTGGGAAATTTTTGGTAATTATTTTCTCAAATATTTTTTCTGCTCATTTTCTGTTCTCTTCTCCTTCTGGGACACCCATAACGCATATTTTTTTTAAAGATTTTATTTATTTATTCATTTATACCCCCCTTGCTGCTTGTGCTCGCTGGGTCAGCTAACCACACCGTGCGGGTGGGCTTGCCTTCACCAGGAGGCCCTGGGAACCGAACCCGGGGCCTCCTATATGGTAATTGGGAGCCCTACTGATTGAGCCACAGCCGCTTCCCCATAACGCATATTTTTTGTGCATTTTGCATGCTTATTCAATTCCCTGAGACCCTGTTCAACTTCTTCCATTCTTTTCTCTATCTGTTCTTCGTCTTTTCAAGTTCAGATGCTCTGTCTTCTAATTTGCTTATCCATTTTCTGCCATTTCAAATCTGCTGTTTTATGCTTCTACTGTATTTTTAATCTCATCCATTATGTCTTTCATTCCCATAAGAACAGTACTTTTCTTTGAATGCTTTCAAATTCTTCTATACACTCACTCAGTGTCTTCTTAATAACCTTTACCTATTTTGCCATATTTTCTTCAACTCCTTGAATTAATTTAGGAAATTTGTGTGAACATCATAAATTAGTTTTTTTAAATCTTGTGTCTCATCAGGGTTTTTAATTTGTTCCTTTGGCTGGGCCATATATTCCTGTTTCTTAGTATGGCTTGTAATTTTTTGCTGATGTTAGTAATCTGATTATGATGGTGGATTTACTCTGACGGTCAATTTCTCTCTCTTGCTTAGGATTTTACTACTGAGTGGTTTTGTTACATGGCTCCTCTTTGCTTTTTGTTTCAACTTATTCTAAATCTTTAAAATTGCCCTTTTGAAGTTATCAACACAGGACCAGGGACCCACTAATGGGACGCAGACCAGATACAAGGGGGCCTGTGAATAGGGACAGGAGAGACTCCAAACAACCTTTTTGTTCCCTTCACTTTCCCAGCCTGCCAGCAGATGACACTCTTCAGCAAACCTTTCCATGGAGGTGTCCCTTCCAATCACCTCATGCTGGTGTTTCCAGGCTGGTTAGAGCTGGGATTCAAAGCCAGGCTCTGCTGTTTAAACTCACTGAAGAGAAAACATACTCAGCCCTCCACTGCACCCTCCTTCTTCCCAGGCAGGAAAACATCTGCTTCCCTCTCAGTTGGTGACAGTCAGTCATGAGTTTTACCGAAGCTGTTCATGTTGAGGGTGGGGGGTGGGCGCCATTCCCTGCTGCAGGAGCAAGTAACTCAGTTTTTGTTTCGGCCACTTCATCTCTCTATCCCACTCCTTCTAGACAATGTCTGCCCCTCCCTGGTCTGCAGATTCCTAAAGCAGCTGCTTTAGACAGCTTCTGCCCTTCCTCCACTGTTTTTGTAAGAGGTGAGACCTGCCAACCTACTCTGATGCAATGTTCCCAGAACTCTCCTCATTCACCTTCTCATTGTGTGTTTTTTTTTTTTCTGCCTTTTTTAAACTTTTATCTTTAAAGAAGTTTTAGATTTCAGAAAAGTCACATCAAAAGAATAGGGGATTCTCATATACCCCAGCCCTCCTCCCTCACATTTTCCCCTATTAATAACATCTGACATTGGTGTGGTACATTTGTTACAACTGATGAAAAAATATTGAAGCATTGCTACTAACCATGGTCTATAGTTTACATCATGATTTACACTTTGCACCATACAATTTTATAGGTTTTGACATAATACATAATGGCCTGCATATTAGTCTGCCAAAGGGGTGCTGATGAAAAGTACCACAAATCTACTGGCTTTTATAAAGGTTATTTATTTGGGGTAAAAGCTTACAGTTACAAGGCCCTAAAGAGTCCAATTCATGGTTTCTTTCTCACCAAAGTCAGTTGCCACATGTTGAAGCAAGATGGTCATTGTGGTGGGAGGTGTGGGAGGTGGGCAACATGGGAATCCCAGTGGGTTCTGTGTAATATTTTGGGTAATCTAAGCACCTCTTAACATATATTTATATATATATATATAAATAACATTTTTGTAAGCAAATACACATATATGCATATATATTTATATATCATTTTGCAAATGTTGGTATGTATTGTGAAAATTTTGATTTTTACCCACAATAAAAAAAAAAAAAAGATAGTCGCTGATCTCTGTGAGAGTTAAACTGTCCCCTCTGGGCTTCCTCTTTGCTTCAGGCTGGCATAGGGCTTGTCTCTTGGGGCTTCCTCTCTCTCCTGGCATAGGGCTCATTTCTTTTCAGGCCTTCTCAGCTGTTCTGATCTCTTCCCAAGGCCAGCTGCAAACTATTAGGCAAATGGCTCATATCTCACTGGGGACTCAGGATCAAAAATGACAGAGCTCTCTCTATTTAGTATTTTAAATATATTATACCATTGCTTTCTCGCCTCCATTGTTTCTTGAGTAAGTGTTCGTTTATATTGGCCCACCAAAGGGGCGAGGACTCTACCTGAATCATGCCTTACTGACATGGTCGAATCAAAGCCCTAATTTTAACAGGTAATTTAATCAAGGGCCCCTCAACTGAATCCAATATAATCAAAAGGTATCACACCCAGAAGAGTAGATTAGTTTATAAACACAATCTTTCTCTTTTTGGAATTCACGAAAATAATCTCAAACTGTCACAGCTGGTATCTGTCATAGCACTATCATGCAGAACAATTACAATGCCCTAAAATTGTCCTATGTTCCACCTAGTCTTACCTCCCCTTCTTCTTAGAACCTCTGGTAACCACTATCTTTATATCAATATTACAAGTTCTTCCATTGTTAGAATAATAATAAATCAACTTTGGTCTCTGATTGCATTACCCCCTATGTTTGTTCATTCCTCAATATTGAGGATTTGGGGATGGTGATGCCCACTCTGCTTCAGATTGTGAGGGGGCTTAGATCTTTGATCTTATGGGGCAGATGGAAGGAACTGTTTTGCTTGCAGTTGTAGGTACTCTTTGTTTTTTGGGATGGGGGATGTCCATCATCATCCTTTTGTTAGTTGTCCTGGGCGAATCTGATGAACTGGAGAGGAAATGTTGCCTGCAACTCTGCGGAGATTCAGGGCTCAACCAGCATATGAACAGACCAAAGATTAAAGTCTCTGGGACATATTTAATGGGCATAGTGCTAATTATAGGTTCAAATAAAAGGGGGTAGAAGAATATTGTGTAGGGAAATTAGAAATGAACCTAACTCTGTTACATTGGGGAAATAGGTTATCATATATTCCAAAGTAACTCCCACCAACAGGGTACTGATTCCATGGAGTTGTGTGCCTTGCCTATAGTGTCCAGATGTCTTTAGAGACCTCGGAAGCAGTCCTTTTGAGGCTTTGTTTACTGTGGCAGGTTTTGATTTGCATTTCTTTAAAAGCTAATAATGCTGAGAATCTTTTTATGTGCTTTTTGGCCATTTCCAAACACTATTTTAAGAGCTTTTCATGTATTATGTTATCTAATCCTCACAACAATCCTATGATATAGTTAATATTTATTATTATGCCGATTTTACAGATAAGGAAAATGACATGAAGGTTTTAGGAAGTTGTCCAAGTTGGAATTCAAATTCAGTCATTCTGGTTCCAGAGCCCATACATTTAACCATTGAGCTATAGTATATATTTGATTATAGTATAAAAGATGCTGAGCTCAATATCTGGCATAGACCCAGGACTCAGCAATAATTTTATTACTGCTCCCTTTATCTTTCCTTTCCTTTTTTCTGGTTAAGAAAAACACCATTTATCTGACCTGTTGTGGACTCATCTCACACTTCTCTAAGCTGGAGCCAGGAGACTCCTTTGTTATTTCAGGGTGGGCTGGCAGGGTCTGAAGAATCTCTATGACTGTTGCTTCAAGGTGTTTAGGTGAATGCGAGTCTTGAGTACCAGAAGAATAGGTTGAGGTTGGCTTCAGGGGTTCTGGAATCCACAGCAGGCTCAGTCATGGGAACTTTGGAGGGCCTCCTCAGACAGTAAAAAGCAGTTACTAGCTGCGTTAGAGATGCTATCTTGGATTTTTCTGGACTATAGTCCATGATTCTCCCCCTGCTTTTTGGTCTTCTGGGATACCAGAAGACACAGGTTAACTGGTCTAGGGTGAATGATTGTAGCGCCCTAATCCTTAATAGTAAAACATCACATTTATTCCATATTTATTCACCTAGTATTTTAAAAAGAACAAGCATAAATGGACCCCCAAAATTCTACCTTAACATTTACACTTGTTGCCTGTTAAGTCACACATTTCTTTTCCTAGTTTTGAAACAGACACATTAATGTGAGTGCCAGGATCGCAAATGTTGTTGCTACTGATTTTCAACTAGAAACCGTAATATTTAATAAATCAAATAATTGCATTTCAGGTACTGAGCATGGTCTATGTTAATAGGGTGGCTGGTAGGGAGTGGAGAAAAAAGAAACAGAAGCATAAATTCTGTACGTTCCCAAAGCTTTGTGGTCTATAATTTCCTGACGCACGTTGGGTAAGAGGTGACTTGGCAACCCCACTGCTATTCTGTTGGAAGTCTAGCAAAATCCCTTGGAAGAAAAAAAATAAAGCAAAACAACCCTGGGGTTCATTGACAAGCCATTTTACCTTAGCCCTTGTTGTTGAATATCTGTCCAACATGTGTCAGTCCAATTTCCTGCCATAGGAGATACAAAGATAAATATAGCATGGGATAGATCTGGAATTAGGAGGTCTGGGTTTATACTCTGGCTCTACCATTTACTCATTTTGTAACCTATAGCAATCACACCTGTGCTTCTCAAAGAGCCCATGTGCATCAGAATCAACTGGGGTGCTTGTTAAACAGGCAGATTTCCAGGCTTTGCTGCCGAGGTTTACATTCTGAATGGAATCTGCTTGTTTAACAAGCACCCTAGATAACTCTTATGCTCACTAGAAATTTGAGAACCACAGAGATTTGGTTTCTTCATATGTCAATAAGAATGAAAGCACCCTTGTAATAGGATTGTGGTGAAAACAACAGGGGTGGTCAAAATACGCTAGCTATATCTGAATCTTTGAGTGAGGTTATTGCAGGGTCAGGATAAATTTTGAATATTAATTTAACAAATTTGATAAACCCATGTACTATGTGTTGGTACCAAGGTGAAAAAATACATGCCTCCCCCCCATCCTTTGAGGGACTCATAGACTAGTGGGAGAGATGTGAAAACAAAAATTACTGTATAGTTTGATAATGTCTAAACAGAGATATGAAGAAGGGGGAGACAGTTACTCTGTTAGTGTCAGAGGTGGTGGTGGAGGAGGCAGAGGAGCATATCAAAAGAGAAGTTAAGCTGGAGGAGGTAACTTTACACTGAGTTTTGAAGGATCAGCTAATCATCATGGTGATATGGCTATCTTAAAAGGAGATAGGGCTGTATTTGTGCTAACTCTAAGACCTAGAATAGAAATGTTCTTGTTTTGGGGGATGGGTGTAAGTGGAGAATTTTTACATATCAGTTTATTTACTATTCTTTTCTCCCAAATGTAGAATGTTGAAAACCTGAAGCTCTTTTGAACCCTCCAGTCTTTTGGACTCGATGGGTATTAAATTATACTGTTAACCTTGCTTTACAAGTAACTAACTACCAGGCCATAGTCTAACTCAGGGGTATGGGACTCTGGTCATGACCACTATAAACAAGTCAAGTGTTAGATCCTAATGATAATGGGAACTTTGGCTTGAGAATTAGCTGCCTCAGCAGGGTCATCCTCAAATACTAAGAGCAATGCTATATAAACACACAGAGCTGTGGGAGACAATGACTAATGGTTCTGCCTTGGGCCAGCAGCCCTGACTTCTTTCTACCTTCTTTACCTCTATAGGAAGCCTACCTCAAGTTTTTAAACTCTACCCAAATTTAACAAATAATCAGAAACCAACAAACAGCCTTTACTATACAAAACTTCACACTGTCCCCACCCCCTTCATATTTTAAAATGACTGTTTTTTTGAAAACCATAACACATACCTATCAACCACCAACACACATTTGGCATGCCCAAGCTTGATAAATTCTCAACCCTTAATGCTGTGTGACCCTGAATGAAGAAAAACTCGGGTTATAACAGTGGTTAAGATCATGGTCTTTGGATTAGATATGAGTTCTAATCCTGGCCCACCACTTATTAGGTGTGTGATGACCTAATTAGGAAGTGAGTTAACATTTCTGTGTTTCATTTTCCACATGTGAAAAGTGAGGATAGTATCTTTTAAGGCTGTGATAAGGATTAAAGGAGAAAATATAATGAAAAGGCCTTATTGCAATGCCTCAGTAAGTAGTAGTAAAATACTAATAATTATTATTACTATATTAACAATAGAGGACATTAACTCTGATATGGAAAACAGGGACCATTGGGGATAGGAGAGAGGGGTGTGTTTATAACTCCTTCAGGTGAAAAAGATCCAAAAGTACCAATATAGGAATCTGCCATTAATAATAGTAGGGAATGTATTAACATCAAAAAAGAACAAGACAGCTTCTCTTTAGCCAGTTCTTTACAAACACTGCCAGAAAGCACAGCACAACGAATTTATATGCCTCTAATATGATTGATGTATTTTCTAAAAGTGGTGCTGTTAATAAAATCCTAAAGATTTTCCAGTGGTACCTTCCTCCTTCACCATATATATCTCAAACCCATCAGACCTGCTGCTAAAACCCATTTGCTTTTTTCTCTAAAAGCATGGGTAGCATTTGTATCCATGCTCTTTCCCCTGATCCCCCATCTATAGTAGAGGAAGCCCAGAATTAAATAGTGTCATGTCTTAACTGACCTCAACAAAAATGGAAGCAAAGAGATAGGCAGGAGAAGAACTTGCTCTTCATAGCCAGCTTTCCCACGAAACAAAGGGAGGTTATGGCTATGGCTGTGACCTCTGTGACAGCTGGGCAGAGAACACACACTGTATATGGAATATTCCAGGAACAATCCATATGCAAGTGATTTGATTAGCAGTTTGTGATTCTGGGCCAGGATTAATAATAGTGCCTTTCCTAGAATCTGTCACATATGTGGTGGTTTGGAACTGTATGTACCACAGAAAATCATGTTCTTAAAGCTAATCCATTCCTTGTGGGAGTAAATCCATTGTAAGTAAGGCTTTTGAACAGGTTACTTCAGTTAAGGTGTGACCCAGGGTGGCTCTGAATCCTCTTACTAGAGCCCTTCATAAATGAGATGATTACAGAGAAAAAGAAAGAAAAAGGCACGGAAGCAAGAATCTGAAATCAATGAAACCCAGAAGAGAATGGAGAGAACAGCAGACACTGGCATGTACCTTGCCATCTGACAGAGGAACAAGGATCGCTGGCAGCCAGTCTCTGGCAAAAAGCATCACCTTGATAATGCCTTGATTTGGACATTCTCACAGCCTCAGCTATAAGCTAATAAATTCCCATTGATTAAAGCCAACCCATTTCATGGTATCTAATTTAAGCAGCCTAGGAAACTAAAACAATGTATATGAAGCATGTTGCCCCATTTAATTCAATAGTTCTCCTAAATATTTTAATACAGCTATTGTGGTCCAAATAGCAAACGCATGTGAACCATTGACTTTCCTTCCATTTATCCATTTCTGCCATAACTTAAGTTTTCTTCCTGAGTGAATCTCCAGACCACTGGTGATATCACCTTTAATCCATTTGTGCGTCTGTTTTTGTTTTTTGTTTTTTAATTGGCATCGGTACAGAGGAGACATGAGCTGTTGAAAAATAAAAGGCACCTAGGTTGGTGATGATCTCCAGTGCAAACCTTACAGGAATTGGTAGAGAAAATTTGATTTGAAAATGATTACAAAGAGTGAATTCCCTGTAAATAATGAATTGGAAAGAAAATCAGGCTGGGAGTATTTGCTTATCCACTTATTTCCACATGGAAGAAAAGCGTAATTCCTGACAGCCTGTGCTTACTGTGTATCAAGATTGGCCAGAGAGAAACGAACCAGTGATGAAAATAAATACACAAGCCCACCCATTCACTACATTCTCTGTCAGGTCCAACACCAAGGAAAGCCATAAAGATAGCTCTTTGAATAGCAACCCATTAATCCATGGTTACAGTTCAAACATTTAACTTCAAATTCCCAAACGACTGTGCCACTGTTCTTTCCTCTCCCAGAAGCTAGCAGTTCACTGTCAGAAAGGAGGTGAGGTGAGGGGCAAGTCGGCTGAAGTACTAAAAGACCCCGGGCAAATTCTAGGAAAGCAGCCTCTCCTCACGAATCAAATTCTTGAGAAACCAACTGGTGTGCCACTGGGAGACGTTGTCCAAACTGGCTAAGATATCTAAGAGCATCTAGCTTTCAAGAACAGCTATCTTCCTTAAAAATCTAAAGCTCATTTCTGTATATCAAATTCTATTTTCCATTGATTTATACTGTCTTTTTCAAATTTTTAAAATTAAATACTGAGTAAGTACTAAAGGGGAATTTATAAAAGAAATACATGGAAAGTATAAAAAGCAATGGAAATTATTTACATAACACACAGTTTAAGAAAAAGAATAAAATTATTACCTTTACAGTCTACCACATGCCCCTCCCTAATCCTTTTCATCTCCACTCAGAGATAACCACTATTCTCAATTTTATGTTAATCATTACTTGCTTATCTTTATAGTTCCCCCACATATGTTGCCTCTGTCTCTTCAGAAATGCTTTATCTTAATTTCTGAAGGATTCTTTCATTGCCAGGAACTTTAATTTGTGCTGTCCTCCTTCACACTTCTCGCTTCCCCACTCTCCTGAGCTTGTCCAATAGTTAGTTTTCTATGAACAAAGGTAAGCGCTGAAGATATCATTACACAGTGAATCTATATGTGAAGACAGTCACTATATTGTAATATGGATAATTTCCTTTTGTTTTCAAGTGATTCCCTGCATGGGCTTAATCTTGTTTAAACGGAAGGTCCAGAAGTGGCTTGGGAGGCTTTTTGTCAGGGAAATGGAGGTAGCAGTGACCTAGATAGCAGGGTGACAGAACTGTGAGTATTGCCTAGCATGGTTACCTCAGGGTTTGGTGTCAGAGGAATATACTATTTACCGGCTGTGTGACCTTGGGCAAGTCATTTAATGTCTCTGAGCCTGGATTCCCTCATCACAAAATGCAGACTGCAGACAACAATACTGACCTTACAGGGTTGGTGAGATGGTTAAACAAGAGATATTAATTATAGAAGTGTTTGAAAACTGTAAAATACAATATAAAGTTTAGCTGTTAAAGCTACTGCTGCTCTGTTGCTGTTGTTAACATAAAAGTTCTATTAAAATCAAGGTAAAGGGCTAAATGATTATGAATTTTCTTAAGCCTGAAGCTAATCCATATATTTACTCTTGCCAGTTGACTGGCAAAGCTGGCACAGCACAGAGAAAATTAAAGCTTCATTTCCAACTCTGTATTATTGGTTTATGTAGAAACTTTCCACGTTCAAACATATTCCTCAAATCCCACCGTACCTGCCCAATCTGTGTGTGTGAGAGTTGTGTTTGCTCTAGCCTACGTCAGTGCTAGAGCTAAGGGCAGAAAGTAGACACACATTACAGACATGTAACATTTTCTTTTCCTAATCATTTCTCATAGGACGGGTGCCGGCTGCTAACTCAGATATAAATGTATGCAAGATGTGCTCATCATCTGATCAGTTTGCTCCTGAGGAACCTTCCGAAGGTATTGACTTTTGTCCATGTGATATTAACATAGCCATTTGCATGTCATTTCCATTTTCTTTTTAAAAGGGTCTCTCCTTGAAGATCTACCAGAATAAGAGTAATCAGTGGAAAGCCATGTTTCCATTCTAAAAACGGTATAATCAAATCTGTAAATGGGCAAAAACATACACAAGAGATGCTCCATAAAGCTGCTGGCAATTATTTCAGTGAGCAGATGCAAGTTGTGCATGATTCCCCATAGCTGCCTCAGGTGTTGAAGGAAGAGAGTCAAACAACAGAGGGGAAATATTGATCATCTTTTTAAAATATGGAACTAGGCTACCTGCTTGGGTACCCAGGAGGGGGTGAGGGAGGAAGCATGCTGGTAATGTTCCCACACGTTTCCCAGCCTTGAGGCTAGCTAGCCACATGCCCATCTGCTGCTAAGAAAAATAAATAATTGACAGGACTTAAGCACATGGGACAGGCTGTTTGACCTTTGAGGGTACAAGGCTCTCACCCTCCGCCTACCAGCTGACGTCTGGAACAAGCAGGCCAGCACTGCATGACGTCTGTAGGGGCTAGCACCAGGCCTCCAGTTGAGGGATGGCTGCAACTATGGCAACACATATCCAAGAATGAGTTAACACCAGCCAAAGGGCTTATCAGGAGAGACAGGGGCTTCTATACAAATGCATTAGGGAAGGGAACACGATACAGTGGGAATGAGGTCCATTAATAAAATTGAATGGTAAAATCCACCACCATTCTTAATTAGGACTTGGCTACTTAAACTGCTTTTCCATATTAGTCCCCTGGGTTCTAGCTGTTCATTAAGACACTAAGCTTCTTTCTTTCTTTAAGAATAAAAACAACACTATAATGTGCAGTGTAAAAAGAGAAAATAGGATAGGCAAAAGGGTATAAAATTAGACTTGCAAACAAAGGAAGAAAAAAGGGATGTGTACAACTATGTTCTGAATATGTTTAAACAGTTTGTTATTACTAACAATAACCACCCGACAATAAATTACCCCCCTATATGTGGGTTACAAGCTGCATTATTATAATGCATTAGAATCAGTCTGGGTACTAACTATAATGGGTGGTTGGGTGGCTAAACATAGCCCCCAATTAATGCTGAGTACCCTCTCCTTTTTATGGCTACAAAACAACTGTCACCGATATTCTCTCATAGTGTTTTCTTATCAGCAGTATGGCCTCAAAACATCCCTGGAAAGCAGGTCAATTTGATGGGTTTTTCTGAGGAAAACTGGAAGGCACGGAGAGGTTAAGTGAAGATTAACAGAGGCGGTACCACCATTCCATAGCAGATTTGGGGTTATAAAAGGAGCCAAGATAAAGAAGCAAAGGGGCTGCTCCTTAGATAGGGGCATTACCAACTGAATACAACGGATCAGGGTTTCCAGTCACTCTCTCAGGTACAGTGAAAAGTGGGTATTCTTTAAACCAATGCTTTGGAAAACCTAATTGCTTGAAGCATAAAACCACAGACAACATTTTTACTTCTGCAAAGTACAACACAACCTCAGGGGAAATTTTTACTTCTGGCAAGCAAGAAAGAATACACTTGAATTCAGAAACCAGTACAGTCCATTTGGATAGTAGTTGCTAGTTACAAACGAACTGATACTGAGTCTCTATTGTGCTTTTTGTTAGTAGTTGAGAAGAACACAAGAGAAACACAAGACAGTGACTTCCTTCAGAGAGGTATAGTCTACTTGGGGAAAGGGGACAAATTTCACACACAAAATACAGAACAAATATGCCTCCATAGGAGGTCTAACTATACAGTGACAAGTCTGATTGTCCTACTTGTTAGAGGGAAATAATTAAGAAACCTGAAAGGTGGAATGTTGGCAAGTCCCTACATGAATGTTACCAGTACAACCTAAACCTGACAAGTATACTAGATACTTCTGTCAGTAGTTCACGCAGTCACAACAGGGTGACCAAAAGAGATGAGCAGGAGAGAACATGAAGTAAATTAGAAGGACAGATGAGGTTAAAAGGAAAGAGGATGGAGGTGTCTGCCATTATTTGAATACATTTTTGAACCAAACTCATTCCACTGATAGGGCCTGCTTCCCTGGGGACAATACTTCTCAGGCAACCACCTTTGGCTGTTATGTCCTTACATACATGTAAGAGCTAGAGAACAGCTAATTCAGGATTGAGTGCATTGGTGAGCACATAGAAGGCAGATAGTCTGTGTTGTGGGCTGAAAAGAGACCCATGTGTTTTAGCTATTAGATATACAAAATGGCAGTTTTCTATTTTAGAAATTAAGGCATTTGATTTGTGTGCTTTTTCAGATGAAGTGTTATCCAACTCACAGAGTATCTGCAGGGAGGGCTTGAATGGTCTTCAGGAAAAAAAAGCATTTTGGATCCATTTTAGTGCCTTAGCTGGTGTTCATTAAAACCCCAGATGATGCCTTTCAGAGCCACTTCACTTTCTTTTTTTAAAAAAAAAACTTTATTTCAAGTTTAAAAAATAAAATAACATAAAAAGGCAGCTCAACAAGTTATGGAAACATTGCTCTTAAAAAGTTCTTTCCAAGTACTTTCAACTCATCTAATTCCAAATACTAACCCATTTACTTCTCTAGTGTTCAGAAAGATACACAGATGAATACAGATTAGTTAAATGACATGGTCAAGGTCTCCTTATTAATGAAAAAATTGAAGGAGAGAAAAAAAAAAACCTTAATAATATTTATATCTCACAGAACCAAAGCCCATATTCTTTTTTTGACCTTTAGCATTAATATAATAGCGACTTCGATTTTACTACAGAAACATTACATTGTTGTTGTTAATTATAGGCCATAAATTACATTAGTTATATTTTTCCCATGTATCACCATACTCTTAACACCCTGTAGTAGAAAAATATTTTTGTATTTATACTATCAACCACAATCCTCATCTACTGCCCAAATCATTGTTACACATTCCCAGTATTATCCTCCAGCTGTCCTCCAACTAACATTAATCTCCTTAGACTAAGCATTTTAGCCACATCCATGTTCATAAATCAAAAGTGTTTGTTACACTCATTATAATGTATTATCAAGTTTAACCCTTACCGTATATTTACATTTGACCTTATTAAACATTCTACATACATCCAGCATCGTCTTCCCCTCCTCATCCCACATGCCATCTCCCACCAACCTATACTTCATAGTCCAACTCCATAAGTCTACTCATTGTATTTAATTCATATCAGTGAGACATACAATATTTGTCCTTTTGTGTCTGACTTATTTCACTCGATACAATATTCTCAAGGTTCCTTTATGTTGTCATGTGCTTCCCCAAATGATTTTTTTCTTACAGCTGACTAGTATTCCATCATATGAATATAACACATCTTCCTTATCCATTCATCAGCTGATGGGCACTTAGGTTGTTTCCATCTTTAAGCAATTGTGAATAATGCCACTATGAACATCGGTGTGCACATATATGTCCACGTCCTTGCTTTCAGTTCTTCTGAATATACTCCTAGTAGCAGGATTGCTGGATCATATGGCAATCCTATATTTAGTTTCCCGAGGAACTGCTAGATTGTATTCCACAGAGACTGTACCACTTTACACTCCCACCAGCAGAGAAGGAGTGTTCCTATTTCTCCACATCCTCTCCAGCACTTGTAGTTTTCTGTCTTTTAAAAAAAATAATGGCCATTCTGTATGGTGTGAGATGATTATCTCATTGTAGATCTTATCTGTATTTCCCTAATAGCTAGGGATGTTGAGCATCTTTTCATATGTCTTTTGGCCATTTGTATTTCTACTTTGGAAAAATGTCTATTCAATTCTTTTGCCCATTTTTAAACTGGGTTGCTTGCCATTTTGTCACTAATTATGTGATCTCTTTATATAATATGGAGATCAATCCCTTATCAGCTATATAGTTTCCAAAGACTTTTTCCCATTGAGTAAGCAGGCTTTTTCCTTTTTTGACAAAGTAAGAAACTAAAGAAGACTAAATATTATTAAGATGTCAATTCTACCCAAACTGATCTACAGATTTAATGTAATCCTGATAAAAATTCCAATATCCTTCTTTGTAGAACTGCAAAAGGCAATTACCAAATTTATCTGGAAGGGTAAGGATCTCTGAATAGCCAAAAATATCTTAAAAAAGAAGAACAAAGTTGTGGAGGTCTCTCACTTCCACACTTTAAAGCCTATTATCTAGCTACAGTGGTAAAAAAAAAACCCACACAAAACAGCATGGTACTGGCATGACAGATTGACCAATGGAATCGAATCGAGAGTTTGGAAATGGACCCTGACATCTATGGTCAAGTGATTTTTGACAAGGCTGTCAAATCCACTCACCTGGGTCAGAACAGCCTATTCAACAAATGGTGCCTGGAAAACTGGATATCCACAACTAAAAGAAAGAAAGAGGACCCATATCTCACACCTATACAAAAATTAATTAATTAATTCAAAATGTATCAAGGACCTAAATATAAAAGCTAGAACCATAAAACTCCTAGAAGAAAGTGTAAAGAAACATCTTCAAGATCTTCTTGTTGGTGGTGGTTTCTTGGACTTTACACCTAAATCACGAGCAACAAAAGAAAAAATTGATAATGGGACTGCCTCAAAGTTAAATACTTTTTTTTCTTCAAAAGACAGAGACATTTCAGTTTCCACTTTCCTCAGCTCTCCAGCCACAGGCTACACACCTCTCTGTGTCTTGTCTTGCAAATGCTACTGACTGTAGGGGACTTGGGCAGAGAGGTGTGGATTACTCTAGAAAACTCCACTACTGAACATATACTATTACCCTGTAAACAGTGGGTCAGCAGTGTTACTGTCAGCAGTGTTACTGAAACCTGAACTTTATAAGGAGCAATAAGCTATTGAGCTTCCCTAGATCTACTTGTAAATTTCTCATTGAGAGGAATAAAATTCAGAATTACCCTGTCTTCTCCATAGGACCTATTCTCTGGAATACAAAATGACCATCACTATCTCTTTTTAGAAAATTTGAAAGAGACCACAATTAAGCTCAAAGGAACTGTCATGCTGTAAGAACTCTGTTTGTGGCTCCAACCCCTTCAGCTCCAAGGTATTGTAGCTCTGACAATGGCCTGGATGCTATAGTCTTAATATATAGTCTTGCAGCCCATCTTTTGGATTTCTCCGGGAGTTTAAAGGGCAAATTACTAAATGAATGTTACTTTTAGAACCTGAACTATATAAGTATATTAGACACATACATCAGGAGTGCTTGAACTCAAAACAGGGTTGGCCAAAGGAGGTGAGCTGGAAAGAAAGAGCCTCTGGTAAAGTACCAAGATAGTTGAAGGTTAAAGGGAACCAGGATAGAGGGGTCTGCCATTATTTGCATACGATAATGTCTTTTTTGATCCAAGTACACTGATAGGTCCTGCTTCCCCAGGGGCAGCACTTATCAGGCAAGCAAGCTTAGAAGTTATTCGGGAAAAAATATTTCTTTAATTATTTACTCTGACATGAGCAGCTAGGTGGAAAAGATGAGCAGACATTTGCTTTGGGAGCAAGAGGTGCTGAGCATAATGCCCATCATCTCCTGGAGATAATGATATCTTGTATATACACACAAAATCACTACAGCTACTTGCTGTTTCCAGGGGATCAGAGTACACAGTCTTTTATCTTCAAATGTCTGGTTTCCAATCTGGCTATATCTTGAAATCTGTTTTGAATCCAATTCAGACAGGAAGGTTTTGGCCAAACATGCAGTGACTAACCTTCAAGCACAACAGCATGCCAGGAGAGCAGCCTGACCTTTGCAGTAAAATTAATTTGATGCATACAGTCTAACCTAGAGTCCGTAGCCTTTATTCATATGGCAGAGTTACAAGACAATTTAGCAGGGATTATTAAACTCCACTTAAGCGCATCAGAGGGGAGAACTGAAGTTGATGCCTTTCAGGACAACAGTGAATTGGCCAAACAGTGTGGGAAAGAGAAGGCAGGAAGACTTCTAGGAATGAAGTGTAAGGTGCCACACTTGGTACACTGTAGGCACTCAGTGAGAAGTGATTCAATGAACAAGGCACAAGAGTAAGACAAATCTGATGTCTGACACCTAGAGAGCCCCTTCCCTACCACTCACAGATGGAACTTCAATCTCTATCATCTTCCCACATAGGAAAGTCATTTGGCAAGTGCCAGTGACCCTGGGTCAGGCTGGAAGGAGAGGGACTGGGGATGGTACAAGACATGCTTCTGTATTGCCCTTCCTTTCCCAGCTTATGGCAGGAAATTACTATTCAGAAAAGAAGAAAGCCAGATAGATCCCATCAAGTCAGGAAGGATATATCCTCCCCAAGGTGGGTAAGAGAATCTCAAACAGGAGAACATATTTCCAAAGCTTTCTGGAAATCTTCTGCAACAGTAGTACCACATATAGCATTACCCAGGAGGAATCAGTGTTCCAGTCACTGCACTTTAACAAGTGTGTTAACCACAAAGTCCTAAGACTGTTTGCAGAGGGAAATTCCAATTGGTTTTATTTAGGCAATATAATAATGTAGCTTTTTGAAATTGTTGCTCTTTATTTGAACATTCATTATAATGACTCATCTCTGTTCTTCTTTCTTTACCAATGATATTTGCATTCTATTAGCAAATACAATTTCATAGTGGATGATACGGGAATCAAGATTATGTGATTTGTTTCCATCACAGGGGTGGAAAGAATCTTTGCAGTGGTCTGTTTTGCATTGTTCTACTCATTTCACTAAGTTTTTCTTTAATAGTCAGGGTTTGTAGCAATAAATACTACTCATCAGTGCAGAGTCAGTATTCATTTAATATCACAAGGATTATCCAGTTTTGTCTAAAGGAATCCCCCTTATTTTGTTTCCTAGGAACTGAAACTGGGTATCAATTAACATTTTCCAGTTTGGGGGCTCTCTTGTACCAAGAAACCATGCTGACTTTATATCTCTCTAAGAGATACTTAGCACTAATGTGATTCTCTAAATGGCACTTAGCACTTTTACCTTGTGTAGCTAACTGGGTACTTGCCATATCTCCCCTGCTGGATTGTAAGAAATTTGAGGGTAGGGGATGGTGACTTGTACACTGTTAAATTACCCCCCAGGATATGACATAGTGAAAGAACAATTAGCCAGTATAGTTCTATCTATTAACTTGCACTTCCTTTAATCTGCTGGTAGTGTTGTAATGCCCGAGAATAATTGTGGCTCACAGTGTTTTTTATTTTATTTAAAAATGTTTTTTCTTTATTGGAGAAGTCATGGGTTTACAAAACAATCATGCATAAAATACTATTTTCTTTTTTTAAAAGTAGAGATGCTTTCCCTAACTTTTATGTAATTTTCATCAAATTAATCTTTTTAAAATTTTAAAACTTTAAAAAAATAATTTCAAACTTACAGGAAAATTGCAAAATTAATTAAAAAAATCCATACAGAGAACTGCAACATACCCCCACTCAGGTACCCAGACCCACCAAATTTTAACATTTTGCCACATTTGCCATATTATTCCATCCATCCATCCATCCATCCATCCATCCATCCATCCATCCATCCATCCACCTCTATCTATCATCTATTTTCTAAACATTTGAGAATAGGTTGCATACATAATGCTCCTTGCCCTCAAGTTAATCATGTTAATATTTTCCACATTTATTTATTCTTTTACTAACTGAAGTTAGTCCATAGAAGAGAAATAAACTCTATTAGGGATCTTCTGGAATGCTGGTTGGTTCTGCCTACAAAAATGGCCTTAGGACATTAGCAAGATCAGGGGAGTCAGGAATGATATTAAAAATATACAAACACCAGTATGACATAGGCAACCAAACAGAATTGGACACTGAGCCTTAGCAATAGAGCAGAGTCTATGAGGCCCTTTGCTGTGCCAGGGATCAATCCATTATTGCTAGATTGTGGGGCAGCCTGGGGAATACTAGGGGAGGGATCAGTGTGGCCTGGGTGACAAGTGATCACTTAGAGGGCTCTGGACAGTGACTATTTACTGGCATGAGTGGCAGGTGATCACTTTAGGGGCTCCTGGCAGTGCCTATTTACCAATGGGTATAGAAGTTTTTCAAGATTTTTAAACTGATATGGCTGAATATCAGTCTGGGGGTGGGGGACCTACTTTTCACCTGGACATGAAGCTCAGGCAAGCAGATACTCCTACCCACAGCTGCAGTGTCCTTAAGAAATCTGTCCTAATGTTCAAGGAAACATTTGTGAACAATGTAATTCTGTATATTAAACATAAATGCAAAAACCTTTTCTACAGAAATATTAACAAATCTCTTCTTGTTCTTTCTTTCTAGGAGATGATCTGCTAATCACTTTTTACCTTTTAAACATGCTTGTTTCTCTTTGAAGAAATTATTAAAAATTACCTTCCAGTCGTTTCTGAGACCAAAAAGAAAAACTGATCCCAACATCTATAGCTTTTCCTCCCCATGCAAGAGAAGGTGAGTAGGGCAGGAATAGCAGGGAAGCAGACATATGGTAGGGGACTGAGCAGCAGTTCTTGCCATCTCCTGTTAGGGTAGAGAAAGCAACATTTTTTTTTTTAATGGCAAAGAATGGACAACAAAGAGGTTTGCCTTAGAAGCAATGGAAATAAAATTGCTATTTTTATGCTCTTTTAAAATCGTTTGTTTTCCTAGTCCAATATCCAGGTCTCTGAATGGTACACCTATTCCACTTCAACACATGGGAGCTGCTTGGGTATCTTGTCACCTATCACCACCTCCACATGTCCACCTAGTGGGGCTGTGTTGCAAGGAGTATCTGTTGCTTCTCTGCTTGGAGACTGGCTTGGTTCCAGGGCCTCAGTTTGGGTAAGCTTGTCTTTGCCATTTAGTTGTAAGTTTAGTTTATAAGAATAGTGGTGAAATTGCCCAGAAAGTTAGATAGGACATGTGAGACACTGGCAAGGTGATAAATTCCCGTTTCTCTAGAGGTGATGGTTGCAGCTACACTAGCTTATTGTGAGTGAGTAGATGCCAGTTGCCAAGCTCCTTATGTATAGGCTGCATAAAAGGGTGAATCAGAATGATAATTTATGCCTGGAGGGAGTGTCTGAGCAACAATATTGGGCATAAATTGTACATCATATCCTAGTGCTGGGAGGGTGAACCTGAGATCCTTGCTTAGTAATAACATCAAATAAAGGAGGAATTCTCGCAAATGCATTGTTTAAATTAAAGCTCAGTAGCGTCCTCACTGTTTAAGACACCTCTCACGTTGTAAGCTGGACAAAAGAACTTACAGTACACACCAATGAACAGTTTCAAATGGCATGTCACATAGTAGCTCAGAGGCAGAGGCTCCACTACAAGTCTTTATTTATGTGTGAGTTTCAAAGAAATATTTTACCCCTTGCCAAGTGCAATATAATGAGATGCCCAACAAAGGAGGGCCCTTTTCCTTATGGGATTTCCTTGTGAAACAGAGGCTCCTTGGGTAGGATTGATGCCTATGGGATATACACTAAATATAGTGGCTGGGGGTCCACAGCATAGAAGAGTTCTGACACGCATGCACAGTGAAAGAGACAGAATGAATAGTTACAGGCTTTTCCAATTTTCATGCCCATCTCCGCCTCCATCTGAGTTGTATCAGCTTCAAAAGCAAAGGTTATGAGGTCTTACCCTGAGATTTCACATATGCAATAGACAAAAGAAATGTTTATACTTTAGTACAAATGGCTGTTTGTGAAACACCTGAAGTTTTTCCATAACGGAGGAGTTGGTGTGTGTTACTTGGTCTACACTCTGCCAGAGGCAAATCATGCCGATGTTGGAAAAACATGTTCTTTTTAACAAGACTTAGTCTATTTTCCCTTTTCCTCTCAGTTTCTCTCTAATGACTGGAAGTAGAATGAACTTCAATTTTATGATCATTTGGAGGTCTGTGAGCTGGCTCTTTTTTCCCTTGGTATGTGACCAACTTCAAAGAAAAAAATGTATAACTACTTAGGAAATTAGTTTTTTGCCAAGGGATGGAGACCTTTTGATACAAGCCAGAATAAATAACCAAGCCTTTCTATCTTGATCTCAAGAGGCTTCTGGGTTAAGAGGAGTGTCTGGCTGGTGGTCTAGGTTTGTTCACTAGAGTAGCAGTCAGTTAGCTAGTCAAGAATACTGTTTGTGTTCCTTCTGTAGGTAGAAGCACTGCAGTAGGGAGGCTTTGTGGGTGAGAGGAAGACAAAGGAAATAAGACAGTAATCAACAAATATATATATAAAATCCTCCATATATAGCTACCACTTATTGAGCACCTTCTGTGAGTTAGTTACTGACCTAAGCATTTTACACATATTTTATCCTCATAACAACCTTAAGAGGAGGGTATTATTATGACTCAATTGACAGAGGACTGAACTGAAGCTCAGAGGCTTCACAAGTAGTAAAAGATGGAGCCAATATTTGAACTCAGGTTTCTTTCTTTTGACCCTGGGTATTAGGTATTGTGTTAGGCAGGTTACTTATATTTAATCCTCTCAACACTCTTGAGCAGCAGGTAGAACCTCCATTTACAGATGTAAAAATCCTGAGATTCAAAGAGATTAAGCAACGTGTTCAAGATCAGGAAGGCAGTTGAGGGTTCTAATACAGGCCCAACTCCAAAGCCCACGCTAGGAACCACTGAACTCTGCCACCTCTACTGCAATCTGCTACATTTTAGGCCCTCAGAAAATGTTTGTTCCCATCCTGATTGGTACAATGAAGGAAGGTGGAGGACAAAGACTGTTATGTTTGTAGGGCTCAGAGTCAAAGGGAACCTGAATTTGGTAGTTAGAGCAGGAGAGGTTGAGTAGTTGAGCTAGAACCTACTTTCTATTTTCCCCTGGGGCTGGTGTTACATAGGATATGTGAAGGAGTGGTAAAAGACAGAGAGAAATAAAGGGTAACTTGTTTCTATCCTCCTCCTTCTCAAATTATAACAGGAGGGGAGACCACTTGGAACATAAATTGGGACAAAGAGGTAACACTGTTAGAGAGCTACTATTACCTAAGGACTATTACCTTAGCTGGGTACGTGTGCCACTTATCAATTTATTGTCTCTCAGATACAAATTCACTCTTTTTGCCTGCTCTATAAAAAGGTTCTGCCCCTTTATTTTTCCTTTGCCAGCTGGCATGATGTTAAGCTTTGTAAATAGGGAACACTAGAGAAACACTGCAGGAGGAAGAGGTTTTACTTTCTGGTTCCAGTGTACTTGCTTGGCAGGCTCCTGCAGCACACACACACACACACACAGCTTCTTCAGTGCCCAGCTCCTGTCCTGATCAGCAGCACCCAGTAACCAGGAGCTTCTCCCGGTAACCCTCCCTCAGATAGGTTTGTAGTGTTATGTCTATGGTGAAACATCTCCCTGTGAACAGGTTTTCCTGGCACTGCAGAGGGTGGATTTCCCACAAGTTCATCAGGGCAGATTTCCAACAAGTTCCAGGAGGCAGATTTCCAGCAAGTCCTGCTGGTACAATGTCACAGTGACTCCTCTGATATCCACTGGGCCATGAATATGCCCTTTCCTACTAGGTTTGGATATCAGCCCTGATGGAAGGAGTCTTCCTTGGGTACTCTAACTCAGTCTTAGGCCTAGTGGCTGCTCCTTATATCTACTATTCTGATATCCTTTATAGTTCTAGTTCTCTTTATTCTTAGTAGTCAATCCTTGTTATAGTTAATAAAACTTTACATTAAATTTTCTCTGTTCAAATTTCTGCATGGCTTCTCTCTCCTAAATGGACTTGGAACGATGCAGTCAGCTCCCCCTTCCCACATCTCAAAGTTCTGTAAGGAGAGGAGCACAGGTAGAGAGGATAGCCTTTCCCCAGAGATAAAGACCAAATAGAAAAGAACATCTTAGTTTTTTAGGAGGCAGAGATGTCTTCTCTGAACAAGAAAATGAGTTAGAACATCTGTGGCCTCTCAGCTGCTGGAATTTTTTCAATGAGGAGCAAAGAAACCGCTAGATGGGAAAGGCAACTGAAGCCTTGAGGCCTGCCTGGGCCATGGCATTCAAAGGGCTCAGGATCATTTGCAGTCCAAATAGCACTTGACGTTCTATAGCTCAGGTGCTCCAAGGGCAAAGAGGGCATATGGGATTATAGCCTCAGAATGAGGCTTTAAGAAAATGGAAATTCTATGATTTCCTACATAGCCCTTCTTCAACTCAAAAGAAAATTCTATGATTTCCTACATAGCCCTTCTTCAAAGCTCAAGCTTGTGTTCCCTTCATGGGCAGGAACTGAATTATTTTCCTTGTTTTTCACCTGGCTTTCCCTGGGACACATTTTCAGAAATTTTCAGGCAGCTGAAAGTGTCATGAATTCTGGAATAACTTCTGAAACCCCAGGATAGAAGTTAGGTGCTTTGGGTTTGGCACATAAGGAAGTTTTTTTTAAAGCGCTATAGGGAGAAATGGTTTTCACCAGTGAAAGAACAACATTATAATTTTTATATTACTCATGGATTTCTGCAGCTGAGTTCTTTTTTAATTTTAATAAAATATTTTCCAAAACACGTATTGCCTATTAACCACCGTCTCATTCTGATCTCTTTATACTTTAAAGCTTTTCTGTCCCTTCAACCATCTCCAACTACAACGCAGCCTTCACAAATTCCACGAATGGAAGGCAAACGGTTAAACAGGAGAGAATAAAGAAATGCAAATCTAAAGGACCAAAACGACCAAAATGCTCCTTGTATTTGCTATAAGATCATCTTTGGAGTATTTAGGAAGCACTGACCCAAATCAAATTCAGAAATAATAAAAGCATCATAGATAATCAGACAGCCTGCTCAATTGTTAGCACGTTTCCAATATACACCTCCCATCTTTCAGAAGCCTTATAGCAATAAAACTGCATTTGGAAGCCACAGCAGCTTTCCATAGAGTGTTTTGCCATGGTGGCCTGTACTAACTAAGGTCTTTGAGAGCCTTCCAAGTGGTTCGCAGGATCATCCAGGGCAACTTGTGTTCATGCTTGGGTAAAAGGGCACTGCCTCAGAACAGTTTGATGGTTTATACTGTAGTAGCTGGTAGGGACAGGTGGACTAGACATGTGATGTGTAGGGGTTTGTTGCCCCAGTTAGAACTTATTCCTGAAGATGCAGAATGCCACTGACAGAAATCAGGGTTTGCTATAAAACAGTGCAGACTCGCCTTCACTTTCAAAAGAGGAATCAGTTCTCTGTTGCTGCCATTATAATGCCTTTAGATTAGAGCACTGGTTCTTAGCCAAGGTGGATGGATGTAACAACAAGCAAGGTACTTAACCTTTCCAAGTCAGTTTTCTCATCTGCAAATTAGTGTTAATAGTATTTTCTTTATGGGATGTTGTGAGGAATACAAAAGATAAGGTGTATAAATTTTTACATTACAGCAAAAACTCCCTATCTGTTAGCCATTATTATTTCCATAGTTATTATTTACTAAAATACACGTTTCTATAACATCCTTGATTGTCTTGTTCTTTTTTTGCCAGTCTTTGAGGTGTGGGTGGATGTGCTGGTGCCAGGAGTAAAAAGATGTAGCCCCCACAAATATGACCAACGGATTTTTTACAAAGGTGTGAAAACAATTCAATGGAGGAAGGGATAGCCTTTTCAACAAATGGTCCTGGGGCAATTGGACATCCATAGGCAAAAAAAAAAAAAAAAAAAAAAAACCTCGACCTAAGTTTTACACCTTATATAAATATTAACTCAAAATGAATCATGAACTTAAATGTTGAATGTAAAAAGATAAAATTTTCTTTAGAAAAATAGGAAAAAAATCTTTGTGATCTAGTGCTAGGCAAAGAGTTCTTAGACTTGACACCAAGAGTACAATCCATAAAAGGAAAAATTAATAAATTGAACTTCATCAAAATTAAAAATTTTGATCTGTGAGAGACCCTGATGAGAGGATGAAATGACAAGCTACAGAGTGTTAGAAAATATTTGCAAACCACATAATTGACATAGAACTAATATCTAAAGTATATAAAGAACTCTCAAAATGCAACAGTGAACAAATGTTTCAATTAGAAAATGGGTAAAAGACATGAAGAGGCATTTCACCAAAGAGGATAAGCAGATGGCAAATGGGCACATGAAGAAATGTCCGACATCATTAGCCATTAGGGCAATGCAAATGAAAACCACAATGAGAGATCACTACACATCTGTCAGAATGGATAACATTTGAAAAAAAATAAGTGACACCACCAAATGCTGGTAAGGAGGCAGAGAAAATGGATCACTCATACATTGCTGGTGGAAATGTAAAATTGTACAGCCACTGTGGAAATGTTTGGCTGTTTCTTAAAAACCTAAACATCCAACTATCATATGCCCCAGCAACTGCACTCCTAGTTATTTGTCCCAGATAAATGAAGACTTATGCTCACACAAAGACCTGATCACAAATGATTATAGAAGCTTGATTAGGAATAGTCTAAACTTGGAAGCAACACAGGTGTTTTTCAATGAGTGAGTGGTTAAACAAACTGTGGTACATCCATACCATGGAATATGACTTAGTAATGCAAAGGAATGAACTATTGATACACACAATTACCTGAATGAATCTTGAGGGAATTACGCTGAGTGAAAAAAGCCAACTTCAAAAGGTTGCATACTGTATGATTCCATTTATATAACATTCTTGAAATGCCAAAATTATAGAAATGGAGAACATATGGTTGGTTACCTGGGGCTAAGGAGGGTGGAAGGCAGGAGGGAAGTGGAGGAACATGAGGGATCCTGGTGGTTATGGAACTGTTCTGTGTCTTGACTGTATCGATTTCAATATCCTGGTTGTGATATTGTACTATAGTTTTGCAAAACATTATTGGGCAAAGGATATACAGGATCTCTCTGTATTAATTTCTTACACTCCATGTGAAGCTTCAATTATCTCAAAATAAAAAGGTTAATTCAAAAAAAAAAAAAAGAAGGTGGAGAAAGATTTGGATAAACAGAAGCAGAGTAGAAATAGTCCCTGCTGTTTCTAATACAGTTCAGTTATTTGCCCCAATTTATAGCAAGCTTTCCAGCTTAGTAGGTTAATCCAATGTACTGCAGAGATCCTCTGGTGTAGGAAATGAAGGCAGGCTTTTCCTGCAGAGATAGAACCTGCTCCTTTCATGGGAATGGTAGTTATTGTTCTTAGAAATTTGGAAAGTGAGAGGTGTACTACATAATTGATGTGAAGGTTAGGAAGCTCTGCGTTAGTGCCCTAACTAGTAAAGTCCCTGAAAATTCTCCAAGCAGCTCTGTTGCTAGGACCCAGGCTGCTGCTGAAGAAGCCTCCTTAGAGATAAGTTAAGCAGAGTGGAACTCAAGGGAAATAGGAGTATTCTTTTACTTGTCCTCTGAAGAAAAGCATCGAGGGAGAGCAGGCCATATGACAGCTTTCTTTTTGAAGACAGCATAGAGAAAGAAAAGAGAGACCTGAGAGGAGTGGGGGTGAAAAGACTGAGGATCACAGGTTTGATAAGAGAGAAAGCAGAAATTTCTCTGCCTTATTGTGCTTGGGTAATTGGGCATCTCTTTACCTATCATGGATGCTATGCAGTACTTCAGGCAACTTGGAAGAAAAGTGATGGGTAAAGACCAACTGAGTGTTGACATCTCAGTTTTAAAGGCTAACTGTTCACACTCGATTGATTGCACAGACTATTAAATACCAGTGTCCTTTAACATTTGGATGATGGATCACTACAAGGAGAACACATTTATACCACTGGCAGAGTATTTTCAAATAGATATAATATTTTTCTTTTTGCTGCCCTTTTCTTTTTTTGTGATGTTATTAAACCATTCAATTGATTAACACTGACTTTCAGGCATCCCCTTTCACTGACTCCCTGCATACCAAATCCTCAGAAATTTGCCCAGGCAGTCCAACTGCAATCAGCAGCATTCCTTGGGGGTCAGGTGAACATCCAATGTGTCTGAATTAAGACATTCTAAGATGAACTGAAACCTGTTTATGTGAAGCTGGTTTCAGTCACTTGGGATCTTCCTGTCTCACAAGAATAGCACAGGGGTATCTCTACCTCTGTGCCCAATCTCATCTTTCCTAATGCCCCAGTGTCAGAGAGGAGCTTCTTGGGCTTTGAAGTGCATTTTGTGTTCAGCCCATTTCCATGCAGTATATTCTTATCTTTCCTACCTTCTCTTCTGGCTGCCAGGTCTATTATCTTCATCAGAAATTTGATCCTGCTAGAAGTTCTGGTTTTTTTTTTTTTTTTTGGTGTATTTTTTAAAGAGCCTTCTAGTTTCCTTTGAGCCATTATGTTATCCTGAAGCAATGCTTTGCAGTCAGTCATTAACATTTAATGTGACTAGAAGCTTTCACAGATAACTATTGAAACGCACATGATTTAAGTGGTAAAGCTGTTATTTAATGATCTTGGGTGGATACACTAATTCAACCTACCCATGAGGGAAAGTGACCTCCTGTTGTCCCTGGCTCAGTGTCTACATTAACATAACTGAAACCTCTTCCCATTTATGAAAACAGCCATTCACCATTGAAGATAGAACTGTAGGATTTTTTTCCTGATATCATAAAATAACTCATGATTTCTAAAAACTTGGAAAAGAATATAAAAATACAAATGTAAAAGGATGTACATATGATGAATATCTATTAAAGCATTGATAGGTGTGCGTAAGAGTTACCTCTGGGATGACCTCCCGACTCTCTTTGAAGTCTCTTAGCCACTTGAACTCATTTGTCTTTACCATTTCCCCCTTTTATTCAAGGTCTTTTTCCAGTTGTGTTGCCAGTTGGCACTTGGGAAAAGTTTTCAATTAGCAATAATCGTACCTCTTCAAAGAGAATCGGGAGGTCATCCCAGAGGTAACTCTTATGCACACCTCAGTAGGAGCTCATAGAACATCTAAGTGCCTATCACCCCACTCAGTGGGGTTCCTGAGAGCTCCGGAGACACCCTGGTCCTATATAAGGGGGGATAGCCCCAGAGACTGATGCCTTATCAGTGGGTTCTATTTTGGAATCTGTGCTCCTGAGAGTGACAGAATTAGACTCAAATAAGTCCTCCCTGCACATGGTTCACCAGTCCCTTCTATTCAAACCTACATGTGATGCTGGAGTTTTTTAGGTATACTTCCAGAGACTGGAGCCTCCCGCCTACCTATGTGCCAGGTGTGCATGAAATCTAGGTGGAGCTGCAACTCCTACCCTACAGCTCAATGGACTCATCCAAGTCACCTGGTGAGGAGACAACAATGGGCAATAGCCATCCCAGGGAATGGAGAGGGCCTGCATCTGCAGGCAGGATCATCCCACCCACCATATCCATGGGATATAAGCCGTCTCTCACTTGGAGTTGGAGTGGACATCACCATCCCAGTCGCCTCTGGATTAGGGGAAGAACTATGGACTAGAGTGGACTTGATGGTATTCTCTTGTTCACATATGGTGATTCTAGCAATGCAAGAAATTATAACAATGAGGTGGAGCCAGTGGCCACTTGACACTTTTGGGCTAGGGAGGGGATGAGCAGTTGAAATACAGGGGCTTCTTTGGGAGTTGGAGGTTGTCCTGAGTACTGTTGTGGCAACGGATGTAGGCCATTTTAAATCAGCACACACCACTAAGAACTGAGTGGGAGAGAGTGTGGTCTACAGTGTGAACTATGGTCTATGGTTGGTGGCAAGGCTCCAGGATGTGTAAGTTCATTGAGGGTGGTGGGCCACACTGTGGGAGATGTTTGTGTGGGATGTGGTGGGAGGTGTGGGAGGTGGGCAACATGGGAATCCCAGTGGGTTCCGTGTAATATTTTGGGTAATCTAAGCACCTCTTAAAATATATGTGTGTATATATATATAAAAATAACATTTTTGTAAGCAAATACACATATATGCATATATATTTATATATCATTTTGCAAATGTTTGTATGTATTGTGAGAATTTTGATTTTTACCCATAATAAAAAAAATTAAAATAAAATAAAAAGCATTGATAGGAGCAAACAAATAGATTAGGAGCAACCCAAATGTCAAATATTAAAGGCTTGGTTAAATACATTAAATTATACATTTATATCATGGAATACTTTGCAGCCAGTAGGAATGATGAGGTAGATCTATGTTTATTGACATGGAAAAATGCCAAGATACACTAATAAATGAAAAAAGCAGGTTAAAAAACAGCATGTACATCGTGTTTCAATTATTTTTATTAAAAAATAGACACACTGGCAAAAATGCTATAAAAGGTATATATCAAAACGTTAATAGAGGTTCTCTCTGGGTGTTGTGATTATGAGTGATTTTTACATTTTTCTTTACAACTTTCTTTAATGTCTGAATTTAAAAAAATAAGCATGCACAGGAAAATTAATTTTTAAAAAATACTTTGGGATCTTAGTTATACAAGCCTTATAAATTGCTTTTACTTGACATTGCAACCCAAGGGACCTTTATATTTCAATTCAATCTCCAGATTTGATCTAGAGCAGCGGTTGGCAAAATTTTCTGTAAAGGGCCAGGTAGTAAATATTTTAGGCTTTGTAGGCCATACAGTCTCTCTAGTAACTACTGTACTCTGCCCTTGTAGCTCTATAGCAGCCACAGATAATATGTAAATGAACGGGCGTGGCTGTGTTCCAATAAAACTTTATTTACAAAAACAGGTAGAGGGCCAGACTTGGGTTGTATGCTGTAGCTTACCCACCCCTGCTCTAGAGTGCTATAGAGAGGAAGCTGAAGTCCTAGGTGCCTTGATAATTAAGCTGGTCCCTGTGCTCTCCTGATTCAATGCAGGTCATAGCACAGGTTACTGCTCTCCAAAGAGAAGGTCAAAATGGCTTTGAGACATTAATGGAACGTCCCATTTTTTGCTACTTGGTTTGAAACTTTTCCTAGTCCACATTGGGGCCATGCTTTTTCTGGGCCATCCTGCCCACCAAAGTGAACTCTAGCCATGGCAACAGAAGGCCCCAAAATTACTCAAAAGGATCAAAGATTTCACAACCAGTCAACCAAGTAACCTTAGCTAGAACCAGAAAGCCCAAAGGACTTAGTACTTCCTTTAGCCTACTAGTATTAACATACTCCACAGACCAGTTCTCCGAGGAGATGGGTTATTATAGTCTGCTGGAGGAAAGATTTTAAGGAGTCTTAAAGTGTTCAGCAATAACCTAATTTCGGAGTTTTAAAAGGCTTAGACAGCTGAGGAAAAATACATATGAGGAAAATAAGGGATGTTTTAGCTGAAGATGATTGGGACACTCTTAAGTCATGAACAGCACCCCTGGACTCAGGAAACATCAGTGGAAGGAAGATAACTGTTTGAATTTAGTTCATTCATTCTTTTCCTTTACCTTAAGTTATAATCAGGGATGCAGTTTCTTGAAGCAGCTTACTTGATTAGTCCTTTTTTGTATAGACCATTTCCACCCCCTCTTTTCTCTTCAAAGTAGTGAGGATTAAACTGTTGTATGCATGCATACACATACACACACACACACTCTCTCTCTACTGAAATGCCTACAAATAACAGCTTCCAGATCACCCTAAGCCTACTATTTAAAATATTATTAAACCACTTGTAGTGTTCTGGCCAAAGGAAGTTACATAAGAATAGAATGTGTTAGGTATAGGATCCAGGGAAGCAGAGCCAGCTTCTCAGGATTCTGAGCTAGAGCAGAGCCAGATGTCCTCAGTTCTTAACCTGTGATACTTTGACATACAGCACCAAAATTTTACTGATAGAATCTCAGTACTAGAAGGCAGCTGAGGCACCTGTGCAGGAGGCCCTCATAACAGGCAGTTCTGGAGAGTGGAGAGTGGGATTGAGGTGGGCTAAGGTAGGCAAAAGAAGGGGAAGCAGGAAAAAGTCTTCAAGAGAATCAAGAAAGTTCGATGGACAGTGGTTCAAGGGTTCACAAGGGGGGTGGGGCATAGGGTCCAGGTGCTGGGGGCAAGGTAAATTGCCACCCAAGGTGGAAAGAGAACCAGTGAGGAAACACAGACATGTTGCTAATACTGTGGTTTCTATTTGAGAGAGGCAGGTGAAGTGACTTGTTCAAGGTTCTAGTCAGGTATCTTGAAATGTAAATTAACTCTTTCAGTTTCTACTCTGATGTTATATCCTATCATACCACCCAGCTGCTTATGGAGCTGGTGTGTGTTCATTTTCCTGAAGATTTAAACAACCTAGAAATACTGTGTAGTGTGTGGGTGTGAAATGGTTGCCTGCCTCCTCTGTGGAGATGTCAGAAGTTTTAAGGTGTGCAAACCGATTGCTCTAAAATCTGTAAGTGCCTGATTCTAAAAAACATGGGGCTGGGACATTCCAGCTGTTCCTGACTAGTGGACTGGAGGCAGGTTTTCCAATTTAGAGAATGACGCTAAAATTGCTAACACTGTTTAAAAAGTTTAAAATGCTGAACGTAAATGAACTATGTAGAGGAAAGTGCAGTGAAGAAGAAGCAGGGAGACTCGGGAAAACTTGGCTTCTAGTGTAAGCTCTGTCTCTAAATTTACTGTGTGATCTTGCCTAAGTCACGTCCTCTCTCTGGATGATATTTTTCTCACCAGTGAGATGAGGGGGCTGGACGCGACAATCTCTAAGGGATCTTTCATCCCTAACATTTTATGATTCTGTAATTACTGGTGGGTTTTCCCTCCTGACATTTATTTGCAAGGACCATTCTGTCATCCACACAATTTAAGTTTTCAGCAAATCACAGATGGTCTTAAACAAAATCTCCCCCTTGAAGAGGGGGAAAGAACAGGATGTTTGTGCTGAAAAGGCTTATGTCAGGTATGACCTTTTTAATTTAGAGCAGCTTTCTAGTGGTTCATTAACTCACCCCATAGGCAGCACAGCAAGCAAGTACTATTACAAAAGGCCCCAACTGTGCAGCCAAAGAGAGCTGCCCTATTACCTAGTGAAAACAAAGTAGTTTTCTCTTTGTGGCCACACTGATCAATTTTTAGATCAAGAACATATGATTCTATACTGAAGGAATCCCGGCCAACTCTCAGATACTCTGTGTCAAGTCTAACACTTGCTGGAGTCCCTTCCACAGGGAAGTGATGGAATTACTTCTAAATTATTGATAAGGGTGTTTCTCTTTTCTAGACAATTGAAAAGGCTTAGAAAATATTCATTAAAATGGCCCATTTGTTGCACAGTGCTTTACATTTTTACAATACATGCCAATAAATATATTTTCCCATTTATATTTTCCTAACAACCCACTGAGGTGAGGAGAGTAGGTATTATTATCCCTTTTTAATAGATAACGAAATAAGGATTCAGAGAAGTTAATGACTTGTCCCAGGTCACATAGTAAGTGGCAGAGCTGAGAGTAGAATTCACATCTTGAGTGGTTCACTAAATTACCAATACACTTTTTCAACTGTCCTGTTACACTAATTGTTAGATGTTGTCAGGAGTGCAAATTGGAGACCAGAGATTTCAGTACTGTTCTGGATATTACAAAGTATTTTTACACTCATTTGAAGACTTCTAACATATGCTTCATTTCTCAAAATGAAATCAGTAGCTAGGAGAACTTTTTCTGAGAAAACTATATTACACAATGAATTCAATTAATCATTATAAATCTATTAGAGTCAAAGCAAATATTTATTGAACATTTATATAACCAACCCTGTGCAAGATACTATGGGGATATATGAAAATATAAAGTGTGACTCTTGACCTTACAAGATCCATAAACACTAAATAGTGTATAATCAAGGGCTAAATACTTTAGTCCCAACATTAAGTACTGTAGGAGTATGGTAAAGGGAGAGGGCAGTAAGGGAAGTCTCATGGAGAAATGGAATTGGATTAAGTGCTTAAGGTATGGGTAGAATTTAATTGGCAGAGGGGAAGACTAGGATGATTCCAGGCTACATGGTGAGTGAAGGGTGCAAGAAGAGGACAGCATGAGCTAAACCAAAGGGGCAAACATATATGAGATTGCACATATGTGAGGATACTGATTTGGGTGAAGAGCAGTGGGTATGTCTGGTAGAACCACAGTTCACCCTAGGTGTTCAGGTGGAGGGTGGTCTTCCTTTCACAGAACACTATTCATTCATGAATAAAAGGGCATTGATGGCACCTCTGCCTTGGGCTCTGGAATCAGACAGACCTGGGATTGAGCCCCAGCTTTACACTCGCTTGCTGTATTACTTGAGTTAATTATTTAAACTTTTGGAGCTTAGTTTCCTCTTCTGTAAAATGGGGCTGAATGAGAAGCCTATGATATAATGACCCTCAGTATTCAGCAAAGTGCTGGCACATAGTAAGTATTTAGTAAATGGGAACCATAATAATGGTGACCCATTGAGTGAGATTTAATTAAAAATTAAAAAAAATACTTTCGGTCCAACTACTTGTTTTAATTTTTTATTCAAAAAATGATAACACACATACAGAATGAGCTGGAGTGGGAGTTTGAGGTTTTCCTCCCCTGTAACCTGTTGTGCATGATCTGGAAAGCTCAGAAAACCTTCCGCATCAATCCTTGCCTCCCCTCCAACCTGTACTCCATCCAGGAGGTAGAGGGACTCAAGGAATGGAACAACTCCACCCAACTATTCTCCCACCTCCCCCAGGTATTCACCAACATCTCCAAGCCATTTGCTACACCTCCAAGCTACTCATCAACTTCCCCAAGTTACTCACCCACTAGCCTTAATAATTCTTCGATATCACTTAGCTACTGGACTACTAGTCCCAACTACATGCCACAGTCCCACCTCTCCAAGCTACTCCCCCACCTCTCCAAGCTATTCTCCTTCAAGCCCAGGATACACACCCCACTCTTTAACGTACATCCCAAGCTCTCCCAGCTACAGCCTGAACTTTCCCAGCTGCAACCCTACCTCACCAAAGCACACCCCAACCAGTCCTTCCTATAGCCTCAGCTCACCAGAGCACAGCCCAACTTCTCCCAAGAACTTGCTTATCAGCCCCAAATATTTGCACACCTCTCCCAAGTACTTGCCTACTTGTCCCACCTATTCAATAACCACCCCAAAGTACTCACTGATGTCTCCTACCTACTCACCAGCCTCACCTGTCTATATTCCAACATCCCCCAAGTATTCGCCCACCAGCCCCACTTACTCTCCCACCTCCCCAAAAGATTCTACCTACTTGCTTACCTGCCCTGGCTACTCTCCCAGCAGCACCACCTGCAGCCTCACCAGCCTGGTCATCAGCCCAGATGACAGAGATGAGGAAAACCCAGAGTGATTAGGGCACAGTTGTCTAGGAAGAAGGTGCCTAGGTGGTGCTCCATTGTCCTTGCCTCCCATGCCATCTATGTGACCACCCAGCCCAGCCCCTTGTATATAACTCCTTGTGAGAGAGTTCCCCATTGAAGTTCTGGATCCTATTTATGATGGGGCTTTTTGTCTTGTTTTCTAATTGTGCTTTCTTAGAATCCACCTACCTAGCTGTGGTGTTTTTCTTCCTACCCCAACCATGCCATGCCTTTCCCCAAACTGAGGACCCTTCCTTGCCTGTGGGTTGACTGGGGCTAAAGGGTATTTTAACTTCTTAAGTTAGGAGTAGTTGCTGCTCTGGGTCATTATATCTGATCTTCAGAAAGAACAAAGCTAAAGTTGCCTTTTGTCTGTTACTTTATTTTTTGAAGTTGAAATAAAGTTTACTAATTTTGACCAAAGCAAACCAAACAAAACATTACATGATGACCGCAGTGGTGAGGACAGAGTGGGAGTTGGTGCTGAATAGGAAAGTTAAGATCAGATCATGCAGGGCTTTCATGGTTCCTTTGAGGAGATTGCCCTGTGGGGAATGCATATGTCTCCTGACTAAGGGGAAGTAGCCAGAGCAATCAGCTCAAGGGCACTTAGCAAACTGCTGGCAAGAGTGCCCAAGCCTGCAAATGGCTCTCCTTATCTCCATCCACCCATCCACTTGACACTCTGGGCTGCTCTCATTTTTTCTCTCAAGGATCACGATTAAATGTATAGTATGCTGGACCCATTTGCCTTTCCTCAAATACTTTCTGATGGATGGGAAGTCTGGATCAGTATTTTGCCTTGGAGACCCTGGGTATGTTCAATTTCTAATAACAGGTCAGGAACACCTAAACAAAGGGTCAGATTCATTGATTAGTAGTCTGAGAAACTCCAGGGAAGTAAATCCCTGTTGTGAGTGAAGCAGAAGGCAATCACAGGTGTCAATAATAATAAGCAACAGAATCCCAGGAAGGTCATGTATGTGGAGCACATATTCAAAATAGGAGCCCAGGGACATCACTGTAATTACCAACCAATGAGCCTCCCCTTAGTACCAGGAAAACAGATGGATACACTAATTAAAGGGAGAGAGAGGGAGAGGCAGAGAACAATGTAATGTTTAAATGTGTGGAACTCAAGAGAGTCAAACTAGCTCTGTTGCTAATAAAGAAAATTATCCTGTTAACCTTGGGTAGCTCTAACCACCCTCAGAAACCTACGCCAAATCAAGGGTTTTCAAAAAGGCTTCAAATATAAGCCTTGGTCCAGAGTGGACTACAGCCTAGCTTTTAAAATAAAGAAAACTTGGAAAGCCATTCTCTGTGGTCATATGCTTTATCTTTCTTATGTTTTTTTCCCTTTTCTTTTTGAAAAGGAGGGGAAACAGATTTTAAAAATGACATCTTGCTGAGTTTGTTGGCTGTCACCGTTAAAGAATGGCTTATTAAACAGATGATGTACAAGCACTTAGGGAAGTAAGTGGTGACCAACGAAGCCAGTTCTAATCAGAACATGTCTGATTAAATAAAGATAATTTCCTTTATTTTTATTCTTTGAAAGGGCTATTAGAATGACAGCTTTAGAGCAGATCTTCACCATTGCTTTATGAAAAAAGATGGAGAAATGTAGATCAGATGATAACTTAGCTGGATTCCAAGATGGTTGTAGAATTGTACTTTACATGTGACAATGAATGGGCTGACAACAATTTGGAGGGAGTAGAGTTGCTATAGGGCTCTGTATATTCCCATGTCCCATTTGATGTTTTAATCTTTGACTTGGATGAAGGTATAAAAAGCTTGCTTATTACAACTGTAGATAAGACAAAGCTGGAGAGGATACCTAAATAAAAAAATAATTGTCAGTGCCATTTATTGAGTATCTTCTAGGCACTACTGTACATACGTTGTTGCATTAAAATCTTAAAGCTATAGGAAACAGAGGTTTAGAGAAGTTTTAAGTAGCTTGCCCAAAGCTACACAGCTAGTAAATGCTACTCCCAGGATTTATACACAATCTGTCTGTTATTAAAGTCCATGCTCTTTCTAATATACTACACTGCTAGCCACAAATCTACATCGTCTTGACAAACTGGACTAGAATATGATTTCTCCTGAAAATAGGACAAAGCTTTGCAGAGGCTGAAGGAATGGGGGAAAAAATCAGATCACATGGATTCAAGAGGGCTGATTCTGGCTTCCCTGAAGGATCATTTGTGGGGCTAATGTGGCATTGAAAACCAACACTTGGAATAAGAAATTGTAGAGAATATTCTGAGCTAGAAGACAGTGAATTTAATTACTTGCTACCTTTATTATTATATTTATTTTTCTTTATATTAGGAAAAGAATGGCTGGAATGGTAGGTAAAAAAATAAGAAAATGGAATGTAATATAGAGAAAAAGGGGGATAACCATAGAAGAATAGAATGGAGGAAATATAATTTCATAGTAGCTCATGTGACAAAGACCTAGGGCATTTCATTTGCAACTTTAATATGAAGCAGCAATATGATATAGATTCAAGAAAAGCAGATATAATGTAGGTTGTATTAATAAAAGCACTAAGTGGACTTCAGGCCCTGAGAAGTAACAACCACATTGTCTTGTGTTGTGGCCACTGTGTTCTGAGGTGATGGACAGATAATAAGAACAACATTGAACATCATCAGAGGGAAGTAACTAGGGTGAAGAATTTGTAAACCATCTCCTAGGGGGTACATTTTAATATAACCAGACTATTTAGCTTAGTGGGGATAAAATTTAGGAGCATGTAAGCTATATTCAGATTTGAAGGACTATCACATAGAAAAAAGATTAGATTGGGTCTGATTTGTTTTATAGTGCGAAGCTAGAATCTAGGAGGCAGCTTACAGTTCAATAGAAGAAAGAAATTACTAGCCTTTAGAGTGGTCCAACAGTGGGGTGATAATGATAGTAGATAACAATGAGCACTTTATTAGGGCCCAGCGCTACAGTCCACTATTGACATACCATCTCATGGGATCCCCACAAGAACCCCAATGAGGTACAGGGAGAGGGGAGTGGGTACATTGTAAAACAGTGATCTTAATGTCATGTGGAGTATTTAAAAAACGATCTAGATGACCACTTGTCAAGAATATGGCATATGCAATTTTGTATTGATGGTGTGTGTGTGGGTTGTTGAATTAGATGACAGAGTTCCTGTCCAATATAAGACTCAGTAAATCTTCTAATTTACCTGTTTTCAACATTATAACATTAAACATTATAAGCTGATGGTCCAAATATAGCATTTTTAAATCTTCATAAGATTGCTGCTACTATGTTTGTGTAATATGTATGTGTTGTGTATATATGCATATGTATGTATGTGTATATATATATATATATATATATAAATAATATCATACACACATCAAGGTTTAAAGAGAAATATAGTCATGCCATACGGATATGTGGAAGCTTCAAATAATTTGGTATCCTAACAATACTCAATCTATTAATTAAGCCCATGCAACAAAGTGAGAAAATGACATACGCTTCATTTATGATGAGCAGGAATTGAAATATACATCATCTTTTCAAAAACAGACAAAGAAAAATTTAGAAAATGTAAATTTCAAAAGGTTTCCATCTCAATAGCTGAAACAGGGTGACTGTCCTGCTCTGTCTTTGTGGAGCACACTGGGGGTAGGACATATTAGCAATGCAGAATGTCAACATAAGGGCCTTGGCACAACATCATAGATGTGGTGGCTGTGCAACTTCACAGAAGAGTTGACTCCTTTGTAAGGGAGATGAAGTTTGAAGGTTGTCTCTGGCCCTTTCCATTCTCTCTGTACCATAATAATTTATGGAGTCCTTACTTTGAATTTGTGTCTATCACTATTCTAGAAGATTCAATTGTATTATTTCTTTAAATCTGTGTAACAGCCTTTCAAGGGTGGTATGAGGGTATCATTTCCATTTTACAGTTCAGGAAACAAAGCCTCAAAGAGAACAACTAACCCAAGATTACATAGATTACATAGACATACAAGATTACAAGATTACAAGACATTGCAGTGCCAGCATTTGAACTCAGGTATTTCTGACTTCAACCTGCCTATTGTGCTGTCAATACTCTCTTTTCTCTGTTAACACAAAGTATTTTGAAAATGTAAATTGTAGCACAAATGGTAATGGCTGTCATTGACAAACAACTATAATATCCAACATCTGGATTCACAATGACCCTGCCTTGAAAAAAATTACATTTGAACAGAAAGCTTTGTCTCTTTAGCACAAATGGGTAGACTTTTTGGAGCCCCTCACCTGTTATATAGGCTTGACTTTAGGAGCAGAAGAATGTGCTTGAAGAACTACTGGAGAAATGAGGCACAGTAAAAGATGGCCCTCTATTTCCCACAATCTAGAGTCTAAATTGCTGAGACATGGGAAAGATGGGAGATCAAACAATCCATATGCTATTAGTTACTGCTTGTTCAGTATATGAAGAACCCTGTTGTGTGGAGACCAGAGGAAGAAGGAAAGTTCCCTTCATGGGGGAGCTCCCAGTTTATGGGGGCCCTTAATGAAGTTCCCAAAGCAATGTAGTGAATTTCCTAACCAGTGTAAGATCCACTGCTGCAAAGGGAGTCATCCTTTTGATAGAGCTTCATGCTCACACCCTCTCCCCCAGGACTTTAGAAAAACTTCTGAGTTTGGCTGTTTCTTAAGTAATGGTTTAAAGAAGTAGAGATAAAAGATGGCAACAAAGTACTAACGGTTGCCAAGAAAGAAGATTTGGTTGGGCAGCTCCAACTTTAAGCCTTTGGTCAGAACCTGTCATTTGTTCTCTGAAACCTGTGATGAATTACAACCACTGAATCAAACACACCACAAGTTCTCACTTCTGAGAAGTCATCTGTGGTGTGAAGAGAAATTGTGACTGTGATGATTTAAGCAATTGGTGAAAGGACAGTGCATTTCCCAGCTTACACATTCCCCTTAAGCTTCCTGTTAACAAGTCAATGGGCTTGCCAGCAGACAGTGTTTATACTCACCATCTTTCCCATCCAGATGGACACTCCAGGAAAAATGACAGAATCATGAGCTTGAGCCACATCCATAGCGCATCATAGCTTCATTTCCAAGTGGACTACCAATACAGGAGTCCTCATTAACTCACAGCCTCATCTTTCTTTATATTACAACCTTGCTTTTTGCCTTCTCTTTGCTTTAGTTACAATGCCCTCCTTGTTTTAAGTACTGAGGATAGTAATGTAACAGTTGCAAACCAGCTCTTGGTGTCTATCAGAAGCCAGATTTCTTCCTGCCTTAATTAATTAGCACTGCCATTAAATATCCCTGCCATCATCTGGTTTGGTTTGAAGGGTGGTTTGAGGCATTTGTGTTGGTCAGTGCAGCAGAGGAGTAAAAACATGAAAAGTATCTGTGAATCACAGCTTAAACAAGTACTCGGAAATGAAGCCTTTACAAATTTCATGGGGTTTTAGAGTGTACTCCCCTAGCAGACAGAAGACAAGTCTACCAAGTTTCTAACTGTTTTCAGTACACCTAACACAGCAAATAGCACTTAGCAGAAAAGTGTGAATTCCCTCAAGCCTATTTTTATAGGCCATGACCTTTCAAAGGAAAAATGTTGAACTATAAAATAAACTGGAATCAATTCTTCAGCTTAAGACCCTTTCAATACCAAGAATTTCAACTTATTTTCAGAATTTAATTCCCCTGTTCAACTTTATAATAGTCCATGCAGATAAAAGGACCTCAAATGCCTCCTGGTTTAAGCAGAATATCGATCACCATCTCCCTGAATTTACTTTGGATTTTCACCCCTCAGGTGACTCCAAATACTATGTACAGATGACCTGTTTTAAGACACAAAGTGGCTCTGAGTGTGGGCCTAGTGGCCCTGAAGCAGGGCTTTTCAAACAGCTTCTCAGCTGAACAAGCTCTTTGCACACAGCAATTACGCTCAACCAGCAGACAAACCGTTCCCCATCCTATGCGTTTTCCAATGATAAAGATAACGCAGCAATGTGTCCTAGACTTAGGGTATTTCTCAGATCCACCAAGTCCCCAGTTTGGGTGAGTGGTTCTGATTGAGATTGGAGTCTTCATGCCTTTGGAAAGATGTATTTATTCAATATGCAGAGGCCTGAGGGTAATTCAGATTCTAGCTCAGGCTGTAGCTTCCATTTACAAAGGTTTGCAGAAGCAAATGTGGAGTGATGTAGTTAGAGGAAAATGCTCATGAGGCTCTGGTTTCCCCCTGAAGTTGTGAAAATTCAGAATAACAACAACAAAGGGCACAGAAGGTTGGTGCTGCAAAGTGTATATTAAGTACATTACTACACATTCAGTGTACATCCCAATTTTCAGCGGGAACTGGACCGGGGATCAAGAGGCCATACTCTATCAAGTCACTTCTTTCTGAGCTAGTAAGAGCTACTATATTAAGCACCAGTAGGTCTCATTTTTTTTTTCCTTCACAGCCATCCTATGAGCCCTTATATCCTCCCCATTTTACAAGAAGTACAGAGAAGTCAAACTTCTGTCTATGGCAACACAGCTAGTAAGAACCCAGGTTAGTCTGATGCCTAAGCCTGTGCTCCTAACCTCTTTGTTTCACTGCCTTTCTTCCACACTTAACCCCCTATTTACTAGGTGCCTCATTTATAAATGGGGCATTTGGGCCGGATGATCTTAGAACCCTCGTAATTCTAAAATCCAGTAATTTCATAAAGAATAAGGAAAAACACTGTCTTTTTTCCCCAGGTAAATATGAATACAGTTGCAGTAGGCAACTTCCCAACTTGGATCTAAAATCGTGTGCTGTGTGGCTGCTGTGTGGCTTTTTCCCCTGAGAACTGTTAGGTGCTTGGAGTCCTGCAGTACTGAACTTCCTGTTATCTTTTATAAGGTGAGCAACCTCCACAAAGCAGGCTGGGGAACTTTCCATGAGACCAGGCCACTGCTGCTCCCTGGACCCCACTTTAGCAGAGCACAGACAGTGCAGACTCACTCTTCACTTCTCTCAGGTCAAATGGCAAATGCCCACTAGTTCTAGGGGGGAGATTGAGCCTTGCCCTCAGCATTTAACTCACTTTACATAGCTTTTTACCTCTGGACCGGGGCTGGAGTGACTAGGATCACCTTTCTGGTGCAACAAAAAAGCCACCTACGGAGTCCTTCTTCCTATTTATTTGCACATTTTTTATGCATTGGTGGGGCAGCAAATATCAGATGCCAGTCACAATTAAGAGTAAAACATAAGCCCCTTGAAGATATTTCAAGTGAAATGCCTACAGGAAAAAGAGAAGTTTCCCCTAGACTTTTCATTTTAAGAAATGAAAATAATGCTAAATTCCTTGGAGCTGCAGCTGAATATTAAATAGAAACATCTTAGAGAAACTTGCCTGTTAGCTATATGAATTCTCAACTATGAAAATAAGACACTCAGTAGAAAACTGTAAAAGAGAAAAGTTTGCTTTATCAAAGAAACAAAGCATTTTCCTCCAGGGAGGAAGGAAGCATGATGGGAAATCTGCAAACAATGGACTTCTGAAAGATTTCATGTGTTTGCTTAAAAACAAAAATAAGAGCAACCTAAACCCCACAGTATTGACAAGGGACAAATGCTGCTCTACTACCTAGTAGCACATAAGCCCTAAGATATTTCCAAATGGCAAAGAAGCTGACAGTCCTCTTCCAGCATGAATTTGAATAGATTTTGCTGGACACCACCTTCTCCCAAATCTCTACCACGTTCCAGGCATAGTGCTAAAATTCCTCCCTGTTGCCACTCCTGTAGGCTAAACAATGAGCAGCATTTGTAGTGATGGTGGTGGTGAGGATGGCAGGGCGTCTGCTCCTCTGGCTGTCAATACTTTGCCTGTTTTTTCTGTCATTCTGCCTCTCCATATGTGTCTTATTTTGTTTCTCTCTCTTTCTTCATCCGTTTCTTTCTATACCTCTCTGTCTGTCAGTCTCTCTGTATGCTCTCTAGCTGGCTGTCCTTTCTGTCTGCCTGTCTCTTAATCAGCCTGTGTCGGCTTGTTTCTCTGTCTGCCTGTATTTCTCTCAGGCTGAATTTCTATCTTTTTATCTTGTTGACTGTCTTTCTCTTGTTTTTCTTTCTCTATCTCCTTTCTCTTTCTGCTGTTTCTTTCTCTCATCCTCTCTACTTGTTGCTCTGTTTCTCTCTCTGTCTTGCTGTGATTCTCTTAGTCAGTTCCTGTTTCTTTCCTTTCATTCTGTCACATACTCTTTCTATCCAATTCTGTCAGTCTCACTCTGAGTGTCTCTGTCAGTTTCTTCTCTCTACCTCTGTTTCTCTCACTCTCCCTAATGATTTATATGTCTCTGTTTCATGTTCTCTTGGTCTATTTCTTTCTTTCTCTTTGTCAGTCTGTCACTCCTTCTCTGTTAGTTTTTTCCCTGCCTCTCCCTCTATCTCTCTGATTTTCTGTCACCTTCTGTGTATCTCTCCACATCTTCTCTCTGTTTACACTGGTATTTCTTTCCATCTGTTGGACCCTTTCATTCTGCCTGCCTAACTGTGTTTCCATCTCTGCATCTGAATGTGTTTATTTTTCCCTTTAATAGTTTGTCTGTTTTTTCTGGCTCTGTGTCTCAGGCTATCTTTCTCTCTCTCTGTCAATTTGTCTACTGCTGTCTCTGTCTGTCTCTCTGTTCTCTCTCTGTGTCTCTTTCTCTGTGTGTCTGGGGCGTGCTTTCGTGCTCTCTTCTCCTCCTCCCCCCCTCCCTTCCTCTTTCTTACTGACTGTTCTTCTCACCCTGCACCTGCCTGTCTATCCACTTAGCTGGCTCTCTCTATATCTTTCTCTCTGTCTTTCTGACTTGCTCTCTGGTCTTTTTGATCGTGTGTCTCTCTGTTCGCTTGTCCTTCTGTCTGTTGTTTGTTTATCTCTCTCCCCCTGGCTATCTTGGCCTGCTTCTCTCCATTTGCTTTATTCTCTGTCAATCTCTGTATCTCTGTCTCTGTCATTTTCTTACTCTCCTTTCTCTTTCTGTGTCTGTGTGTTTCTCTGTCTGTTCCACTCTTTCTGTTTCTGTCTCCTTGCTTCTCTGCCTCTCTCCATCTTCCTATTTGTCTGCCTGTCAGTCTCTTTTCTGTCTCCCAGTCTGCATCTCCATGAATTTCCCTATCTCTCTTGCCCACTGAGATCATCAGTCAGACAGATACATAGGAGAAGCAGTGGGCAAGAGAGATAGGGATATTCATGGAGATGCAGACTTCTTTCTCCCATGACTTTCCCTCATTCTCTCTTTTCTGACTGTTCCAGTCTATCTCCATCTCTCTCTCCCTGCTCCAGATGGCTGACCTGTCCTTCTCTCTTTTCCCCCCTCCATTTTGTTTCCCCATCTGCCTGCCAGTCTGTCCATCTCTCTTGATATGTTTCCATCTCCCTCTATTCCTCTGTTGATCTATTTCCTTTTATCTATCCGTGTTTCCCTCTGCCTCTATTTTTTTCCATCTTTCTGCCTCTGTCTCTCCTTCTTGGGCTGTTCTTCTCTGTCTGTCCTTCCCTTGCCTCTGTCCATCTTTTTCCACTCCTATGACTATGTCTTTCTGTCTATCGCTCCCTGGCCATCCGTCTATCCAACTCTGCCTCCCTTTTGAAAACACTATAGAGATTGATGTAAATGAAACTAGTTTTTATAAAATTTGAATTATAAATCTCTTCTCAACCTGTGCCAGTTGAACACATGCATTCCAAGCATGAACTTACAACCCCTGGCTGGCCAAAAATGCATTGACTGTACTGACTTTCTGAAATAAAAGTCTAATTATGTCAATTGGGAATCTTTAAAACACAGGTATAAATTAACTGTGATATCTTTAAAGCATTGTTTCCTATTTTCCTATTAGTGAAAAATGCAACAAAACCCTTGTAAAACTTTCACTAGTCTCACATCTTAAGTTTCCAGAAGTCAAGATGGTTGAGAAACTCCATTCTAGTGCGTATAGGAGGTAAGGGACAGGCTGCATAAAATATAGACCCTAAACAGATTTTCCTTGAAAATTACATCCTCACTGAAGCATGGAGCAATCCATAATTCTGAAGATTATATTACATCAGAAGAATTATTTGATGTCTGCTTGACAGTTTGTAAAATTCTTATTCAAGCTGTATTATCAAGAAAATCTTTAGAAGCATTATGGAATAATCCCATTCAACCTCTCTGTGTCTCACTTTCCTTGTCAAGAAAATGGGACTTATGACAATAAATGACCTCATAGAGGTGTTATGAGGAGTAAATGAGATAATCCACGAGGCTCTTAGAACAGTGTATAACACATAGTAGGAGCCCAAATGATGTTAGCTTTATTACTATAATTGGTGTTATTATTGCACCTGTTGTTGTTATTATATGAACATCTAAAGAGCACTGGAGGGACTTCCGTGGAGATGGCATTGAATTAAATAGGCAGGGATCAACTCTCTCACAAAATCAACGGAGGAAGGGCAAAAAGCTATTCGAGGGAGCTGCTTTGGGGATTTGCAGACCAAGAGAGTGCTGCACATCATCCAGGAGGGAGAGGGACAGAGAGAAAAAGAGGCCAAACAAAAACTGTGAGTTTCTCACCCGTGTGGCTGGGAATGGCACTTATACCCCATCCTCAAGGTGAATAACTTTGGTAAAATCCCTGGCTCACTGCAGCCAAGTGAGTAGTGAATGAATGTTCTCTGCTGGGAGGAAGAAGAGTCTGGTGGAGGGCAGAGAGTGGCTTCTTTTCAGTGAGTTTGGCCAGCTAAGCCCCCTTTGAATCTCAAAAAAGACACCAGCCAGCACTGAAGCAGCCCCAGGGTAAGGGGAGGGAGGATCTGATCAGGCAGGCTGTCACACCCAGCTGCCCTGGAACTAGGTCAGTGAGGAGATAGGTGGAGACAGGTGCCTAACCAGCCCAGGAGAAAAGGAAGCCAGGAGAGATAGCCTGCAAACTGTGAGAAGCTCAACTTGTCTGAGGGAAAGTGGGCAGGGAGAGTCAGATAAGATTACAGAAGCCTACCTAACCTGTGGAGGGGGTGTAGTTCAGTGTAGGAAAAGCCTGCCTTGCACATATGAGGTCCCTGGTTCAATTTCCCATACCTCCCTGGTTCAATTCTCCGTGGGATCCAGAGAGTGACCCACTGGGTTGTCAGGCACCCAGCTGACACCTTATGACAGGGAATTCATAGACTGAGATTTTTTAAATCTAGGTTTTCCGATCTGTTACTTTTTATCATTTTTTAATTTTTTTAATTCTTTTTTTTTTTAATTTGGTAAAAGCAGATACCTTACCTGTGGAGGGCAGGCTGCAGGGTGATTGACTGATGAGCACCAGCAGCCTGAGATGGTTCCTAGGGACATAAGAAGGAAGCCTGTTTTTCCTGGGTTGTTTTTTGTTTGTTGTCTTTAATCCTGTTTTTTTTTTTTTTTTTTTCCCTTACTTTTTCTCTGTAGTTCCTTTATTTCTTTTCTTTCTTTCACTTTTCCTCTTCTGTTGCTTTTCTCTCATTCCACCCTACCTTGTTTGGTCTTCACTTTTTTCCCTTTCTTTTTCTTTTCTTCTTCTCATCTTTCTGTTCTTTTATTTTATTTTTTTCTCTTTTTTTTATGGTTTCATTTTTTCATTTCCACCTTTTTAATTCTTATTCCTCTGTATTTTTTAAATGACTTTTCACTCTTATCACTTATTTATCTTCCTGGCTCTTTTATGGTTCCTTTCCTATCTTTTTAAATTACTATTATTCTTTTTCTCTACTTCTCTCTTTCCTTTTCTATGGTCTTAATATTTTTTCAAGGGAACACAGACAACCACAGGATATGGAATAAGAGGAACTAAGTGTCAAAAAGGAACCTTATCACAAAAAAAACAAAATAAAACCCTAGAGTACAGAGAGAAGCTAACCATTTGAATAAGCCCATCAAGATAAACAGATGCCTAGACACCAACAAAAAATTACAAGCCATACTAAGAAACAGGAAGTCATGGCCCAGTCTAATGAACAAACTAAAAAACAGGAGGAAATGCAGAACATGGAACAACTAATCAAGGATGTCCAAACAAATATCATGAATCAACAAAATGAATTGGAGGAAGAAATAAAGGATATTAAGAAGGCACTGGGGGAACATACTGAAGAAATAAAAAATATAAATGAAAAGTTAATGGATCTGATGGTAATCAATGGCACAAGGCAAGAAATCAAAAGTACGCTGGGAGCATATAACAGCAGATTTGAACAGGCAGAGGAAAGAATTAGTGACATCAAAGATAGTACATCTGAAATCAGACAGATAGTAGAACAGATAGATGAAAAGATAGAAAAAATCAAGCAGGGTCTCAGGGAATTGAATGACAACACGAAATGCACAAACATATTATAGGCATCCCAGCAGAAGAAGAGAAGGGAAAGGCAGTAGAAGGAGTGTTGAAGGAAATAATGGCTGAAAAATTCTCAAATTTTTTGAGGGACATGGACATACATGTCCAGGAAGCATAGTGCACCCCAAACAGTATAAATCCTAAAAGGACTACCCCAAGACGTATACTTATCAAATTGTCAAATGCTCAAGACAAAGAGAGAATACTGAAAGCAGCAAAAGAAAAGAGATCCATCACATACAAGGGAAGGTCAATAAGATTAAGCACTGATTTCTTATGTGAAAACATGGAGGTGAGAAGGCAGTGGTATGATATAGTTAAGGTGCTAAACACACACACACACACACAAAACCGTCAGCCAAGAATTCAGTGTCCAGCATAGCTGGCATTCAAATATGAGGGAGAGTTCAAAATATTCACAGATAAATAGAAATTAAAAGAGTTTGTCAACAAGAAACCTGCTGGGTTTGGGTATGTGGGGATCCCTTATATTTTCTATGTGACTTTTCTGTAACCTAAAGCTTCTTTGAAGATAAGTTGAAAAAAAAGAAAAAAAACACTGGGGAACATATGGAAGAAACTGTCACAGTACATAAAAGATAACAGATCTTACAGGGATGAAAGACACAATGGAAATTTTTATATTATTATATTTTATTTTTGAAATTTGTTATTTATTATTGTTATTATTTATTTTTATTTGTTTATTTTGGCTCTGCTTTGAGGGAGGCCCCGTGAACCACGCAGCAAGATGATGATGTAACAGAAGAGTGACACAAGGGAGAGCCAAGATGAGATGCGCCGAAAAACCAAGAACTAAGGTGGTGCAGGCAGTAGGACACCTCTCTCCCACATTGGAGGTTCTGATGATTGAATCCCAGTGAAGACAGGAGGAGAAGGATGAGAAGAGAGGGCAGGAAACGGATACAGAGAGTTGCCCAGCGAATGGACACAAAAACAGCAAAAATGGGGGGTGGGGGTAAAAATGGATCAAAGTAAATAAATAAATCCTTTTAAAAAAAGTATAAGGGAGTATGATATGGACTATAGTTAGTAGTAATACTTTGAAGATGCTCTTTCATAATTTGTTAACAAATGTTTCACAACAATGCAAAGTATTTGTGGTGGGGTGATGTGTGAGAGCTCTGTATGATGTTATGCATGTTTGTTTTGTAAGTTCACAATGTTTACTGAACACTTATAGTTTATGTATGTTCATGTATGAATGATATACTTCAATAAATTGTTAAAGAAAAAAAGCCAACAGATTTCTAGTACTTTGCATCAGCACCCCCTTGGCTGACTAATACAAAGCTCTAGAGACAGCTAGACACTATAGGCAGGGCAGACTATCTCAGGAATTCAGCACCCTATCAATGGGCCTTACTTTGGAATATATGCTCCCCAATGTAAGACAGTTAGACTCATAAATAATTTCCCCACACATGGCTCTTCTGCCCCTTTTATTTGAACGTATAATTAGCACTATACTTGTTAAATATATTCCCCAGACACTTAAATCTTCGGTCTGTTCATATGCCAGTTGAGCCCTGAATTTCAGCAGTGTTGCAACACTTACTCTCCAGTTCATCGGACTTACCCAAGACAATTAACAGAAGGATGATGATGGACAACGCCCATCTGAGGAAGCAAAGTGTCTGTAACTGCAAGTAATACAGTTCCATCCATCTGCCCCATGGGATATAAGCACACCCTCTTGGCAGGGTGTGCATCACCATCCCAAAGTCCTCAAGACTGAGGAATGAACAAACATAAGGGAGGAAAGCAACTATGGACTAAAGTAGACATTATTATTCTAGCAATGGAAGAACTTGTATCATTGATGTAAAGGCAGTGGCCACCAGAGGTTCTGAGGAGAGGGAGAGGGAAGAATAGGTATAACATGAGGGCATTTTTGGGACATTGAAATTGTCCTGCGTGACATTGCAATGACAGATACAGGCCATTATATATTTTGTCAAAACCTATAAAACTGAGCAGGGCAAAGTGTAAACTATAATGAAATCTATAGACCATGTTTAGTAGCAATGCTTCAATATTGTAACAAATGTACCACACTAATGAAAGATGTTGTTAATGGTGGAAATTGTGGGAGGGAGTAAGGGTGGGGTGTGTGGGAATCCCCTATTTTTGATGTAACATTTATGTAATATAAAGCTTCTTTTAAAATAAAAACAAATAAAAAATAAGCAGCACTGGATTTGAAATCAGGAGATCTATGTGACTTTGGGTAAGTCTATTCTCGGGGCCATTTTCTTATCTAAAAAGTGAAGATATACCTCGAAGACTCTTTTTGGTTCTATGATTCTAGAATTCCATGTGTGTCTGAGTATTAAGCACATGAGGCATCTTAAACCAGGCTCCATTATGCAATTTCTATCCTCAAAATTTGTGAAACCTGTAAGTTACAAAAGAAAGAACAAAGCTATGAGGATAAACTTCCAATTTTCAAATATTTCTAAAGCCAGCTTGATACCTACAAACCTCTGCTTTCTCACTGACTTATTCACGTCTTACAGGTTCACAAGAAACAATACAAATTAAGGAACGGCTTTCATTCTAATACTTTCTCCAATGCTCCCCATATCAGTCAGTCGGGATAGGTGACATTTCCCACAGAAAGATGTGGAGTTGGACCCCTGATTATGGATTTTGTACCTTACTTCAAATTGCTGCCTGTGGATATTGTAACTTTCTGGGAAATGCTCTCTGTGGGTGTTGTAACATGTCCCAGAATGCTGTCTGTGGGTGTTGTACTTTCCCTGGGAACACTGTCTGTGCCTGTTGTACCTTTCCTGGGAACACAACCTGTGGATGGCGTACCTTTCCTGAGAATGCTGTCTGTGGACAGTGTACTTTACTTTGGATGCTCTTTGTGGAGAAATCATCTCCTAAGCTGAAGGTCATTGACTGAATGAGCATTGTTCAACAGTGATTTTTCTCTTCAACACTGCTTTTCCTGTGCAACTTCTCAGGGAGAACCGAGGAGACTTTTCTAGTAATTTGGATTTGCAACTTGATATTGGCAAACTCATTAATACTCTTCCCACACTGAATAGATCTCATGCTTAAAATGATGTTCTATAAATATAATCTCTCAGCATATTATGACCCATTTTCTGGATGGACAAGCTGGAGGTTTAGGTCTATTGGGGGAAAAAGGAAGAATTATCAATCAGCAAATGGACCCTAGGCCTGGGAAAAGTCTGTGGCATAAAAGTTCAAACTTCTAGGCTAGGTAATTGGCTACTTCTAAATAAGATGAAAACTGTGGAAGCACAAAGCATATTTATTTGGGCAAAAGCTGTTACTTCCAAATGTCTTGGCATAATGTACCCTGCACTGTGGTAAATGAATTTTCACTTTTGGAGGCACAATGCTGCATATTTTTTCAGAATATTTCCTATAGCAAAGCATAAAATTTCTATACACTCTACAAGAATTCTCAAATCTTAACTATCCACTTTTCTATTTTCTTCATCACCAATATTTTCCTTGGAAGGAGGATGGCAAATTCCCTGTGGGTATGCAATGACAGTTATCTATCCTTAATACCCATCTTGTACATATTCCCCTAATCTTGTTAGTATTAACATGCCTGTGCTTATTCACACACATGCTTGGTCTCTTACAAATTCATATCCCTCACCGCACACACGGAGGATGCATTTTGTCCAAGCTGTACAGGTGAAGAAACAAGGCTATGGAGCGAAGCAATATTAGCTCCACGAAGCCAACCTGCTTAGTCCCTACACCTCCACATGCTCTGCAGTAAAGCTTGACAGGCAGCAGAAAAATAGCTTGCCATGGCTGAAATCTTCATCCTCAGGCCAGTGAGGAAAGAGGTATGACGGTGGAGAGGTCACCATTTCAAAAATGGCCTTGCCCAATTCTTGTTATTTCTTTTACCACTGCTTTTCAGAACTGGGATTTAGCTGCATTTAAGTGTTTTAACCCTTGGGTGGTCATTTAATTGTCTTAATTATTTTTAAATTAAACTTTTAATTTGAGCTAATGGTAAATTCACATGCAGGTGTAAGAAATAGAGATGATGTGTATCCTTTACCCAATTTCCCTCAACAGCAAGATCTTATAAAACTATGATACAATAGCACAACCAGGATATTGACATTGATATGGTCAAGATACAAAGTGTTCCATCGATACAAGGTGATTTGTGTCTTCTCTTTTTTTCTTGGTAAGTTGTGCTAGAGGTTTGTCAATTTTACTCAGTTTTTCAAAGATCCAGCTTTTTCCATTGATTTTTGCTATTGTTTCTCTGTTTTCAATTTCATTAATTTCTGCTCTTATCCTTATTATTTCCTCCTACTTCTTGCTCTGAGTTTTTTTTTTTTTTTTGATTTTTAATAGACTTTATTTTTTAAAGCAGTTGTAGATTTACAGAAAATGTACGTAGAAAATACAGAATTCCCATACCCTCCCACACTGATGGACCAAAATAGCTAGAATTAGATTATTAACCAAAGTCCATAGTTTACTTTAGGGGTCAGTCTGTGTTGAATGGTTTTCTGAGGGATTTCATTAATCTTTTTTTTAGGTGGTTGATAACATATATTACACATATATTAAATAAATGTTATATTATTGTAGTAATGTCTGTACATTATAAAATTTGAAATTTTAACCACCCTCAGATGTACAATTCAGAGTATTAATGACATTCACAAAGTTGTGCTACTATCACCACCATGCATTACAAAACTATATAGTCAATTGATTTTTTTTTTTTTTTAAGATTTTATTTATTTATTCATTTATCCCCCCCTTGCTGCTTGTGCTCGCTGGGTCAGCTAACCACGCCGTGCGGGCGGGCTTGCCCTCACCAGGAGGCCCTGGGAACCGAACCCAGGGCCTCCCATATGGTAAACGGGAGCCCTACTGATTGAGTCACAGCCGCTTCCCGATATAGTCAATTGATTTTTGACAAGGGTGTCAAGACCATTCAATGGGGAAAAAGTAGGCTTTTCAACAAATGGTGCTGGGAAAACTGGGTGTCTGCACACAAAATAACATTAGGTGGACCCCTACCTCACACCATCAAAAAAATTAACGCAAGATGGATCATAGACATAAGCGCAAGAGCTAAAACTATAAAACTGTTAGAAGAAAACACAGGAGGAAAGCTCTGTGATCGTGGATTACGCGATGATTTCTTAGCTCTAACACCAATCTTGCTTTGAGTTTTGTAGTGGCTTGAAGGTCTATGTATTCCAGAAAAAAAAACAAAAAAAACAAAAAAAAACATGTTCTTAAATTTAATCCATTTCTGTGGGTTTAAGTAGGACTTTTTTTTATGAGGTTACTTCAATTAAGGTGTGACCCACCTCAATCAGCATGGGTCTTAATCCTATTATTGGAGTTCTTTACAAGCGGAATCAAATTCAGGCAGAGAGGAAGCTACAGGAAGCAAGAAGCTATATCAATGGAATCTGGAAAAGAAGAGAAAGACCAGGAGACACCGCCATGTGCCTAGCCATGTTTAAGTTAAGGACTAAGAATTGCCAGGAGCCAGCCCCAGAACATCACAGTCTTCAGGAAGAAACCATCATGTTGATGACACCGTGATTTGGACTTTTTTCCAACCTCAAATCACCAGCAAATAAATTCCCATTGCTTAACCCAACCCATTTCATGGTATTTGCTTGAGCAATCTAAAAAGCTAAAATTGGTTTATTTTGCTCTTCTTTTTCTATGTTCTTGAGGTGGGAGCTAAGATTATTGCTTTGAGACCGTACTTCTTTAATAATACATGCATTTGCTACTATAAATTTCCCTCTCGGCACAGTTTTAACTGCTTCCCACAAATTTTGATGTTGTATTTTCACTTTCATTCAGTTCATATATATATATATTTTTACTTGAGTCTTCTGCTTTGACCATGGACTATTTAGCAGTGTATTGTTAGGCTCCAAGATTTGGAGATTTTCCTGTTACCTTTATGTTATTAGTTTCTATTTTGATTCCATTTTGGTCAGAGACATAATTTGTATGTTTTTATTTTTTTTTAATTTGTTGAGGTTTGTTTTACGGCCCAGGATATGGTCTGTCTTGGTATATGTTCTGTGGGCACTTGAAAAGAATGTATATTCTGCTGTTGGGTTGAGTGTTCTATAAATGTTGTTAGACCCTATTGTTTGATGATATTGTGGAGTTCTTCTACATGCTTCTGGATTTTCTTTCTAGATGTTCTATCAATGTTGAGATAGTTGGATTTGTCTGTTTCTCCTCTCAGTTCTATTAGCTTTTGTTTCACATATTTTGTAGCACTGTTGTTTGTTGCATACACATTTAGGATTGATATATCTTCTTGGTGAACTTCTTCATCATTATATAATCTTCCTCTTTATCCCTGATAATTCTCCCTGCTCTGAAGTCTATTTTATCTTATATTAATATAGCCATTCCTGCTTCCTTTGAATAATGTTTACATGATATGAATTTTCCATCTTTTTACCTTCAACCTCCCTATATCATTATATTTGAAATCAGTTTCTTGAAGGTAGCATATAGTTGGGTCATGATTTTTTATCCACTCTGCCAATGTCTGTATTTTAATTGGTGTATCTGGACCATTTATATTTAATGTTGTTATTGATAAGTTAGGGTTTAAGTCTTCAATTTAAATATTTATTTTCTGTTTGTTCTACCTGCTTTTCATTTGTTTTCTTTTTCTTGCCTTCCTGTGAGTTACTTGAACATATTCAGAATTCCATTTTATCTATAATATTTTTGAGTGTATGTCTTTGCATAGCATTTTTAGTGGTTTCTCTCAGTATTACATACCGATACATATACACACATACTGTAGCAGTTTGGTATTCTTTATGAGTTACAAAAATAGATACTGGATTATGTTTGTAAATTGGTCTTTTCCTCTGGGTACATTAGATTGTATTGAATTCAGAGGTTTCACTCTTACTTGATTAAATAATGATTAAGGCTTTGATTGGGCCACTTCAGTAGTATGTTGAGTCTTCGCCTACCAAGGGGATGGTGACTCATGGAGAAAATGACAGGGCAGGGCAGAGAGTTCAAGTTTTTGAGCTGGAGCCCCAGGAAGTAAACACGCAGGAGAAGAACACAGAGAAGCAGATACATGAGGAAACAGAGAAGGCTCCATTAGACATGGCAAAGGCCCTAGGAAGAGAGATGAACTGTTTGCCTGATAGTTTGCAGCTGCAGAGACTAGAGCCCTGAGCAGCTAAGCCCGGAGAGAAACGAGCCCCAGGAGAGGGACGAGACTTATGCCAGCCTACAGTTGATATTGGAAGAAGCTGGGACCACAGAGCGTTAAGAGGAAGAAGAAGGCTGAACATCGGCAGCCATCTTGCTCCAACACGTGGCAACAGACTTTGGTGAGGGAAGTAACTTACACTTTATTGCGTGATAACTGTAAGTTTCTACCCCATATAAATACCCTTTATAAAAGCCAACAGATTTCTGGTATTTTGCATCAGCACCCCTTTGGCTGACTAATACACATACATACCCATAACTTTTCACAGTGTACTGGTATTTTTATTTTGCCAGTTTGAGTGAAGTGCAGAAATCTTACCTCCCTATATGTTCTTTTATCCTCCTTGTAGCAGTTGGCCAATTTAATGTAATTATGAATTCCAAAAATATAATTGGATCATGCTTGCAAACTGATCTGTTAATCTGGGCATGATTAAGTTATGATTAGGGTGTTGACTGGGCCACATCAGTAGGGCGTTAGGCCCCACCCCTTGGTGGGTGGGGAATCAAATATAAAAGGCATGGCAAGAACAGAGTTGAAGCAGTTTTTCTGAGAAGCAGTTTTGATGTTGGAAAGAAGGCTCCAGGAGAAGAGAAGCGAGCCGTTTGCCTGATCATCTACAGCTGACCTTGTGGAGGAAACAGGAGCTAAGCCCAGAGAAATCCGCAGCCCCAGGGAAGAGAGGAACCCCTGAAGCCTGAACCCTGGCAAACACCGGCAGCTGTCTGGCTCTAACACGTGGCAATGGACTGTGGTGAGAGAAGAAACTTAACGCTTTATGGCCTGGTATCTGTGGACTTCTACCCCAAATAAATACCCTTTATAAAGACCAACTCATTTTTGGTATTTCACATTAGCACCCCTTTGGCTGATTAATACACTCCTCTATTCATATCATTGTTGTCTTAAATATTTCCTCTATATACATTTAGAACCACATCAGGCAGTGTCATAATTGTTGCTTCCCTTTCAAATATACTTTAGAAAACTCAAGAGGCAAAGGAAAACCTATTTTAGTTACTCATATTTTTGCTTAATATATTATTTGTTCCTTCCTGATGTTCTAAATTTCCAAGTTCCTTTTATTATTTCTTTTCTGTTTAGAGAACGTCCTTTAGGTATTCTTTCAGGGTAGGTCTACGGTTATAACTTATCTTAGTTTTTCCTCTATCTGAAAAAGCCCTGATTTCACCTTCATTCCTGAAAAATATTTTCACTGTGTACAATATTCTGAGTTTACACTTCTTTTCTTTATGCAGCTGAAAAATACTGTGCCACTTCCTGTTTGCCTCTATGGTTTGAGATGAGAAATCTTGTCATTCTCGTTTTCCTGTCTTCTTTTAAGATTGCTTCTTTGTCTGTAGTTTTCAGAAGTTTAATCATGATGTGACTTGGTGTGGATTTCTTTCTTTTTTTCTTGTTTGTTTGTTTTTTAGACTCTGTAGGTTTATGTCACTTTACCAACTTGGAAAGTTTTCAGACATTTCTTCAAGTACTTTTTCAGCCCCATCCTCTTTCTTTTCTCCTTCCTGGACTCCAATGACATGAATGTTATATCCTTTGTTATAGTGTCACAGGTCCTTGAGGCTCTGTTTATTTTTTTTCTATTTTTTCTCTATTATTCATATTGGGTAGTTTCTACTGTTCTGTTTCCCAATTCATTGATTCTTTACTCTGTACTCTCCATTCTGTTCTTGAGTCTGTTTGTGGAACTTTATATTTTAGTTATTACTATATTTTTCAGTTCTAAATTTCCATTTGTTTACACACATACACACACACATATATATTTAAACCATTGTTAAGATGTTTTATTTCTCTAATGAGGCTTTTTTTTCATTTTTTTCATGTGAGTCCATAATTCTTCATTGTAGCAATGTTATCATGGCTGCTCTCAAATCTTTGTCAGATAACTCTAACATGTCTGTCATCTGAGTGTGTGCATCTATTGATAATATTTTTTTCATTCACTTTGAGATCTTCCTGATTCTTGGCATGAAAAGTAATTTTCAACTGAAAACTGGACATTTTGAGTACTACAAGATTCCACATCTTATCAAAACTTCTGCTTTAGTTGGTTCTATTTGACATTGCTATGGCAGGATAGGGAGGGTGCTGCTTCATTTCTGCCAGATGGAGCTAGAAGTCCAGGCTTTCCACTTGGCCTCCATTGACATCTGAGGTGGTTGGGCTCTTCATTACTATGGGGTGGTAATTCTAGCTCCCCATGTAGTTTCCACTGACACCCAATGAATGTAGCCTTGTTATTGCTGGGCAATGACAGTCATGAATACATACTAGGCCTCCTCTGACACCACTGAACAGGGAGAGAGCCTCTTTAGAGGCTTGTGAATGTGATATTGTAGGTTCCCCATTTGGCTTGGAGTGGGTGGGGTAGGGCTACAGTTTTCCTGTGGTGTTTGGCTGGAGTAGAGCAGTTACTTATTGTCCACAAGTTTTCTGTCTTACTAGGCAGCTATTTTTGGGTCCTTTGGCTAGATAGAGAGAAAATAATTTTGTTGCTTTTTTTTTTTCTTCTTATCTTGGTCTTTATCCATTGGTGTTCTGGATTGCCAGCTTAAGCTCCAAGTGTCAAACACAAGAGGCAAAAAGAAAACTCAAGGAACTCACCACCATGTTGTTACTAGGATTTTGAGATCTCTAGAGTCTGCCCTCTCTTCTGCAACTTTGAAATATTCTTCTTATTTTTTAATATATAATATCCAGGTTTTTAAATTTGTATTTAGTGGGAGGAACTGGGAAAAGTATGTCTTCTCCATCTTCCCAGACGTAGAAGTCCCCCATTTTTCTTAAAATTTTAAAATGTTCATGATTGAAGGGAAAATATACTCTAGTCTCTTCATTTTATCCCAAGAAACAGAGACTTAGAGAAGGTAACTTAATTGCATAAGGTCAAACAATGAGATGAAGGCAGATCTTAGACTAAAATCCAGGTCTTCTAACTTCTAACCTCTATACTTTCTCCCCTATATTACCCTGAAGTTTTTGCCCTTATCCTCTTTTCTTTTTCCTGTTATACACCAAACCTCCCACCATAAAAAATGCACTTAAATCAGTTTACCACCTCCAAGTCATTTTTTCCCCACTGTGACATTAAAAACTTGTTCTCCTAAAAAGTTATAATTCAGTTCTTTTGATGATGGGAATAAAAAGAATTTTGTAACAGGGAATGAAGAGAGGGTACTACATGAGCTCTAATAAATAAATAACCATAGCCAAGAGACTTGCAAATTCAGGCCAGGAGCACATTTTTTTCTCTAACTGCCCATTCATCACACAGCATAATGTAGCAGAGTGCTCTAATTCAGCACCATCTGCTACTATTAGGTTAATAGGCATTATGATTTTGAGTACCAAAGTCAGAATATGCAGAAGTTAAAGCTTCTTGGTGATGATAACAATCTAAAATTATATGCTGAGTACTTTCATAATAAAAAAAAACACAATCCTATGAAAGAGGTCTAATGGATTTAATAAAAAGTTGAAAACTCTAGAACTAGTAAATTTTGAACCTAGTTCTCTCAGTCATTTGGGGAGACCTCATGTAAGTTAATATTTCTAATCATTAATTTTCAGGTACAACAGGAAGATAATGACTGCTTGACAATAAAAAATGAGGAGGGGGAAGAAGAAACGCTAATAATGTCAACTGAAAATTACATAGCCTTAGTTTGTTTCAAAAGCACTGAGCTAAGCAGTTTATTATTCATTTATTTATTTTAGGATCACAGGTGCATAAAATTGGATTAATAATGATGCTTGGTTCATAACATACTCTCAGCACTGGTCCTCTAGTTATTTTTAGTTATTTTTAATAATGTAATAAGCACCTGCAAACCCACAACTCAAAATAAAAGCTTAGACCTTGACAATAATTGACTTCTAACTATAAGGATTTCTCCATCCCCATCCCATCCCGGGTTCTTTCCAGCCAACTTAAACATCATCATGAATCTTGTGTTAATTATCCCCTTGCTTTTCTTTTTTCTTTTCTTTTTAATTTTAGAAGTAGTTTTTTAACTAACCAATACCACCAGCACCATCATTTGTTACAAATGAGGAAAGAACATCATCATAGTATTACTGCTATCTATAGTCCATAGGTTATATTTGGTGTATTTTTTCCACAAACCATCCTATTCTTAATACCATGTATTAATATTGTATATTTGTTATAGTTCACGGATGTGAGGGTGGTCTGGCTGTGACATCTGTCATCCTATTGATTACCAGGGTTGATTTGGCTATACTGGCAGGCAAGGCGGGTATCCCCTTTCTCCCTCACTGCTCTCTATGTGTCCCTCCAGAAGCTGCGTGCTTGGTCGAAGAGGGTGACCTTCTCCGCTAGAGGAGGACTGTTCTTCGATCAAGGATATACAAGTAGCTGTGCTTCCCTGCTAGAACCTCTGAACAAGCACTCAAGGTCCCTTGCTTTTATTTTCATAGTTTTATTACACCTACATGTAATCACAAAATTATATATTTTTAATTTTATTTTAAAATTTATAAAAATATAACATGTTCTATGTAATCTTTTAGTACTTACTTTTTAATCAAATATTATATTGCTTAGATGAATCCATATTTTTGTGTGTGGCATTTATTCTGAATGCAGTATAATCTGATACATGAATGTACCACAGTTTATTAATCCATTATTAATGCTGACCCGGATTTAGGTTGTTGCTAGATTTTTGTATTGTGAACTAAGCTGCTATAAACATACTTGTACATGTATCCAGTTATATATGAATAAGAGGTTCTCTTGGGTATTTATCTAGGAGTAGAATTTTTAGGTCATAGGGTATGTGAATATTTAACTTCAGGAGTTAAAAACAAAATATGTTCCAAAGTACTTGCAGCAATTTGTATCTCTACCAATCATGTGGCTCCACATCTTCTCTAATATTTGTCTTACTCAGATGGGGTTCCTCATCTGAACTACAGAAAGCAGAAAATGATTCCAGTGACTATCCCCTCGATTCTCCCAAGGCTGGCATATACCATTCTAGATGCATACAACTCTTTACATACAATAGATGCCTTACATTAGCACTTTACTCTCTCCAGGAACCCCAGTTTAGAAAAGCTACTTGGTATTGTCACTTTTTTACTTTTTACCAATCAGTTGGGTATAAAATGGTATCTTACTGTGATTTGATTTGCATTTCACAATAAATGCAATTTATTGCATTAATAAATGATAGTAAAACTCTCCTTATAAGTTTATTGCCCACATGGGTTTCCAATTCTGTGAAATATCTCTTTATGTCATTTGCCCATTTTTCTATTGGATTTCTTGTGTTTTCCTTAACAACTTTTAAAACTTCTTTATGTATTCTTGATATTAATTCTGTCAGTTGCATTTTGTGAATATTTTCTCCCAGTTTGTAACTTTTCTTTCCTCCTTCTTTATTTTGATGAGCAAAGTTTTAAGTTTTAATATAGGTAAATTTACTTACAGTCAATTACTTTTATAGCTTAAGATATCTTTCACTATCCCCAAGGTTAGGAAATTATTTACTGACATTTTCTGCTGAGTTTTAAAGTTCTATTTTGATATTTATACTCTTAATTTATCTGGTATATGGCATGAGAGAGGATCTGTTTTCATCTTATTCCAAATGTATAACCATTTTCTAGCTTCATTTATTAAACAGTCTCTACATTTCCCACTGATCTGACATGCTACATCTGTCATATATCACAGTTCCATATATAGATGGATCTATTTCTGAGCTCTCTATTCCAATCCTAAGAATTATTTCGTGCATTCTTCACAATAAGCAATCTATTATGTCATATAATCCTCAAAATCACTCTATGTGGTAGGTGCTAATTTCTCCATTTTACATATTTAGGACACTAAGGCTCAGAGAGGTTAGTGACTTGTTCAAAATCACAGAGCTAGTTTATGGCAGCTCCAAGCTCGACTCCAGAGCCTAAACTATTAACCAGTAATCAATACTGGTCCTTACCTCAGTAGAATGTTGTGGAAGTCAGTAAATATGACAGTCAGAAAACTCCATGTTTAGCTTTGTACTAGCAAATATATGGGGGTTGAGGTAAGGTTGGGGGTAGTATTACAAAGGAAAGACAAGATATCTTGCTCAAATGTCACCTCCTCAGACAAGTTTTCCCTGGTCATTGTATCTAAATTGTATCCCTTTTTCATTCTCTATTTCCTTAACCAGCTCTTTTTTTAGATACCTAAGAACCTGATCTTATACATTTGTTTGTTATCTGTTTCACTCACTGGAATGTATGGTCCATGAGGGCTGGGACAGATATTGTTTCATTAACTGCTGTATGTATATCACTTAAAACAGTGCCTGGCACATGGAATGCATGTGTAAGTATTTGTGGAATGAATGAATGCATGAGTGAATGAATGAACGTATAAACAAGACATGGCTTCTGTCATTGGAGAGCTGACAATGTAGCAGGGAACAATGTGTTCAGTTCGAGAAAAGAAATACTTTGGAAATAAGAATAATTCACTCTTTCATTTGATACACTTACTGGGTACCTACTAGTAGCGTTCTGATGAGTGCTGAGGGAAGAGCTTTGAAGATGAATGAGACATGGTCCTTGCCTTCATGAAATTACAAGTTACTGGTTTTACATGTCTATATATAAACTCCTATAATACAGAAGAGGAAATAGTAAATGTTACAAAAGGAACAAAATGATAACTTGAACATGAAGAAGAACTTCATTCAGACTGGGAGATCAGGGTAGGCTTAATAGTAGAGGTGGCCAGTGGGGCTGGGTCTTGGTAATGGTTTCCTTTGAATACAATGAAAATTGTGGAAGTGCAATGCAGACTTATTTAGCCAAAAACAGTTACTTGTAATATCTTGACATAAAGTACCCTATGCTATGGTAAATCATTTTCATTTTGGGAAGCAAATTGGATTTTTTCCTGGAGAAGGGAAAGAAGAGAATATTTCTATTAGAGGGAATGGATTGAAAGATAAGGGCATGCTTTTTCAACAAGTCCAGTATAGCTCTAATAGGGCTTGAGGGAAGGTGCCTGGTAGGAGATGAGGTTGGAAAGGTAGTCTGGCTGGGATCTGAAGTCAAGAGATCAGACAATTTGAAGCTTTGGGGAAGCTAAGTGATAGTGGAGGCAAGCACACTACCTAGGGCAGTTATTTTCCTTTCCCTTTTTTCTCACCTGCTATTTTACTTCCTTTCTCTTTCCTTTGTTTTCCATACCAGAGCACTGGACAGGGAGTCAGGGGACTTGGGGTCAATTCATAGTTCTGCCACTGAACTGTTGCATGATGTTTGGAAACTTAGTTCATTTAAAATTGAATGGGGCAGCTTTTTGAAACTACACAGTACCCCACCCCAACCAGCAACATTTCTTATAAACTCCTCCAATAGAAATACCTGCTGTCAGTCCTTCCTGCCCCCAAAGATCACTGAAGTGGTGGCAAACAGATAGGAATGTGAACATACCCCTCAGACATGTTAGTTGAATCACTGTACCAGGTGATCTCTAAGTATCCCCTTCAGTACCCTCCCCTATCACTGCACCCCATGCTCTGATTCTTTTTCTTATTCCCAACTAAGTCTTCAGTCTAACAGTGGACCCTTCTGGACCCTTCTGTCTGGCCCTTCTGAAGGTGCTCAGGGCTACAAATGCTAGTTCTGAAAGAAAGCTAGCCAAGAACGGCCAAAGAAATCTGCAAGACGTGGGCACATCTTCCACAGGGAAGGGGATAAAATTATTGGCTGCTGTTAACTTTCAAAAATAACTCAGGGGCTCTCTAGAAAGCCAAGAAAGACTGATCATTTCAAAGAATAATTCTGAGAAATGGTTTGTGGGGAGAACAGGATGTAGTGAGATGGAATTCCGAATTAGAGAGGTATCCTTAAATGTCTGATGCTTTAGCTTTCCCATTGGGTCTAAACCTCATATAAAACTTTGATGGGCATGAGAAGATATGGCAGGGAGAGGAGGAAGACAATCAGTCCAATATTCATAGGCATTTTTTAAGCTGACCAACTGTTGAGAAACTTTTAAACTGCATATACAAAAGAAAATGTACCCTCAGCTTGAAGCTCTATGAGGTCTAATTACTGGAGTAAATGTTTGCCAAATTAATTTTTAAAATACAATGCTAACACTGCCTGTTTCACAATCTAGGGGAAGCATTTTCTTCTCAAGTTGTGTTCAGTCTGCCACAATTATCACCCCAGAACATTTCTCAGTGAAAAATGTGTCATTTGTTAGGACACTTAAGGCTTAAGCCCCCATATTACTGTTTTCTCTTATTTCTACCATCTAAATACCCATCAATCCAAACCAAGTTCATTTTCTTTCATATCCTAACGTTGTCACTGACACTTAGATACAGGAAATTTTGGAAATGGATACAGCATCTTTTTGGTTTACTTGAATGCCCACATCAGCTTTTTTTGAAAACAGAGTATAATGGTGGGGCTGCTGAGAGAAAAATACAGGAAATAGGCACTGGTACTGATTAAATAAGAATGAATTCAGTTTTATTACTTACAAGCAAACTTAATAATTATAACTAAAAACTACCAAACATGGTCCCTATAGAATTCCTAAGAATGTGATTTTCATCAATGGAAGTGGATAATTTCTATTTACTAGATTTTAGGAAAATTGTGGACCAGAACCAGGTCCTACTAATCTCCTAATTTCTGCTAGAAATTAGCATTTGTCTACTCTTCTATCTGACATCACTTGACACAGAGTAGGTATTCAATAAATGTTTTCTGAGTAGACAGATTAGCATATTATTTGTTTGCAAACTGCTGAGAGTGTGTCTAAACTGGCTGCTTTAATAGGCTAAGTATTGTCCTGAGAGTTTGTTTTTTAATTTGATTAACTAACTTTTTATTTCTTCAATAGACTTAATTTTTATAGTCCTAAAGAATAAGGATGGGAATTTAAGAGATTTCCATATGCCACATACAGCTCCATCTCCCTTTGTAGACAACAGACAAAAGAACTTTTCCAGTCCTCCTTATGTGTAACCAAAGACTCTCAAGTGACAATAAAACATTCCAAAGTGCCTAAGCTGTCTGAATGTCACACCAGAAGACAGCTGGGAACACGGTGCTGAGAATGACCAGAGTTTACATCGTATTCATATTCCATTTAGCACATACCAGATTCCTCAGCTATAAGATATTATGTCTTGCTACCCTATTTTTCCCTCAAAGAGCACCTGTAGTCTAACTGGACAATAGATTAAGAGCTGCCTGCCAACCACTATCAGTGGGATGACTAAATTTTCTGACTAAAAAATTGTGAAGGCATGATTTGCCATGTGCACTTGTACTTTTGGGGACAATAGGATAATAATGTGACATTGGGGCTTTATAAATCCATGATCAAAATCACTTTGATCAGATATCTTGTGAAAGCACAGCTCAGATCATCTTAGAAGACAGTGGGGGCTCAGTGCAAAGAGCACATGATCTAAAATCTAAAAACCTAGGTTTAACTAGTTTACTGGCTATATAATCTTGGAAAGCCGTTTAGCCTCTGAATTTCCATTACCTCCACTGTAAAATGAGAATAATAATAGGACCTTATTCACAAGAGTTATGGTGAGCAAACTTTTACCTGCTGGTGTGTGAAATCCTTAGTCACACTTAACTTCATTTGTTCCAGAGCAAAGGCAGAGAATTAATTTCCTTAGGTACCTTTACTTGATTCAATCAGATGAAGACAGAGAACACTTCTGGGTAGTCCCAGGTTCAACACAAAACTTTCCAACTGACTAGCTGTTTGAGGGAACAAGAAAAAGTTAAAGGTGTTTCCTTCTTTGCAGGCAATGCCAGAGAGAGTAGTACCCCATAGTGAAGGACAACAATTTTAATTGATGGCAAGCCCCAGCCTGAAAGATCTAGTATCTTCTCTGCTGCACACAACTAATGCTGGTAAGAACTGCTTAGATAGAGAGACCTGGCTTAAAATCAAGAGAAGCTGAAATCTTGTGGTTACCCTGATGAGATAATTTAGGATGCATCAGGCAATGCTTTTCAGGCTGTTCCTCCTAGAGCAGGGTAATTATGAAGGGGAATAAAAAAGGCCAGATTAGAAACTAGTCCCAGCAGATCCACTATATTTGTATGAGATGATATTTAAAACAGCATCTGAAAACAAAATGTAGTCATGAGCTGTTGCCTGCTCATACTTTATACTAAGCACTAAAGCAAATTCAGCACTTAGCATTCATCTCAGAGGGAAATACTGGTCCCTGTGGCTAGTCACACAATCCTCTTAAAATCTCTCTCTTTCCAATACAGTGGACACTCATGCTGGGGTGTCCCTTGTGTTAAAGTACTTACTTGAGAAAAGACAACCTACAGAATGGGAGGAAATAGTTCCAATTCATATATTGGATAAGGACTTAATATCCATAAAATATAAAGAATTTTTACAATGCAACAACAAAAAGACAAATAGCCCAATTAAAAATGAGCAAAGGACTTGAATAGACATTTCTCTAAAGAAGATATACAAGTAGTTAATCAGCACATGAAAAGGTGCTCAACATCATTAGCCATTAGGGAAATGCAAATCAAAACCACAATGAGATACTACTTCACACCCACAATGATGGCTATTATTTAAAAGACAGAAAATAACAAGTTTTTCAGAGTATGTGGAAAAATTGGAACTCTAGTGCATTGTTGGTGGGAATGTAAAATGGTGTAATCACTGTGAAAAGCAATATGGCAATTCCTCAAAAAGTTAAATATAGAATCACCATATGACCCAGCAATTCCAATTATATGGTCTATACCCAAGGAAAACAAAAACAGGGTTTCAATTAGATCCTTGAACACAAATGTTTACATAAATATTATTCATAATTGCCAAAAGATGGAAGCAACCCAAGTGTCCATCGAGAGATGAATGGATAAATAAAATGTGGTACATTTGCACAATGGAATATTAACCACCATAAAAAGAATCAAGTTATGAGACATGTAATATGGAAAAAATCTTGAAAACATTGTTCTCAGTGAAATAGGCAAGGCACAGAAGGACAAATATTGTATGATATCACTTACAAGAGATGACTAAAATTAGCAAATTTGCAGAGATAGAAAGTAGATTAGAGGTTACTAGGGAATGGAGGGAGGGAGGAATGGGGAGTGTTTGAGAAAAAAAGAAAAAAGAAAAAGAAATGACAGGCAGTGGATGATAAGAGTTGCAGAATAGTTTGGGCAGAAGGTCTTTATTTTCAAATACTTCCAGTAATATTACAAATAATAATAAAACAGTACAGAATTGATATTAATAAATGGGTAAAAATCATTTCAAATGAGCACATTTGTTATTTAGAAGCAGTGTTTGCATAACAATTGTTCAGTCCTATTCCCTAGAGGAAACTACTGTTACCTTCAGAAGCTTTTAATGCACATACAAACACATCTTGTATACCTTAAAGAAAATAGTGTAAAGTGCCCCTGAAACCAAAACATTTGTGCACTGCTGACATAGATCAGAAATACTTGCAACAAAAAAACACTATGCATTCTGAAATATGTATACAAAGAAAAGATACACACACCCATATGCCTTACTTGATCTCTAAGAACGAATTTTGGGAAAAGAAGGCACATTCTCCACTTGATCTTTCCTCTTCCCAATAAACTAAACCAAGCATCTTCTGAAATTTAACCTTCTCCCCAAAGCTTCCTTGATTGACTAGAGGAAAGCAGATGGCTTTTTAAAAAAGATTTATTTTGTTTATTTATTTCTCCTCATCCCCTTATTGTTTACACTTGCTGTGTCTGTTCATCTTCCCTGTTTCTTTAAGAGGCACCGGGAACTGAACCCGGGAGTGGGAGAGAGGTGCCTAATTGCTTGAGCCACCTCTGTTCTCTGCTTTGTTATATCCCTCATTAAGTTTTTCTTCTTGTGTCTCTTGTTGCGTCATCTTGTTGTGTCAGCTTGCTGCGCTGGCCCGTCACACCAGCTCACTATCTTCTTTAGGAGGCACTGGGAACTGAACCAGGGACATCCCATATGGTAGGTGGGAGCTCAATCGCTTGAGCCACAACCACTTCCCCAGATGGCTTCTTTACCTCACCCTTACCTGACATAAAACTTCATGAAAATGCCTCCACTCTTCATCCCAATTGTGCACTTGCCCTCCTTCCTCTACCTGGCATAGTGCCCAGCATATAATAGCCATTCAGTAAATATTTATCATTTACTAAGTATTCACTGAATAGTCACTCTTTCATAGCCCTCAACATAATTGCAAATAATTAACTATATGTATGATTATTTGCTTAATGACTGTCTTTCCCACTAGATTATGAGATTCACAAGGCCAGGGTCAGAGCCTGTCTTATTCACAGCTAGAGTCCTAATGCTTGGCACAATGCCTTGCTTTTAATTATAAAGACTCAATAAATATTCAGTGAACAATGAATACCATTTAATAAACACTATTTATTCATTTTTCTCACTTAAAACAACCATGTAAATTTGGTCTTATTATTCCTGTTATATAGGTGAGAAAATTGAGATTCAAAAAACTGTAGTAATTTGCCTAAGGTCAGAGCCAGGATTCTGAACGTGTGTTCTTAGCAACTATATTAACCCGCTGTCCTCTTTTCAAGTACTGTTCTACACTTACTCATTGTCGCCTAGGAAAGATTCTTGAGTTTTACAAACCTCAGTTTTCTTATCCGTAAACAAAGGAGAAAACAACACCTATCTTATAGATTTTTGTGTGAAGTTTGCTTGAGTTTATATATGTAAAGCACTTGGTCATAGCAGTTAACATACAGTCAACATTTAATTAAAGTGATTATAACTAGTGAATACCACCTGCTGAAACCTGTCCTTCCTATCCCCCCAAAATAAGATATTCATTTCAGCAGTTGGACATATCTCTAATGGCTTTGTATGTGCTCTCATCAACCCTCACCATCTTCCATAAAACAGCTTGTACATGAATGTTGCTTTTGCTTAAAATTCAAATGTAGAATAAGCAAAACATTTTAAAAACTAATTCTATTACACGAGTGATTGCTCAATTTGGAAATGCTACAACCCACATGGCTTAAATTGAATAGCTCACATTATCAAGGAAATTAAAGATGGGAAGAAAAATATCAAGAATGTCTCCTGGCCCATGACAAGAGGGAATTTCATCATCATAGATGTTTATTTCAACAGATAAAAAATGAAGATGAGGAAATAGAGCAGAGAAAGAGCAAACTGAAAATTAGGTAGTCTCTTCTTTACTGTGTTGAGCTACCTAGACAGGTCAATATTTACACAACCACTGTTTGCCAATTTTTGGTCTACTGCTTCACGGTAACTTCAGTTCTTGACAGAAGACACTAGACATACTCTGTCATAAAATACTACATTCTACATTCTGAACCTTCCTGATGCAGGATGGGTAGCTGCACTTGTTCTTAAGTCTGGCTGCATATTGGAATCATCTGGGGTGCTTTTAAAGAACACAGATGTTTGCATTTCCACCTCCATTCTGATTTTTTTAAACAAATCAATTTTATTGATACATATTAATAAAGCATACAATTCATCCAAAGCATATAATCAATGGTATTTGGTATAACCACATAGTTGTACATTCCTCAGTTAATCATTATTAATAGAGCATTTTCATTATTTCAATAATAATAATAATAATAATAATAAACAGACAAACAAGAAAATTCCTCACCTCTCAATCTCTCTGTTTCCCCTGCTGTACATAGCTGCTATTTCTGGCTATTCTTCCACAATTATTTATTTGTTTATTAAGCAGTTTTACTGAGATATATTCATATACCATATGATCTATGCAAAGTGTATAAACAATGGTTTTTAGTATAATCAAAATGTTGTATATACATCATTTCAAAAATTTTAGAACAATTTCATTACTCCAAAAAGAAAGACTCCACACTCCTTAGCATTCCTTCCCCAGCCCTACATAACCACTAATCTGAATTCATATATATAAATTAATTTATATTTACTTTTTATGTAAATGGAATCATAAAATATGTAGTACTCTGTGTCTGGTCTCCTTCACTTAGTACAATTTTTTTGTCTAATATTAACATTTTGTAGTATTAAACAACATTTGTTCAGCTTCAAAGAAAAACAGTCTTATATATGCAATTTTACCCATATTCATATTTCACATAATATATTTATATTTCACATAATATATTTAGTTCATAGTAGTGCAATCATACAGTATTTGTCCTTTTGTATCTGGCTTGCTTCACTCAACATAATGTTCTCCAGGTTCATCCATGTTGTCATATGTTTCATGACTTCATTTCTTCTTACTGCTGCAAAATATTCCATCGTGTGCATACTCCACAATCTGTTAATCCAGTTATCAGTTGATGGACACCTGGGTTATTTCCATCTTTTGGCTATTGCAAATAATGCTGCTATGAACATCAGTGTGCAGATGTCTATTCGTGTCACTGCTCTCAGTTCTTCTGGGTATGTACCTAGCAATGATATTGCTGAGTCCCATGGCAAGTCTATATTCAACTTGCTTAGGAACTGCCTAAGTCCTCCATAGTGGCTGTACCAATTTACATTCCCACCAACAGTGAATAAGTGTTCCTATCTCTCTACATCCTCTCCAACGTTTACAGTTTCCCAACTTTTTAACAGCGGCCAGTCTAATAGGTGTGAAATGATATCTCATTGTAGTTTTGATTGGTATTTCCCTAATCACTACTGATGTTGAACATTTTTTCATGAGTTTCTTTGCCATTTGTATTTCTTCTTTAAACAGTTGTCTTTTCAACTCTTTTCCCCATTTATTAATCGTATATTTTGTCTTTTGATTGTTGAGTTGTATGATCGCCTTATATATCATGGATATATTTTTTTATTTTTTTATTTTACCGGGAGGTCCAGGGGATCGAACCCAGGTCCCTCCATATGGCAGGCGGACGCCCAACCATTTGAGCCACATCCACCCCCCATGGATATTAAATACTTATCAGATAGGCGATTGCCAAATATTTTCTCCCATTGAGTCAGCTGCCTTTCATCCTTTTGACAAAGTCCTTTGAGGTATAAAAGTGTTGAATTTTGAGGAGGTCTCATTTATCTACTTTTTTCTTTTGTTGCTCGTGCTTTGGGTGTAAGTTTTAAGAAACTACCACCTACCACAATATCTTAAAGATGCTTTCCTACTTTCTTCTAAGAGATTTATGGTTGTTGTTTTTATATTTAGATCCTTGGTCCATTTTGAGTTAATTTTTGTACAAGGTGTGAGATTAGGGGTCTTCTTTCTTTCTTTAGTTATGGCTATCCAGTTCTCCCAGCACGATTTGTTGAATAAATGGTTCTGGCCCAGCTGGGTGGGCTTAACAGTCTTGTAAAAAATCACTTGACTGTAGGTGTGAGGGTCTATATCTGAGTTCTCTGTTTGGTTTCATTGGTCAATCTGTCTGTCCTTATGCTAGTACCATGCTGTTTTTATGACTGTAGCTAAGTAATATGCTTTAAAGTGGGAGTCCTCCAACTTCATTCCTTTTTTTTTTAGGACATTTTTGGCTATTCAGGGCCCTTTATCCTTCCAAATGACTTGATTATTGGCTTTTTGATTTCTGCAAAAAAGGCTGTTGTGAATTTTATTGGGATTGTATTCAATTTGTAAGTCAGTTTGGGTAGAATTGACATCTTAAGGACATTTAGTCTTCTAATCCACGAACACGGAATGTCCTAGCATTTATTTAAATCTACTTCAGTTTCATTTAGCAATGTTTTGTAGTTTTCTGAATACAGGTTCTTTATGTCCTTGGTTAAGTTTATTACTAAATGTTTGATTGTTTTAGTCTCTATTATAAATGGATTTTTTTTTCTGATTTGCAATTCAGATTGCACATCAGTAGTGTATAGAAACACTATTGATTTTTGCATATTAATCTTGTATCCCACCAATGTGTTGAAATCGTCTATTAATTCTAGTAGCTTTGTTGTGGATTTTTCAGGATTTTCTAGATAAAGGATCGTTTCATCAGCAAATAGTGAAAGTTTTACTTCTTCCTTCCCTATTTGGATGCCTTTTATTTCTTTGCTTAGTCTAATTGCTCTAGCAAGACTTTCTAGCACAATATTGAATAATAATGGTGACAGTGGGCATCCTTGTCTTGTTCTTGATCTCAGCAGAAAAGCTTTCAGTCCTTCACTATTGAGTACAATGCTAGCTGTAGGTTTTTCATATATGCACTTTACCATATTGAGAAAGCTTCCTTCTATTCCTATCTTTTGGTGTGTTTTTATTGAGAAAGGGCGTTGTATTTTGTCAAATGCCTTTTCTATATCAATAAAGAAGATCATATGATTTTTCTTCTTCAATTTATCTATGTGGTTTATTACAGTAATTGTTTTTCTTGTGTTAAACACCCTTGCATACCTGGAATAAAACCCACTTGATCATGGTGCATAATCTTTTTTCTTTTTTTTTAAAGACTTATTTATTTATTTACTTTTATCCATTTTAAACCCCCGCCCCATTTGCTGTTTTGTCTCCATTCGTTGGGCAATTCTCTGTGTCTGTTTCTTGCCCTCTCTTCTCATCCTTCTCTTCCTGTCTTTACCGGGATTCAATCCTGGGGACCTCCGAAGTGGGAGAGAGGCGTTTTGCCATCTGCGCCACCTCAGTTCCTGTTTCTTTTCGGCACGTCTGTTCTTGGCTCTCTCCCCTGTGTCTCTCTCCTGTTACGTCATCATCTTGCTGCATGGCTCGGTGGGGCCTGGCACGCCTGCGCGTGGGGCCTGGCAGCACACGCGCCTTCTATATCTTTTTAAAATTTTACTGGGAGGTCCCAGGGTCAAACCCAGGTCCCTCCATACAGCAGATGGACGCCCAATCACTTGAGCCACATCCGCCTCCCCACATAATCTTTTAATGTGCTTTTGGATTGGGTTTGCAAGTATTTTGCTGATGATTTTTACATTTATATTCATTAGAGATATCAGTCTGTAATTTTCGTTTTTGTAGTATCAACAAAAATATAATGTTGTTGTTTACTATAGTCCATAAATTACATTAGCTATATTTTCCCCATGTATCACCACATTCTTAACAACCTGTAGTAGAACATTTCTGTATTTATATTATTAACCACAATCCTCAACTACTGCCAAAAGCATTGTTAAACATTTCCTATATTATCCTTCAGTTGTCCTCCAGCTACCATTAATCTTCCTAGACTACTCGTTTCAGCCACAATCATATCCATAAATCAACAATGTTTGTTATATTCATTATAATGTGTTACTATCAAGTCCAACCATTACCACATATTTACATTTGATCTTATTAAACATTCTACATACATACAGCATCTTCTCCCCTTCTCATCCCACATGCCATCTCCCACGAACCTACACTTGATAGTCCAACTCCATATGTTTAATCCTTGTATTTAGTTCATATCAGTGAGATCATACAATATCTGTCCTTTTGTGTCTGGCTTATTTCACAGAACATAATATGCTCAAGGTTCATCCAAGTTGTCATGCTGAAGTTTTCTATAGGTTCTAGTAGTTTTGCTGTGGATTTTTTGGGATTTTCTAAGTATAGGATCATATCATCAGTGAATAATGAAATTTTCTTCTTCCTTTCCTTTTGGGTGCATTTTATTTCTTTTTGTTGCCTAACTGCTCTAGCTAGAACTTCTAGCATCGATTGAATAACAGTGGGGAAAGTGGGCATCCTTTTCTTGTTCCCGATCTCAGCTGGAAAACTTTCAGTTTTTCCATTGAGTACATTGTTAACTGTGGGTTTTTTATATATGCACTTCATCATATTGAGAAAGTTTCCTTCTATTCCTATCTTTTGGAGTATTTTTATCAAGAAAGTGTGTTGTATTTTGTCAAATGCCTTTCCTGCATCAATTGAAATGATCAAGTGATTTTTCTTCTTCAATTTATTAATGTGGTATATTACACTGATTCATTTTCTTATACTGAACCACCCTTGCATGCCTGGTATGAAGCCCACTTGATCATGGTGTATAATTTTTTTGATGTGATTTTGGATTTGGTTAGCAAGTATTTTCTTGAGGATTTTTGTATTTATATTCATTAAAGAAATTAGTCTGTAACATTCTTTTTAATATCTTTCTTTGGCTTTTGTATTAGGGTAATGTTAGCTTCATAGAATGAGTTTGATAGTATTCCTTCCTTTACACTTTTTGGAAGAGTTTGATTAAGATTGGTATTAGAGGGAAGCGGCTGTGGCTCAATCAGTAGGGCTCCCGTTTACCATATGGGAGGCCCCGGGTTCGGTTCCCGGGGCCTCCTGGTGAAGGCGGGCCCGCCCGCACGGCGTGGTTAGCTGACCCAGCGAGCACAAGCAGCAAGGGGGGGATAAATGAATAAATAAATAAAAATCTTAAAAAAAAAAAAAAAAAGATTGGTATTAGATCATCTTTAAATGATTGGTAGAATTCACCTGTGAATCCATTTGGTACTAGACATTTCATTTTGGAGAGGTTATTGATGACTGTTTCAATATCTTAACTTGGGATTGGTTTGCTGTGGTCTTCTGTTTCTTCTAGGGTCAGTGTGGGTTGTTTGTGTGTGTCTAGGAATTTGTCTGTTTCATCTACATTGTCTACTTTGTTTTTATTCAAAAACACAGTAGGATAACATTTCACACCCATTAGAACAGCTGCTATTAAAAAAATGAAAAATAACAAGTGCTGGAGAGGATGTAGAGTAATAGGAACCCTCATTCATTGCTGGTGGCAATGTAAAATGGTGCAGCCACTGTGGAAAACATTTTGGCGGTTCCTGAAAAAACTAAGTATAGAACTACCATATGACCCAGGAATCCCACTACTGGGTATGTACCTAAAAGAACTGAAGGTTGGGGCTTGAACAGATATTTGCACACTGATGATCATAGCAGCATTATTCACAACTGTCCAAAGATGAAAGCAAGCCAAGTGTCCATCAATCAATGAATGGCTAAAAAAATGTGGTATATACACACAATGGAATATTATTCAGCTATAAAAAGGAATGAAATCCTGATACATTCAACAACATGGATGAATCTTGAAAACATCATGTTGAGTGAAATAAGCCCGACTCAAAAGAACAAATATTGTATGATCTCACTGATTTAAAACAGTTAGAGTAAGCAAACTCATAGAGTCAGAATCTAGAATACAGGTTACCAGGGGATGGTGTGGGGTAGGGAATGGTAAGGTAAGGCTTAAAATATACAGCATTCCTATTTGGAATGATGGAGATGTTTTGGCGATGGATGGTGGTGATGGTGGTATGGTGGTGAATGCGATTAACAGCACTGAATTATATATTTACATATGATTAAAAGGGGAAATGTTAGATTTTATACAGGGTAACAGAATAAAAATTATTAAAAGATCCATGGAACTACACTATACAAACAGGGAACCCTATGTTAAACCATGGACTATAATTAATAGTACAACTATAAAAATGTGCTACCATCAATTGTAACAAATGTTTCACACCAAGGCAAGCTATTAGTAATAGGGCAGTATATGGGAATTCTGTATTTTAAGCATGATTGTTCTGTAAACCTACACCTTCTCTAATAAAGGGGAAAACTGCTGATACCATATTTTGTTCCACACATGACTTCTTTTGTTTTGTTTGTTTCTAAGTTTGATTCAGAATTGGAAATAGAAAAACAGTGTGATTACTTCACACTCTAAAACTCTAAGCAGCAGCAGTGAGTCTAAGAGTAGTATTTGACAGTATTCAAAATTCTTTCTGCCATTAGACAGATGTGGAAACTGAGGCTTTAAAAAGGCTTCTTTGACTTACCCAAGGTCAAAAGACCAATAATAATAAGTGGTAAATCCAGGACTAAAGCCACAGTCTTTTATTATTCTTTTTACTACATGTCTAAGTATGCTTCTTTCTCTTATTAAGCCAAGGAGACCCTTACAGGCCCTAAAGAAAAGAATGACAGTTGCTTTGATAACATTACTAAGCTAACAGGAAAGTAAAACATCATCCCCAAATCTAAGAATCCTTTTACTCTAACCTTCAGTTTTACTGAACCTAAAGCTTATTTTTGTCAGCAATTCTTTCCCGAACAATCAAGAAATTGAAAGAGATCCTCTAGACAAAATTATGCAAGAAAGTTTAAATCACAGACAAAACATGAATATAAAATTTTCTCCTATTTGGATGGAGTAGCTTTAGGGGTGAAGTGGGATGGGGGATGCCCACTGTCCCCTGCCAAGTAAGCAGGTGTCACAGAGTTTTCTTGGTGATTTGCTGAGCTGCTGGAGTTCATCTCCAAAGAAGCAGTTCCCTCGCTGGTGTTTCTCAATTTCAAACTCCTTTTCTATGTCCAGATCAAAGAGTCCACCTCTATGTGGCAAGCAAAACAGATATGGGATCTCAATACCATTGTGTTAGTTTGCTACAAATCATGAAATACTGTTAGCATGAGGGGAAGTTGGCACTTCTAAGTTATAGACACACTTTCTACCCTGAAAATGAATAAATTGTACGCCACAGTTTTAGCCAATTTGAAATGATTATATAGGCCTGGTAATACTAGTTCTGTTTCTGCCACTAATTAACTTTGGGACTGCAGACAAGTCCCTTCTCAGGTTGTCAGTTTCTTCATTCATAAAAATGATGGTTAGACAAGGTTGCTTTCAACTCTAAAACACTATGATTCAACATCTACCACTAGCCTCTACATTACCAACACATGAGACTGACTCATAGTTCATGTCTGCTAGGAGAAGAACTCCTACAGATTTGTACAATGAAGTTACAAAATCATTCCAAAGCTATTCCATGGGTCGGGGCAACTTAAGAGAGATGCATTTGCTACTTTTCTGTACTGCCTCTTTTGTGCCATTCCCAATCTTCTTACTTCATAGCCTCCCCATTTGAGTCCTTAAAGATGAAAAATTACACAGTGAGTTTCTATCAAATCTGAGAAAGAAAGAAGCCAGCTTACTTTTTTGATCCTTTAGTTTTAAGATATGGTTTTATTTCTCAAAACTCTAATCAGATAAAAATTTCCAAAGGAGTAAATAAACTGAGTAGGGCTATCAGTCTACTCTTTTTCTTATTTTAATTCCATCTGAAGGAACAATAAGCTCTTCTTGCCTTTGGCAATATAATAATTCATCTGACATGCTGGAAATACCACATACCAAGATATAAAATGGAGGCATTTTCTCTCTTTAAAAACTATCAACGCCTTCATTTGTGGACTTCAAAGTACATGTGAAATAAAAATCTCAGCCCTGTGAGTTTGAGGTAGATCAAAGAGCTAAAATAGTCATAGAAAAGTTTCCTGGTTCATTACTCTTCTTCTAGGTTAGAAAGGAAACAAAAGTATCCCCAGGCAGATGAGTGCTCATCTCATTTTTATACTTCTCTTCCAAGTGAGCTTAAACAACTTCTCTTGAAAACCCATTCCAGTATAGTTTTTCCTTAAGTCTGACCAAACCTCTCTTTGCTGCTCTGAAGTCCCATTTCCTTTTATTAATCTAGCCTTAGCAGTGCTGGAACCATTCACTGCTTTTTATATTGGTCAATTCTCAGCTTCATTTCCAGAAATTCTAAAGGAACTGTAAGAACTGAGTTAGGGGTCTATAATCAGGACCACATACTTTTTAGAGGTCTTTAACTTAACATTCCTGGTGATGCTATTTCTCCTTATTCAAAGCCAATTTCTCCTCTTTTGGCTATTAAGATCTCATCTGTAAAATGGGATAAGTGTGAAAATACATCAAGAGAAAGAAAGAAACGTCACACCAATGCAAATTATTATTGAATCAAAGGGTCTTCCTAGAGATCTTAAATTGTTGGGATTAATTCGTTATTTCAAATGCAAAATAGTTCATTCTAAACTATTCAACATTCATGAGCTTTGGCAACACTACTTAGTACTGGACATCATGTATTTAAGTACAAACCTATCTTTCAACACAGACAGTACACTCACAGAGGAAAGAGGAAGAAAAGGACAAAGAATGCTTCAGGGAGACAGAAAAGGAAGAACTTGCAAAACATACTGCCAAGAAAGGGAAAAGTTGAGATGAAGCAAAGAGGTCAAGGTGGTTGAGTCCGCCAAACAGACTGACAATTCAGAGGCTGTTGGTGACTTTAAAGAAATCAGTTTCAACATAAAAGGAGAGAGGCAGTTAGCAGAAAAGGGGTGAGGTAGGAGTGATAAGAAAGAAAGCAGAAAGAAATGTGTAGTAAGGAACTGAAGCTGCAGACAGATTCCTCCCTCATTTGCAATGAAAGAAAGGAGAGAGAGAGATGGCCTTGATTCAAAGGGGTCACAGTGTTGAGGGATGTGATGGTTGAACTTATATTGCAGCTTAGAACTGAAATGGCTGGTAGCTCCTCTAAGAACTTCCAACCTTAGCTTCCCTCCTTGCCAAGATGCAGGGGACAGTGACAAAGGAAAGGGAAGTTCCTACCTATAAAATATCTTCCCTCTAACTTTTCTCAGCACTACATAGGAAGAAAATAATATTACAAAGCAATCTTCCCTTTTACAATACCACAAGATTGCCAGCTAAACAATTATGAGAGATTCCCTGTATAGTAAAACCTCATTAATTTGCACTACACTAATTTGGAATTTGTTGTCATTTAATCTGGACTTGAGTTCCTTTTGTGCTATTTACAAAGAAGGGTTCACTAAACATATAGTGTGAATAAGATTGCAAGGGATCTAATTTAATCTGCCAGGGGCTTATTTCACCTATTTTAAAGAACTTACTATAGTTGTTGTTGTTTTTTATAAGAACTTAGGCATATTCATTATATGAATGCAAACTGATTCTGCTAATTATAGATTTATGTAATCTACTGTAAAAATCCCATATTTGTAACAGTTACTTTGCTCTCACTGAATATGCTTATAAGAAAGAAAACTGTAATTCTTTAAAGTTAGTTCATAGCTCATATTAATACATACTGCTTTCCCCACTCTCATGAGTTAACTACAGTTCGAGAGGTATTACGCTAAACTAGTATATTACTTAACAGCAACACGGAGGAAAAACTAATAAGCAATCAAAAAAGGCCTCGAAGTAGCCGAAATAGATATCTTAATGTTGATGCCCTAAATTCTGTGCTATCTATCTATGGCAGCTTCTACTTACAGCTACTTTAACTCTTAACATACTAATCTAGCACAGCAACTTGGAAAGCTGGTTTTGAAAAAAAGTTAATAGCTGACTAGAAGGGGCTGCCTCATGAAGGGACACTAAGAGAAACAAGAAGTGACTGTGGACTGCAGAAAGGAGAATGGACATGTATACAATGTGATTATAATAATTAAAAAACTGTAACAGTCCAGGACAAATTTAGTGTAGAAGTAAAAGGCCTAAAGTCCTTAGTAAACCTGAAACAATGGAGTATTATAGTGCAGCTCGATAACTAAGGACTGTAATTATTGCACATAATACATACACCCGTGCATACGTACGTGCACACATATATATGATATGCATCCATATTGGTTAACCAAAAAATGTGAAATATGTAGATGCTTAAAAGGATGAAGCTCATAATGTTATCATATAAAAATAATGATAAGGATAATACTAATAGCAACCATGTATTAAGTGATTACTGTGTGCTGTTACTATACTAGGATACTTACCCATATCATTTCATTTACTTGTCATAACAATCCTAAGAGGTAGGTTTTAGTGTCATTTCTATTTTGCAGTTGAAGAAAGTGAAACTCAGAGAGATTAAGCAATTAAATCCAGGCCATAGAGAGAAACAGGGCTGGGATTAGAACCCACACCAGTTTCTTGGCTATACTCTTATGTCTTTCTGTATTCCAGAAAATACAGCTTTCCAAGAATCACTCTTTTTTTGAGGGCCCCAAATAGCTGGTGTTTTTACTATATTTTCACTTTCCAAACTCTTATTTAGCAACTATCTTTATTTAGAAGCAGAAAGATCTATGATCTAAGGGTGATATGACATTATGTTTGCAAATATGCTCCATGTCACAAGCTTAATATAAAAGTTATAGTAATAAATAAATAAATAGTAAGATCCAAGACCCCCCAAAAAAAATTCATGAGTGTTTCTATTAGGCTTATCCCAAAATCTCAGATCATTCTCCACATAACAGAGATTCTATTTCCAAATGAAGAGTCTACCAACAAAGAGATGAAATTTTAAAATATTAAATAATCAGATAAGACCTAGTTCTTCTATAGTTTCCTCGCCTCTTTTGGAAAAATTTGAGCTCAGAATAGGCCAATGGGACATGGGGGATGGGGAGATTGCAGAGGAGGCTAAAAATTCAGTTGGCTGTTATAGAACATTTAGGAAAGAGACTTATAAGGTCATGAAACACATGTGGGCATAGGGTATCTTGGATGGAATGGGGTGGGGGATGGGGAGATGCAAATATAAGCAGTTATCTGCATTAGAAGTAAAAGTGAGGGTAGCCTGCCACATGTAGATACAAAGAAGAAAGAACATTGAAACCATTCATTCACGCAACTCCTTCAACCTAAATCAAAGTCTGCTCCCCATTTCCTCTTGTTTCAAGTCTATCCATTCTTCAAGTCTCAGCTAAAAATGTCACTTCTGCCATGAAGCTTTCCATGATCCCCAAGCTGAATTAAATTCTCTGCCATTTGTGCTCCCACAGTTTTTTCCCTTTTCTCTTACACCTTTACTACAGCACTGAAGATACTTTGTCTTAACATCAGAGTTATTCATGTATATGATTTTTTCCAGTCTCTATCTCATCATGAGTTCCTTGAGGGCGTGGGACACTTTCTCATTTCTAGAGGTCCTAGCACAGTGTTCAGCAGATATTAGGCTCTGGGAAAATGCTGACTCAATAGTACTGACTTAGAGCTCATTATCACCTAGCTTACCTGAAGGAGTATTTGTTCTCTTTCTTTTCTTGCTTGATTCCCCTCCATTCTCAGTGAGGCCTTCTGTGACCAGAGGGCCACTGGCACTACCAAATTGCAGGGGCTCGTTGTTGTTGGCAGGGTCAAAGGGCAGCTGGTTCAAGCCTAAGGAAGAAAAAGAAAGCCAAAATCCAGACTCCATTAAGGATTTGGATCTGTGCCAGAATTTATTTTATGAGCCACTAGAGGAAAACCCTTTAAATCTTAAAGAGTTTAGGAGTAACAGGTGAATTCCTTAAAGCCTGTTTTTCTCTATAATTTCGACAGATCTTGTTAACATGTACAGATTTTAATATAAGCTCTTATATGATAATGGCTCTGTTATTTGTAAGCTTCCTCCTGAGTCTTTGGCAACTTAACATTTTGGGCCATAAGCTATCAAATGTCTTCTACCTCCCTCTTTAAATGTGGCTCTGGCTGAATCCACTCTTCCTTTGAAAAAACTTGGCCTTGTATTCCTTGAATTATTCTCGACATTTTTCCATTCTTTCATTAAAAAGATGAAGTGATGCATATATAATCATCAGACTATCCTGGTGTCAAAGTCACTTCCAAGGAGAATACAGAAGTTTCACAAAAAGTAGTCCATAAATCCATAGCAATTGAAAAAAGAAAACAAAGATATAGAAATCACAAGGAGATATTTAGTAGCTGGCACCATGGGAAGTTATGACCCAGGTATGGGTAGTGTTAACCCTGGCCTCTTCAAATGGTTTCAGAAACATGATCATTTTCCTAATTGCTGCTGCACCATAGAAAATGGAATAAAGCGTTCTGTACTCTCTAAGTCTTACATGGTTCAGTCAGGGATGAGCAGAAATAGTTTCTTACTCTTCTGGTAGCAGGATCTGGAATTTCAAGTGTTTCGATTAAAACTTTAAGAAATGTGGGCTCAAAAGCTTTGTTAATGTCCAAAGATAGGGCATGTCTCCTAAGCCTTTTATCCACTGGTTCTCTAATCCTATTAAAAGGAGAATCAGATTGGTTTGCCAAGGCTCATTCTTTAACCCCCAATTTTTCTATGGCCCATAGTTTTACAATTCTTGAGGATAATGTAAAACATCAATAAAAAGCTTGGAATCCAGTCAGCTCAAGGTCAATCAAGTTCTAGTAAAAATGAATGCTAAGCTTCTAACAAAATGACTTTACATTGAAAAAGTATCCCCATGCTAATGTTTTCAACCCATGTAACAAGTACTGTTTCTTCAGCTTTTAGGCTGAGCTTGGAACACCTCCATAAATTGTCTTCTGGGACTTGTCAAACATTCTTCCTTTACATCATCTGAGTAACTAAGTGAAAGAATGAAAACTTGCCTCAGTATCTTAAGTCAACTGTTTATTGCATCATATTCTTGTCCTATTAAATTCCTACCATGACTAGAACCAAACACACATGGATTTCTGTGTATTAGAAAATATTGAGATCATGTCCAAGACTATTTTCAAAGAAGACTAGATTTTTATATCATTTGCAAATGAAGATGTTTCTTGCAGCTGAGTAGTTCCATGGTCAAATATGGTTAGTGTACCATTCCAAAACTTATCTTGGTATTTTCTTTTTGCAATATCACACTGCCCACAACAAGTTTCATGAAAGACAGAATTGTATAGTGCAGGGGTTCTTAACCAGGGGTCTACAGACCCCCAAGGGGTCCATGGAAAGATTTCAGGGGGTCTGTGAGCCTGAATTGAAAAAAATAAATTTATTATCTTTATTTTCTCTGACCTCCAATGTTGAGTGTCATAAAACTATCTGCTGCTACATTCTGAGATGGGGTCTGTGGTTCTCACCTGACTGGCAAAGAGGTCTGTGGAACCAAAAAAGGTTAAGAACCCCTGATATTGTGGAAAAAGTTATGTGTTTCGGAGCCCAACAAATTGGGGTTCATATCTTGGCTTTGTTTCTTACTAGCTGTATTGCTTTTGTGAAGTCATGTAATCTCTTTTAGTCTTAGTTTCATAATGTGTAAAAGGGAAATGATAATACCCACAGGGTTGTTATATATATATAATTTCATAATATATATAATTATTATATCATTCTAAGTAAATTAAAAAAACCCTTTTCCTTGTAAGATTGTTAGCTCCTCTAAAAATGAATCTTCTCTCTCTCTCCCTCTCTCTCTCTCTCTCTCTCTGTGTTTTTCTCTCTCTCCCCCTAGCACCATGCCAGGCACATAGTAGGTGTTGAATTAATGAATTAATACTCAATGGGGTAGGGCTGGGTGACTCATTCGATTAACCCATATAATTAGAGTAAGGACTTGACAGCTGATAATCAAGGATTAATGCCACAACTTAAAAGTTCTGATGCTGATTATATCAACATTTCTTAAAATAATTAGATTTTAAATCCATCTCCACCACTTGAGTACTATACTGAAAGATGGTGAAATCTGGTGGGAGGTGTGGGAGGTGGGCAACATGGGAATCCCAGTGGGTTCCGTGTAATATTTTGGGTAATCTAAGCACCTCTTAAAATATATGTATATATATATATAAATAACATTTTTGTAAGCAAATACACATATATGCATATATATTTATATACCATTTTGCAAATGTTTGTACGTATTGTGAGAATTTTGATTTTTACCCACAATAAAAATAAATTAAAAATTAAAAAAAAAAAAAGGAATGCTCAGGAATTAGGAGGTTTTGATTACTGATGGTTAATCAGAAAAGTCTTTATTTTATTTTGCCTTGCATTTGATAATTTTAAGTCCATTTCCCTGCCTTATTAGGAAAATATTTGAGGATCTTAAAATGCTTTAGAGCCATGATCTGTAAAAGGTTAATAACAGTACCTAGATCATAGGACTGTTAAAAGGATTAAATGAGATCAGGTATGTAGAACATTCTACATCATATCTGGAACATAGTAGATGCTCAATAATTAGTCACTGCTAGTATTATCGTTTTGAATTTTCATTTTCAATTTTTAGAATAGTGGATATTTGGAGATTGGTCTGAATTTGCCCTGATCCAAGGATATACCCTACTTTCTTCGTTGAACCATTTTGCTGCTGTTTGTACCTTTTCTAAAAGTTGAAAGAGTTCAGGGGAAAAAAATCTGATGAGCTAAAGGTATTTAGTCATAGACATTTTACTATAATCATGCTTGCCTTTTATTTAGTCCTAGATGATAACTTTAGGGATTTAGGTATTTTAGTACTCATAGTAATATGCAGACTTTTGTTTGGTACCGAATAAGACTGAGATTTCAAGCACTTCCTGTGTATCCACCTTATATATGATCCAGATATGTGAAAAGCCTGATAATTCAGAGCACCATCTTTGGCCTTGTTACTTGTAGGAAAAGATCTCATGCCAAGCACAGAGAAATATCCAGAAATATCACAATTCCACATTTTATACTATTCAGGATCTAATACAGTCTCCAAAGATTTGTAGTTTGAGAACAAGGGCTATAGAAATAGCAAAATACTACAACACCAGTATTTTCTAGCTACTTTTATTGTACTGCTTCACTCCTCCTCTAAGAGAGCATTAAATCAATCAAATAAATCAGTAAGCAATAGGTACTTATAATATTTTTTCTATCATGTGTGTGATCCTACAAAATGCTATTTTTTTTTTAATTGTTAGAGCCAAATGCTATTTTAAGTAAAAAAAAAAAAAAAAAAAATCCCCATTGCCCGGGTTCGGTTCCCGGGGCCTCCTGGTGAGGGCAAGCCCGCCCACATGGCGTGGTTGGCTGACCCAGCAGACACAAGCAGCAAGGGGGAGGGATAAATGAATAAATAAATAAAATCTTTAAAAAAAAAAAAAAAAAAAAAAAACTATTTAAATTCTAAAAGGAAAAACCACCACTTTAATCCCAAGAATTACTGCTGCTGGAATTTCAATCATGAATTAAACATAAAAATATTAGCAATTACTATATTTCTCACCCAAAATACAGAGTTTATCTTTAAATCTCTCATGGAAGCAATTTCTACCATTTCTTTAGTAGACATGATAAAACTGGAAAATATTAGATATGGAAAAATTTTTGAGGTGATCTAGTTCTTTCTTCTATGCAATGCAGGAATCTCATCTACAGAATTCCTGACAGTCCTAAATCCAGGGGCACTTTTAACCTGGGGCCCATTCTGTGCTAGTCTACTAGAAATTGACCTTGCTTTCCTTTCCTTTTAAAAACTATGACACTCTACTTGGGGGTTCTTTTCATTTCCCCTAAACTGCCTGTGGAGTAAGATGCGTTTTGTCCAATTGCCAACTTTGCATATTGTCCCTAAATTGAGCACATGGGATGTCTAACATTTTAAGGGCTTTACTGGTCATCACTAAAAGAAAAACAAATGAGTATGAGATAACTAATGGGGCGAGCCGAAATTTTCTAAAGTATTATAAAGTCCTGATAGTCCTTGCCCTTTTATTCCCTCTGAGTATAAACTTAATAAAACCTTGAGCCTTGCTCATTTGTTTCCCTCACATTTTATCCCTTCATAGTCCAACTCCACAACATTTACTGTTTGTCTAAAGGGAAACACAAATTGAGAAAATAAAGACAAACAGATAAGAAACATTAGTGTTACAGATTTCTGCTACTTTTTTCTTATGTTCACAATTAAACAAGTAAAGTCCATGTGCTAATGTAATCTCATCTAAAACTAGGCTGACTGGTTTAGATGGCTGACCAGCTGTCATTTCATGTCATGTCAAAATGCAGATTATCTATCTTCTTAACAAACATGAGGTCACTTTAGAAAGTATGCATATTGGGGTTAGTTGGGGGTGGAGTCCTCAGAGAATATTTCTCATCCAGTGGAACAAGAAGGTTAAACATCTCAGAATGATGTGTGGTTCTCAGTGAATACTCTAATCTTCAGGTCAAGGAATTCACATGCAATGATGTCTGCCATACAGATGCAAATCACTCCTGGGCTTTGAGAAAGCACTAAAGAATTTTCATGATTCTTGTGCAAGAAGATCAATGATCTTTTCATGCTCAGCCTCTGTAACAGTTACTGTCACAATTCACTTTACAGAGCTTTCTAACCATCAGGTTAAATTAGGGCTAACCTTCATGATGCAATCTAACACTTTTAATGATTGCCCCAGGTTATAGTACCGAAATGTGACCCTGTGGGACCATGCCACTTCTTGTTTGCACCTGTGGCCCAGAGACTGTACACTTTTAAAAAAAGGGAGGGAGGGAGAGAAAGAAAAAAGAAGAAAAGAAAAGAAAAGAAAAGAAAAGAGAAACACAATTCTACTCTTGATTAGTTCTCTAAAAAAAAAAGGAAAGAAAATGGTTAAGTCCCGAGAAATCTGGTAAATTCAACATTTTAAGGCATTAATCTCCAGACAGATGTTCATGTTGAAGAAATAAAATACCAGTTTCCCTTGCTTTGGCAATAGGAACATTCTAGCTAATTTGTCTATAAAACACATTTCCATAACCTGCGTACTATTTTCCAAACAGATATGGCATTACCTGGTAAGCAGTGGGGGTAGGGCTCTCCAAATTAGATTTTAATTCAAAACTTTTAGAAAAATAAGGGATTAGGATAACAGTAAGGCCCTTAATCCTTAATGTGCTGGCAGGTGCTTTTGTGGGATTTATCCAACTCTGGGAGCCCCTCCTCACCTTCATTCACCACTCCTTTTCCTCAGTTCAGGCCTGAAAGATCTCTGACTACTAATTTGCAGCTCTTACTACCCACTCACTCCAACACCTACTTCTGAGGAAGTATTTATAATGTCCAAAAGAGTTGGACTACAATATCACTCTTCAGCCACAGGGATTAACAGCCAAAAACAATTGAACATTTCTCAGTTTGAGGTCTTAGGTGATGAAATCTACTTTGTTCAATATTCTGTGTAACTAGTTTTAACTGAAGCCAAGGTGATTGTAAAAGAGTAATGGGTGAGTGAAGCTAATGGGGAAGTGATGAGAAAGTGAAGGCCAAAAGTCCTCTTCCACTAAGGGGCTTGTTTTAATGATGGTGGACATAAAAACTTTCAGAGCAAAATTTATGCTTAAGTTGTCTTGTTCAAGGTGTGATACAGGTCACAGGCAGATTTTCTCTGGCAGTGATCCTTTGGTAACTTTTAGTAACTCCCCAAAGTAGTTGGTCTGGCATTCAAGTCCCCTCCTAACACGGCGCCAGCCATTACAAGCCCTGTCTCCCACTATATCCCAGTTTGTACTCTATCCCAGCACCTATGAAAATTTAATATGCAAATAGGTCTCCTGGGGATCTTGTTAAAATGCAGATTCTGATTCAGTAGGTCTCTGTTGGGACTTGTTTTTCCAACAGAGGATGCTGATTCTTCTGATCTGAGGATCACATTTTGAGTAGAAAGAGCTGACACTCTAGCAAAATGGGGCTATTTAGCACTCACTGAATCCATTCAGTACTTTCCAACCTCCATGCTTTTGGCTCACAACTGCTCCTCCATCTGCTTCCTGATTTCCCACCTTAAAAATGCTATCCTTTCTTTAACATTTATTTCATATGCTATTTCATTTGTGATGCCTTTCTTTATCTAAACCAATACATAAACACCAACAGGGAGAGGTTGGCCACAAGAGGGATTACCATTCATTGGTTGTTTAGAATGTGTCCTGCTTTAGATACTGTCTTAGTCTGCCAAAGGCAGACAAATCTGTTGGCTTTTATAATGGGGATTTATTTGGGGTAAAAGCTTACAGCTCCAAGGCTGTGAAAAGCCCAACTCAAGGCTCCATAAGAAGTGCTTTCTCACCAAAGTCAGCTACCATGTGTTGAAGCAAGATGGCAGGCATAGGAACAAGCTGGCATAGGGCTTGCCTCTTAGGCCTTCCTATATCAGTCTCAGCTGTTTTGCTCTCGTCCGAATTTCAGCTGTAAGCTATCAGGCAAATGGCTCATCTCAACCCAGGAGCATCAGCTGTTTGGGCCTTCTCCTTTCTTTCACATGGCAGGATCAAAAATGACAGAGTTGTCTCTTCCTGCATCTGTCTCTCCCTGTGAGTCCATTTATATCAGACCCAGCAAGGGGCAGGGACTCAATCTGAGTCATACTTTACTTACTTAGTAGAAAAAACCCTAAAGCAGGGTTCTTAACCTTTTTTGTTCCAAGGACTCCTTTGCTAGTCAGGTGAAAACCACAGACCCCTGACTAAGTCCACACTATATTGTGTATTATTTTAAAAATTTATCATTTTGCACCAACACGTCCCCACAAGAACAATGTTTTTTTGAATTTCAATTCAAGCTCACAGACCCCTTGTTAAGAACCCCTGTCCTAAAGCAATCTTAACAGGTAATCTAATCAAAGGACTCTCAACTGAATTCAATGCAATCAAAGGGTATCCCACCCAGAGAAACAGATTAGTTTACAAACATAATCTTTCTCTTTTGGGGATTCATAAAATAATCTCAAACTGCCACACATACATTATTCCATTGTTTTATTTCCTAATTATTATTTCCATTTTACAATAAGGAAAGGGGAACTTACAGAGTTTAAATAAATTTCACAAGGTCACACAGCTAATAAGTAGTAGAACCAAAGATTGGAACTCAGACGTTTTTTACTGATCTTAATCTGTATTTTCCTATGCCTTTCAGAGCATGCCTTGTGTTGTAGTTCTCTGAGTACTTGTTTCACCCTTCCTTCCCTCCTGCCTTACCCCACCCCCACAAAACTATAAATTCCTTGATGCCAGACTCTATAAACCAGTCAGTTTTTAATCTCCTCTCCCCCAAGATGCCTGGCATGATGCCTTGTACAATATTATGAATACTCCAGAAATGTGTGTTGAACTGAATTCAGCTACAATTTTGGGTATAGTAGTTGTGTTTACCACCTCAGGTGACAATCAACTTGCTGCTGGGGCTTTCATGAAGGGAAGAATGAAGTATGGTGTTTGGACTGCTTCAGTATTCCTGGTATCTATCCCCTCTAATCCTAGGATCCCTGAAGACACTTGAGAGTTGTAGTAGAATATCACATACTCTTCCTTTCCCATGAGAAAAGCAGTCCTTTGAGTACTAAGGCACTCAAAAGAGAAAAAAAATATGGGTCACCTCTTAATAGGTCCATGGACAACCGGTTACAGATTCCTGCTTTACAAATTACTGCCCAACAAAAGCAATCTCTACAGATGAACTGTCCAATAGAGTGGCCAGTTCCTCAGTTGCACTAGCCACATTTCAAATGCACAATAGACACATGTGACTAGTGTCTACTGTATTAAACAGAGAAGATATAGAATACTTAGTCACATAGAAAGTACTGCTGGACCACGCTGCTCTAGAGTTAGGCCTGGATTAAAATCCACATCTGCCACTTACTAGGAGTATGACTTGAAATTAGTCATCAACCTCTCTGAGACTTCCACATTGTAAAATGGGGATGATAATGGCTCCCTTTCAGAGACGTGAGGAGAATTAATTGAAAAAATGTATGTTTGGGGTCTATCACATATCAGACACTAAACGGATATCTCCCTCCTTCTAACCTAATCAGGGCTTTTATGAATTTTCCTCAAAAATGGAATAAGAAAACTTGAGTAGATGTCGCTACTGAGGCCCCCAGACTATATCCTTTTTATGACTTGAAAGATGTTAGCTTTGCATTCTATTTATAACCCTCTTTTTCTCACAGATAATACACAGACATTAAGTTATATCGTTAATAAATAATGCTTAGAGTAGTCAGTTATTGCTCTTTGCTTATACTGAATTTATGTTCAGAGACCATATTTGTCACCACCCTGAACTTTCCAACATGAAGGAACTACATTATTCCCTTACAACTGAAAAGCCTCTTCCAAAAGCTTTAATCAGTGTGTTGTATTATTAGAAGACTGCTAGCCATGACACTACAACTGGAATAAAGGACCAGGTTTCTCTAAATCCATATTTTCCTAAACCCAGGATGTTCTGTGTTTTTCCTGTGGGGCTGTCCTCTCTCAGGTCTGCTAAAGGTGAATTATTTGAGAAAAGTCTGAACTAAATCTGCTCCGTGAGCAGGAAAGCAAACTACTTATTTCTAACTTCAAGAAGAATGCTTCAGGACTCTTTTTCCTTGAACAGTTAAAGGCTTGGGAAACAGCAAAATCACATTCCTCAGTGAAAACAATGTTTAAAAACGTTGAATTGATAGAGCAGTTCAAAGTGACAGATGGTAGACAGGTGATATATCATATTCCTTAAGTTAAAGTCTGGCAGTCTTCAGAGGAACCGAGAAGTCCTTATTTTGCTGTAGGTAGCCTTGGGAACAGTTACTGCAACTACCTTTCTCTCCACAACTTTGGGGAGGGGGATTGGAAAGATGGCTATAAATCAGTGTCTGCTTTGGGCTGGCTCTGGGCCATGTTGCAATTCCTATTGACCAATTTTCCACTTGACCATTAGGTTATCTATTTAATACTTGCCTGAGAATGTGCCCAGAGGTACTGTATTACCGGTGCCTCTGTCTAAGTAAAATAAGTAATTGTAAATTTCAGAGCCTGAGGATAGAGAGTTGTTCTAGTATTGAAATTGGAGTCTATCTTGTCAGATCTGTAATGAGGTCTTCCCTTCAGGCTGATTGATTTCATAAAGCTGAGGCAATTATCAAAAGCAAGCACAGTTCACCCTGCAGAAACCACTCCACTGGTTTTGAAAACTAGCTCTTCAGCCAGATCTGGTCTGGAGCCTAGGCTGAGCCAGTCCTCTCAGTAGAAACAGCTACCACACCCAGAGGACACTGATTTCCTCTAATAGATTCTAAGATGCCAGTAAATAAGGTTCAGCAAAATAATTTCACATGCTGTTAAGTGAATGAAAATTGAAGTAGTTGCCAGATGAATCTGCATTTCAGTGGACAATGCTTTGAAGGGGAGAGTAAGAACTGGAATTCTTTTGGGTCTTTAGAGAGTTAATTTTATCAATTAATGCTAGAAGGATACAGTTATCCCTTAAGACTGTTGCACTGCATGAATTACATTTGCATCTTTGCTTTTCCAGAAATGTACACACTAATTTCACCAGATTTCCTTTTTTCGTTAATTCAACCTTCATTAACTATTTATCCAATCACTGTGCTACAATTTTAATTACCTTCTAATTAACCAATGTTGAGTTTGTGATTTAGCATTCCCTAAAGATAGAACTATATAAATACAGTAAATCTTCATTTACATGTTCCAAATTTTTATCGTCCCTCCTTTCCCCCACCCCATAAATTTTGCTATGCTGTATCATTAATGTTCTAGTGTTATGCTTTCTGCATTCCTAATCTTTGATCCCCATTTGGACTAGTATTTCAAGAATGTATGATAAACAACCCTGCTGTAGGATATGAAATTAAACACATAGGAGAAAATAGAGGTCCCTGTAATATGCTAATGAATCTTTACAGATCCTTGTCTCCCCTATAATAATTCCACCTCAGAACTATCAATATAGGGTGTTGATAAGTGAATATCTTCTTTAGAGAGCCCCTGAGCTGAAGTCAAGCCTACTACTAAAGAGAAAGCTAGAATCTACTCCTTGAGAAGACAGGATGACTATAAAGGAAAAAAGCCTGGAAAAAAGAACTAAAATGTATTTGAAACAAGTCTTACTATTGCTTTGTATAAAAGAATAAGTAGGCCCTACATTTTGCTCCTGCCTGGAGCCTAATTCAGGTATTCAAAACTATTGGAATAAATGAATCAATGAGTTAATAGTCTCTCTCCTTATTCATCCAATTCATTCAAATGATTCTTTGTACCTTGGTAGTAAGCTAGGCCCTAGGGTTTCAGTGCTTGACAAGACAGTTTCTTTTCTCAAGGAGATCACAACCCAGAAAGGAAGGCAGATATATAGACAGAAAATTGGGTCCAAATTACTGCATCAGCTTCAGCTCTTGCTACTCCCCCCAAGTACCCTTGGTTTCTTTCACACCAAACTTCTCAACATTCCTCAAACACTCTGTGCTTCTGTACAAACCATACCTTCTGCTTGAAATACAAATTTCCCTTTTCCCTACCTAGAGAGCTTTCACTCATCCTTTAAGACCCTGCTCAAATGTCATATCTCCAGTGAAGTTTTCCCTAACTCTCAAAGGCTCTCTCCACAGGAGTACACAGTCATCAGAGTACTTATTACAGAACATCAGAGTTCTTTCTGAATATTTGTGGGTTTGTGTGTATGTTCTGGTTGGAAGGCTGTCATCATCTGATATGTACCTTAGAAATATGGCTATTCTGGCAGGATGAAGGATGGACTGGAGGAGAGAAGGTACCGGAGGCAGACAGACCAGTTAGGAGAATAGTATAGAGATACAGTGGAAAGAGAATGGTGGTATGAACTAAGGCAGCGGCAGTGGGATGGAATGGAATGAATGGATTTTAAATAGATATAGATATATAGATATATAGATTAGATTAGATAGATATAGATACAGATATAGATTATATAGATATAGATATGAAGTAGAATTATCTGGATTTGGTGTCTGGCTCTGGTAGTTGGGGGGGAAGAGAGGAGTCCAGGATGAATCCATTTTAAAGGTCTTAAGACACAGTCCTGATAATTCTGCAAGGCTTGTGGGTTTTGGCATGAGAAAAAGCGCAGTCTATTGGAAGCATATCCAAAGCTATGCTGAAAATTAAACCTCTTACAATCTCTATTTACCATGGCTGAAAAGCTGCCAGGAAACACCAGCAAATGGCTTATCTTATACTTGACCTTTACTATGTATTCTTAACAAAGCCCGTCAAAAGATATAAATTTGTCCAGAAAAAAAAAAAGCATAATAGTCTAAGAGTCAGGATAAGATACTATTGGGCTAAAGATGGGGAAAACATTTTAATACTAGGTCTCAGACTTGGTTTATTTTGTTTCCAGCATTCACTGACAAAAATGTCTTTGAAGGCCAAAAATACTTAATAGATTCCTTCTTTTCTCCCTTCATCCTTCCCCCTTGTCTCCTCCTCCCAAACAACTCCTTAAAATGCCCTTATTAGAAAATATCGCATTTTAATAGCATTTGTCTTTTGGTTATTTTAATATGTTGAATTAAGCTGACAATTCTCCTTTTAACAATTCTCAAAGAAAGATTGGAAAAATTAATGCTATGCTGTTTTTCTCCCTGCCAAAGAATATAGCAATGTAATTGTCTCCTGAAGTAGAAGCACTCTAATCATCTTTAATGTTAAAGAAAATTAATTTCAGGAAGATGCTCTGAGACAAACAATTGACAGCAAATCAGGGCTCCTATGTGATTTCGATATGATGGATTGGAGTAGAAGAGAATGCCATGGCTGAATTCAATTCCATGAACATTTTCAACTTAAGACTGTCTCTGCAACAAAAAAGCAGTTTGGGAGTTAGAGTGATGTTACATCATGGGAGATAGGCCTTAAATACTGCACAGATGCTTAAACCTAGGAGAGCTAGGAATCCCAGAAGCTGTGAGTGTACAACCCATTTATTCTGATTAAAACAGTATAAGAAGCTATTGTACCAGGCAACATCAGTGTGAAAGTATAGTAAGTTTCCAAAGCATCTAAATTCAACCAGTATCACCAGGATATTGGTATAGGTCTCAAAAGCCAAGGTGTTACTTGAAATTAAAAGATCACTTCCACTTCATTTCCTTCCCATTAGACCCATCTCCATGTTTTATTGTGGTTGTTCTGTTGGTTTTTTTTTTAAAGGGATCCCAGTTAGGCTTGGGAAAATCATCCTTTGGAGACAGATTTGGTTAAATTATGGATTGTGAGCCACATGTTTGGTACATTTACAGGTCCAGAATTTCCTGGAAATTGGACACTTGCCCGGGATGGTAGGGGAAGTGGAAATGAGATAGCAATGATCTAAGGCCTTGACTCTCTTATCAAGCAATCTGGCCTCCTGAGCAGATGCCAAGCATGACCATATAGTAGCAGTGCCATAAAGCAATTCTATTTGAAGGTCCTCATTTCTTTGGTTCATGTGTATCCCAAATCTGGTTTTCTAAAAAGTAAACAGTGCCAAAAGCAGCTCCCATGTTCTTTTGTTTTTTCACCAGTTGTTGCCTGCATCAATCCAGTCTCCCCTACCATCTAGATTTGTTAGGAATGTCCCCAGAGAAGACTGAGACCTAAAGGCAGTGCTTCTCATCCCTCCACTATATATTAAAGTCACCTGAGGAACTATAAAATTATATACTCATGCTTGGGCCCCACCCCAAGATATTCTGATTTAATTGATCAGGGTACAGCATAGGCATCAATTTTTTTTAATAGCCACCAGGTAATCCTAATGCACAGCCACTATTGAGAACCACTGTTCTAAATGATTTATAATTTAAGGCCAGAAAATGTGTATTCACTGCTCAAGGTGATTTTTTAAAAGTGAAAAATAGGTAATACTTATAGGGTAAGTTCATTTATTCATCACCTACAATATGCAGGGAACTGTGTTGGTTGTGTAGTATAAATATGTTAGAGCTAAATTTGCCCAGTTTATGATGGTTTTAGGGGAATTATGGGTTTCCCTTTTGGAAAGAAAAATTAGAAGGGATTGCTGGCACAAACAAAAAGAATTCAAGTCATGGGAAAATTTTAGGCAAAACGTAATTACAGGATTAATTTCCTTTCCTTGCTTCCAGGAGATAACTGCTAATATACTTCAGAAATATCATGTTTGTTCATATTTCATTTCCAGAGAAAGATTCCAAAACTGCATTTGAGAATTGGCCTCACTCTCAAAACCGTCAGATTCCAGGCCAGTGACCCCTGGCCTCAAACAGATCGTTTATTTTCTCCACGAGGTGTAAAATGTTGGGAAGCACAGCTTCTAAACCAGGGGTTCTTAACAAGGGGTCTGTGAGCTTGAATTGAAATTCAAAAAACCATTATTCTTGTGGGGACGTGTTGGTGCTGGTGTGATATATTTATTAAATAATACACAGGATAGTGTGGACTTAGTAAGGAGTCCGTGGTTTTCATCTGACTGGTAAAGGGGTCCATGGAACAAGAAAGGTTAAGAACCCCTGTTCTAAACTACAACTACATTTAATAAAATCAGGCTGCAATGTGCTTTCCTATGTCACCTGTCCTCATTGATTCCACTGAACTTTAGGAAGGATCTGATAAAATATAAAAGAATGCAAAGGAGGCAGTTAAGTATCATAGAAAATAGGTCACAAAGATACAGTGTCTGGTCCCTGTTCTTTCATCAATTCATTGTGTAACCTTGAGCATGTCACTCTTGGTCTCAGTTTCCTCATCTGATAAATGAGGAGTTGAAATATGAGATTTCCAAGCTCTGAATTTAAGGTAAATTTTTTTTTAAAGTCTAGATATAAGACACCAATAGAAACTCAGAATAAAATTCACGAATATGAATAGAAAGGGAGAGAGGATGGAGCCCTGGAAGAATGCCTTCCTATATGAAACTTATTTATCAGTCAATATATGGTTTAATAGTAGTAGAGTTAAGGCACTCTGAAAAAGCATTTCCTGCTCCCAAACAAAATGCCTCCTTAATAATTTTGGTAATTATAAACCAGAACTGGCAAGGAAGTACAGAAAGGTGTTTTTTTTTTTTTTTTTTTAAATAAGATGTTTAAATACCAATATATCATCAAAGTAAATTGCCATCAATTAATATTATGTAAAGTACAAGTGTTGTAAAACTCAGAATAAGAATCTAATGCTGAAATGCTAAAAGTCTGTCCAGCATGTTAGGAATAAATTACTCAAATTGACCAAATCTTTGCTCACATATGAGACGTTTCAAAATGTAATGATTAAAATTTCTGTTTCTCTCTGCCAAAGTAGCAGGGACTGCTATTAAATTCAAGCATGGTATTTGTGTACACATAAGAGCAGGCAACAATTACAATCTAGAGATATTTTAAATTTAATCTTTTTTATTTATTAGTATTGTTATATAGCAATGAGCATTCAGAAAAAAACTAATCAGTGTGCATTATGCAGACAAAATACCCCTAATCCTCTGTCATTCTTTTTCCTTGGCCCCTGGGTACTCATTAAAGGTTAATTTATTTAAATCTCTCGAACATTCATTTCAATCTACTTTAATAAAATAATGAATCTTTGGAACTTTGCCTAATCAGCTTATGTTTTCTATTTTAATATGTCTACAAAATGTCTTTTTTAAGCCCATTCTTAATAATTGTCTTCCCTCTTGAAGGGAGGATTGTGCTTCAGTGACAACCTGATTTGAGCATTTGGTGACACATTTACAACCTCACCTAGCATACAGAGAATGGGTGTGACTTGCCTATTTATCTTAAACATAGTTACATTTTACAGGATGGCGAATTGATTTGTGTTTAGTAAGATAATAATCCTCCAAATTGAAACAGTCATTTTACAGTTCAGTGGGAATGACAATTATATTAAAGCAAAGCCTATAACAACTTTGGTGTTTCTCAAATGCTATGAGGGTCTATCAAAGAAATAACTATTCTGGTCATTGCAAACCAAAGCAATCCATGGTATGTGCCATGTGGATTAGCAAATACAACCATAGTCTTCAAAAGTCTTCAGAAGTGTAGTAAGCTGAAAATGGAGTCTAGAGTTGCCCCTTACAATCTATCCAACTGTCATGTTAAATACATTTTGTTTAATGGTAACTATGAGGAATCTTTCACATAAATATCTTTAGGTTGAATGTTCTTAGCGTAGTGGTCAACATTCAGGGGACTGCACTTCACCCTCAACACCAGAATGACAGAAACAATATCTAACATTATTACAGAGCTTTATAGCTAACCAAGTGCTCATACAATATCCCTATGATATTAAGAAGAGATTTTGGAAGGTATTGGAGATTTGAAGAATTTGGAAGAAATTAAAGTCTTTGGTTTGTGGATGAGGAAACTGAAGCTCAGGGGGAACTTCTGTGATTTGCACAAGGTCATAACATGTGTGGAGGAGCTGGAAATCTTTCCCCCTGTACTATGTTACCTCATTTGTGCAGATTTCTGTTGGAATAAAAGTTTTTCCTGACACACGGCTTATCATCAATGCAAAAAGAAGTATAAATGTCACCTCTAAGGTATTTTGACAGGAAATAAATCAAATTGGTTTAAAAATATTATAATCATTATGATAAATTATTAAAGATAATGTATATATATTCATAATATCTTAATTCATTGGAGTGTAAGCTCCTGTGAAAGAGAAGGAATCATTAATTTAAAGTTTTCTTTTAATTTTCCATAAAAATTGATAAAAAAAATAATAAATGTATTTCCCACCCTTGGTCTGAATTTTAGGTATTTAGATTTCTGGTAGAAGTAGATGCTTGACTCTAACTTACACTGCTATATGTTTGCAAGTTGTCACGTCTGCTTTTCCAAATAGTATCTGTAAGGATAACCTTTCAAATTTCATTGTTCACTCATTACTCATCTGTCCACCCATTCACTCATCCCATTATCCAGATGATATCTATGGAATGCCTACTTTGAGCCAAGAAATAAGACAGATATGGACTTTGCCTGAAGTTCCTGCTGCTGCCTTACTTCCCTAAATTAAAATCGCCTTGAAGACAGGGACCCTGCCATTCTTCCCAGAATACAGCTAGTTCTCTTTGCATAAAATCACTTAATATTTTTTGGCAGTGAGATTTCTGGCTTCCCCTGCTGCTCACGTACCCCTCCAGACATATGGGAGTTAGGGGAAGAAATAGCGGAGAGTCTTATCGAGTCTGACCTTTGGATAATGACTACAGTTCTCCCATCTGGGCTGGCTGCTGTTCTGCCTTATGGTCAACAAAATGATTTGGTGCAAAATGGCAATGATATCTGATGCTGCTTCCCAGATATCCTGTAGCAAGCTACATTAAAAAAAAAAAAAAAAGTTGTTTCTGCCCTTCAGCATAGAGGCGACCTGTATCACGAAATGTACTGTCTCTTCTGATTCAGTGAAAAGTTGGGGCTTACAGACATGATGCAGATAAATTTGAAAAAGCTGCAAAAGCAGGAACATTCATTGACTGCTATCACTAAAATAGATGCTTGAATTTCTTATTTTAACAACAATAATAACTTATATTCAGAGGGTGATATTACCTTTTCAACTCTCCACATCCATCTCACAGCTACCTTGTGAGGTAAACAGTCAAGGAATGACTATACACTTAACATACCAAACTCTAAAACTCGGAGAGGTTAAGATTCTTGTTTAAAGTTCCACAGCAATCCAGTGGTAGAATTGGTTTTCCCAACTACCACTCCAGGAATCACACCACTTATTAGGGTTCCTAGTCAACAGAAAGAATTGCATTTTTAAGAATTACTGAGAGTCATGAAGAATCAATCAGTTTACGCAGTTTGTGCCATTGCCTGGTTAATTATTTAGAAATGAATTCCTAGAAGCAAGAAGTGAGGAAACAGCATGGTACTCAGGCAGTTCTGAACAACACATTTTTCCAAGCAGACTGAGCCTTAATTACAATCCTTCCAAACTGTACATTAAGACCAAAAAGGTAGGATTTAAGTTTTTAAAAATTATAGTACAAATATATTCTCTGTATTATAATTATTATTAGTTCTGCAAAGATGGAGTTAGTTATGCTCACAAATAATGAAGTCAGGGCTGACCTCACTTATGGGGCATATCTGTGGTTTGTAGACTCCCTTTAAATATATCAGATTATTGGCTTTTGTGTATATTTGGTATAAACACTTTTACTTGTTGGATCATGTATAACATTAGAGAAGTCAATAACTTATTAAAAACTAGAGGGTATTCTGACTTTTATTATTGCATATTAATTCTACAAAATAGATTTGCCCAATACATTGTTTTAAAAATGTTTTATTAAAACACAATTACATTCCTTGAGTTTCCTAATCCATTTCTTCTTGAAGATTACCTGGGGGGGAGAGGTAAGATGGCATCGATTTAGGAGGGCAATCTCTGAATCGCTCTCTGACGGCTGATTGGGGACAGGGTCCTGCCCGGGGGTCTGTGCTGTGGGCACATGAAGCAAGAAGCTTGGGACATCTATCTGCAGGCAGCTCAACGGCAAGGATTGCTTGGTAGAGATTTGTGAGTTTTAACCCTGCCCGTGGAGGTTAACGCAGACGGTTGAGCCCCACCCTCAGGGAAAAAGGCTGGTCTGAGCCGCAACACCCCGCCGGCAACCCGGTGAGAGGGAGCATTCTCCCAGAGTAGGAGGGTTCTGGCGAAGGGTTGAGAGGGGTTTCCTTCCTGTGGATTTGGCTGCCTGGAACCCCTTGCAGCTTTGGGGAACAAAGTAGCTGGCTTGAATCAGCATTAGGTAGAGGGGAGTGGTGAATCTGCTGAGGAAGGAATGGTGTAACCAACGGTGTTTGTCCATTCATTTCAGTTGAATGAGTATTTATTGTATGTATGTTTTTCAGTTTTGGAAACCCTTAGCAGATGATGATTTCATTGCTAGTTTTCACTTGACTTTATTGAGTTTGCAAATAGGAACCTTCAAAGGCCAAGAGAAATCCTTTTGGGGAATGTTCTCTAAGGTTGGACTGAAATATTATAATCACCTTTTGGCTTACCTAAAATGAATTTCTGCATTTTAATTAAAAGTGGTAGCTATTCTAATATCAGACAAAATAGACTTTAAATGCAAATCTATTGTAAGAGACAAAGATGGACACTACATATTAATAAAAGTTGTAATCTCTCAAGAAGAGAGAACAATAATAAACATTTATGTACCTAATGGGGGTGCCTCAAAATACATGAGGCAAACTCTGGAAAAACTAAGTGGAGAAATAAATGCCTCTACAATTATAGTAGGGGACTTTAATACACCATTATCATCATTAGACAGAACATCTAGACAGAGAATCAATAAAGAAACAAAGACTTTGAACAATACATTAGAGGACTCAGACTTAATAGACATATATAGAACACTATACCCAAATACAGCAGGATTTACATTCTTCTCGAGTGCACATGGATCATATCCAAGATAGACCACATGCTAGGCCACAGAACAACTCTCAATGAATTCAGAAAGATTGAGATTATACAAAGTATTTTCTCTGACCACAATGGAATGAAATGGGAAATTACTAAGGGCCAGAGAAACAGATTAGGCACAAAGATATGGAAGTTAAACAACACATTCTTAGACCAACAGTGTGTCAAGGAGGAAATCTCAAAAGAAATTAGTAACTACCTGGACACTAATGAAAATGACAACACAACATATCAAAACCTGTGGAATGCAGTGAAAGCTGTCCTGAGATGGAAGTTCATAGTCATAAATACATACATTAAAAAAGAAGAAAGAGCTAAAATTGAAGACTTAACTGCACACTTGGAGGAATTGGAAAAACAACAACAAACTAAACCTAAGGAAGTAGAAAGAAGGAAATAACAAAGCTTAGAGCAGAACTAAATGAAATAGAGAATAAGAAAGCACTAGAAAAAATAAACAAAACCAAAAGCTGGTTCTTCTAGAAGATCAGTAAAATTGGCAAACCCTTAGCCAGACTAACAAAGAAAAAGAGAGAACAGATGCAAATACACAAAATAAGGAATGAACAAGGGGATATCACTACTGACCCCACAGATATAAAGAGTATCATAAGAGGATACTTTGAAAAATTATATCCCAACAAGAATGTTAATTTAGAGGAAATGGACAAGTTTCTAGAAACTCACAAACTGCCTACATTGATGAAAGAAGAAATTGATGAATTCAACAGTCCAACTACAAGTAAAGAGATAGACTCAGTCATCAAAAACCTCCCAACTAAGAAGAGCCCAGGACCAGATGGCTTCACAGCTGAATTCTACCAAACATTCCGGAAAGAGTTAACACCAATTCTACTTGAGCTCTTCCAAAAAATAGAAGTAGAAGGAATATTGCCTAACTCATTCTACGATGCCAACATTACCCTAATACCAAAACCAAACAAAGATACCACAAGAAAGGAAAATTACAGACCAATTTCTCTAATGAACCTAGATGCTAAAATCCTTAACAAAATACTTGCTAATCGCATTCAACAACATATCAAAAGGATTATACACCATGACCAAGTGGGTTTCATCCCAGGTATGCAAGGATGGTTCAATATAAGAAAATCAATCAATGTAATACACCACATAAACAAACTGAAAGAAAAAAATCACATGATCATCTCTATAGATGCAGAAAAAGCATTCGATAGGTTAACAAGGGAGAGAGAGAGAAGAGAGGGTTTTGAGCCATCACCCATATGGACATAATCTATGATAAAGTGATAGAGTTTAGTTGCATATTGAAGGATAGGACAGGTGGGTAGTGATAATACTGGGTTTGGTGGTGCAGGGTTGATAGGTGGGTAGATTAGGAAGGGCAGGTTGGAATACCCAGGATACTGGGGGAAGAGATAGGAGGGGGATTAGGTGAACATGGGATTTGTGGCTATGATGTTGAAAATGCAGGAGTGGGAATGCTCTTATGGCAGTACGACAAGGTAGTGTCACTGGTTTGGGGTGTAGGTTGAGGGGGCATTCAGGAAGGGGTGCATCTAGAGTAGGCTTCTGGGGAGCGTGTGGATGTTCATCCCCTCATAATGTGTTGTGTCAGGGAGTGGAGACCCACACGGTGAGAGGGAAAAAGATGGAACCCCATCTTTGGGAGGACCTATTCACCCAGAAACAGACAGGTGGGTGTCTCTTAGGCACAAATGTGGATCCTAATAGGAGAGGATAATCAGCATGTCAAGACCTCTTGTTGCATGTAACTATGAATCTTGTCATACAATGAGTCAAGACAGGGGAGTGTCATGAGCCCCAGGGGGATGGGGAGGAAGGAACAGAAAAGATCAAACAGGGTATGTAGTGGTCATGGGAAATGTTTTTCATTACCTTATAGTAATGGACACAGGACATGGTAAATATCATCAAAATTATTAAATTGTACCATCTAAATTGTAAAGTATACTGTAAACCATTGACAATGTTTAGTAGGTATGCTTCACTATCTGTATAACAGTTATAACAATGCTAACATCCACATAAAAAAGGTTTTAATATGGGGTGAGGAAAGGGGAAGATGTTGAGTATATGGGAGTCTCTAGTATTCTGTGTGTGACTTTGCTGTGACCTAAAACTTCTTTGAAAATTAAATGAAAATTCGGGAGATACTAGGGAGTGAGAGGGGGCAGGTGCCATAGTACAGACTGGACACCCAATAGTGCAGTGATAAAAGGAAAAATGTATAAAAAAGTATATATATATTTTAATTTCTTCCCCATTTATTGAATATCCCAATCCTTTAATTTTATTTTCTTTCTAGTGTTTTTTTAAAGTTGCCATGTATTTTATCTCTTATATTTAAACTTATCTTTATTATTTCATTTTCCTATAAATTGTATTTGGCTATTATATGGGCTTCATTTTCAAGGAAGGTTTGGATCACAGAAGGGTTACAGAGGGGTCAGGAGAGGATCATTGGTGGGGGAGTGTTTGGATGGGGGTTATATGGGAGGAAGTTCACCTGAATATACATGAAAGATATATAAATTTGTTCAAATGATCAAGGGGTGGGGCATGGTCACAGTGGGTAGATAATTACTCAACAAATGAGGGAATACTGAATTTCCAGCTGGGAGAGCTCTGCCACATTCTCCAAGGGAGCAGTAACAGTCCCCTGAGTGCAGGGGCAGTGTCTGGCAAAGGAGGAGGGTCCACTGATGAGTTCTTGTTATTGATGACTAGCCTTACAAATCTTTGCTCTTGTAATTGAAACTTAGCCTACTGTTTGGGGTGCCTAAGGGTTGCCACCTGAGAGCCTCCTTGTTGCTCAAATGTGGCCTCTCTCTAAGCCAAACTCACCATATGAATGCATTACCTTCCCCCCAGCGTGGGACATGACTCCCGGGGATGAGCCTCCCTGGCAACGAGGGATTAATACCAAGTGCCAACTGGCAATACAAATAGAAAAAGACATTGAATAAAAGGGGGAAAAGGTAAAGAGAAATGAGTTCATGTGGCTGAGACTTCAAAGAGAGTCGGGAGGTTATCCCAGAGGTAACGCTTCCGCATACCTCAGTAGAATCTCATCAAACACCAAAGTGGATATCATCCCACACAGAGGGGCTCCTGAGGCCTCTGAAGACATCCAGGTCCTATATAAGGGGGGATAGCTCCAGAGATTGATGCCTTGTCAGTGGGCTCTACTTTGGAATCTGTGCTCCTGAGAGTGAGAGTTGGACTCAAATAAGTCCTCCCTGCACATGGTCTATCAGTCCCTTCTATTCAAACCTGTATGTAATGCTGGAGTTTGTAGGTGTACTTCCAGAGACTGGAGGCTCAGACCTGCCCATGTGCTAGCTGTGCCTGGAATCTCGGTGAAGCTGCAACTCCTACTTTATAGTTCAATGGACTCACCCAAGTCACCTGGTGAGGAGACAATGATGGACAACAGCCACCCCAGGGAATGGAGAGAGCCTGCACCTGCAGGCAGGATAATCCCTTCCACTGTATCCATGGGATATAAGCCCCCGCTCACTTGGAGGTAGAGTGGACATCACCATCCCTATCTCCTCAGGATTGGGGGAAGAGCTATGGACTAGAGTGGACTTAATGGTATTCTGTTGTAGACATATTGTGATTCAAGCAATGGAAGAGATTACAACAGTGAGGTGGAGCTAGTGGCCACTGGACGCTTTTGGGGCAGAGAAGAGAAAAGCAGTTGTAATACAGGGGCTTTTTCAGGACTTGGGAATTATCCTGAGTGACATTAAAACGACAGATATATGCCATTTTACGTCAGCATATAACATGCAGAACTGTGTGCAAAGAGTGTGGTCACAATATGAACTATGGTCCGTGCTTAGTGGCAAGGCCCCAGGATGTGTATATCCATTGCAGGTGATGTGCCACACTAATGAAAGATGCTCATGTGGGAGGTTATGGGAGGTGTGGGAGGTGGGGAACATGGGAATCCCTGTAATTTTTGTGTAACATTTATGTAATCTAAGCATCTTTTAAAATATATTTTTTTAAAAAGACATCATGAAGAGAATTAGAAAATAAAAATTAAAAAAAAAAATTACCTGGGATTTTATTAACTAACCGATTCTTCTAAGCCTCTGACTTCTTTTTCCCTCATCGTAAGTAAACCACAGGCTATATTACACACACATTTTAAAAAAATAAATGACACTTTTCTTGCTTCCTGGACCACAACAAAAGATAGCCCTTTGTGTTCCAAGTCAATTTAACCATGGTCAAAACCTTTTACCTTTCAAAAATATTTACTTCATAAATAAGCCAGAAAATGACATATGTGGTTTAATTACCAACCCCAAATAATTAGTTTGGGAGTAAGGAAGTGAATTAATGGAACACAGCCCAGTCACAGTAGCAAAAGGGATTACTGATAGGAGCTGGGATAACTGTGGGAGAGACCAAATATATACAATAATATTAATGAATAATGAACTTCTTAGAGCAATTCAAAAAATGAAAAATGCTGACCACCACACAAAAAAATCCACAACAAATTATTGAAAATGCCACATCAGATTGTTTAGTCTTGCCCTCTCTAGGGACCAATGGAAGTTTGCTTGATATATTATATTTTCTAGCCTATTACAGCGATAAAAGGGTCTGAAAAACAGAACTCTTTAGCACTTTTTAAGGGGCTGATTTTCCTCCTTTATGAGGAAGTTTTTCCAAAAGCTATACAATTACTTCATCTCTTCACAGGGGATAGAGTTTGTAAAGAAAAATGAAATTCAACTAGACCTCCAACTTGTAATTTTGGCCTGTAGTTTCTGCCTCCTTCCTCATCAGACTCTTCACCAGAGCACTAATAATAGGTAGCAAAATTGGGTGATGAAAGCATCATTCTCCTATTCCTTCCCTGCCCACCCTCTGGTAAAAGAACTAATGAGCAGTAAAAATTGCCAAAAGGCAGACAGCAGAATGGAGACTAAAGAATATCAAGGGTATGGATAACCCGAAAACCAGATAATGAGCTCCTAAAGAATCAAGATTTAAATTATACCTCATTTCTTTCTTGCTTAGACCCACCATTTTATGTTTTTCTTTAGAGTCTTAAACATATAATTGCAGTTTATCTTTAAGTCCTTGTTTGGGGGAATGTGGATGGGGAGGGATGGCCAAACTTTGGTACTGAGACCATTCTTAGTAGCCTTTCTTGACATTCCCTCTATTATTTCCCTTGTCTTGGTCTCCCAAAGGTGTTGCTAACCTTCATAGGAGCCCTGAACAACAGAGCAGGTGGTTGAAGACTGGACCAGTGCCTCTTGCTCCCTCAAACAGGGATGAGTTGATTAATTAGGATCCAACGTTCTAGAAACATCAGTATACTGATACACTGATATATTGACAAATTGCCTCTTAGGATTTAGGAGGATGTTCCATTGCATTCACTTAAGATGCTTGTCTTCGATTTTGCCTTAAACTTTCTTGTGTCTCATGTTTCTCAGTCCCTAATATAGTGGCTCCTCTCCACAAAAATACTATTTATCCCATACCACTAAGTAGTTGATCTCATCTTTAGAATTCATGTCAATCTATTACAGGTTTCCTGTTATAGTTACGCTACCCAGATCTATATTCATTTCTCAACTCCACATTATCAAACCTGGAATCTTCCAGAATCAAAAATATTGTTTCTACAAATAATGTTATGAATAAAGGGAAAACATTATCCACTTCTGGAAGAATATTTATGCTGAATGCAGTGGAAGGGCAGGAAATGAGCTCCAGGATTCCTTAACTTTTACAAAGGTAACTTCCTAGGGAAGATTTCTGAGATGGTCTCAGTAACTAAGTATTCCTTGAAACCATGCCAACGGTATTATCCTACACCAGCTGGCCATTTCATGCTCTACCTGCATTCCTGTTGATTTTATCATTGTTTCCAAATCATGTTGTATAAGTAAAGTTTCTTTCCCCCAAGCAGATGGCCTCTTGTCTGCTTCCCCACCCCTAGAGGTGATGTGCAATTGTGCACATGCACACATGTTCTGCAGTACATCTTACCACACCGTGTACTCTGCAGCCACTCAATACATGTTTGGTGGAATATTGCATAATGGTCCACTGGCCACCTCTCCCTGGTAACACCTCACTCTCTTTCTGCCACTCCTAATCCATACTTTCTTAGGGATATGGAACTGAGGTGGTCATAGTGGAGTTACTGTCTACTTAGGGAGCAATGCCAATGTCAAAACCCAAAGCAGAATTCTATTCTGCAATGACAATGATTGTCCCTTCCTGCAGTTAAAAGGGAACAGAGAAAACCCAAATTGGAAATGTTTATCCCCAAGGCTTTACTGAAAAGAAAGAAGCAACTTTATCATAAACAAGTGATCCATAATTTGCAGTGGTATATTCAACTGGTAGAGTTCACACAAACCTATTGGCAGCCATTTGCAGGTTATTCCCTCTACCAGACTGGGCAGGGTGTGGTCTTAAGAGTTGCGCTGTCATTCAAATAAAGGATACAATGGATCACTACTGAAAGAACCGCAAAACTCTTCCACTAGCCTACGATATTTGGTTGATATTTAACCTTTGCTAGGTGAAAAGGACATTTGCAACCCACACCAACAGCATGTAGCATACTCCTTTACCTTTATATTATAATTTTACAGAACATCACCACTGTTAATACTGCCATTGTGTGACAGGGTAAGAAGTTGCTATCTCTGATTTACTGAAAAAGCATCTTCCACTTAACAGATTCAAATAAAATCAACACCATATACAAACTAAGCAAAAGTAATTAAAAACAAATAAGGAATGCATAATTGCATAAATATTTCCATAAATTCCTGTGAAAAGGAAAAGCAATGAGTGGGCTACAGAAACATTAACAATGCATCAAAAGTAGAAGTAACCCAAGTGTACATCAACAGATGAATGGATAAACAATAAAGTTCTGATACATGCAAAAATATGAATGAATGTTGAAAACATCACGTTGAGTGAAACAAGCCAGACACAAAAGGACAAACAATGTCTCACTGATATGGAATAATTAGAATAAACAAACTCATAGAGTCAGAAACTAGAATATAAGTTACCAGGGGCCAAGGGAGGGGGGTAGGAAATGGGGAGTTAATGCTTAATTGGTACGGAGTTTCTGTTTGAGGTGATGGAAAAGTTTTAGTGATGGATGGTGGTGATAATAGCACAACACTGTGAATGTAATTAACATCATTGAATTATATGTTTGAGTGTGGTTAAAAGGGGGAAATTTTAGGTTGTATATATGTTACTAGAAAGAAAAAACTTTAAAAACCATAGGGCTATACCACATTGTAAACTATGGACTATAGTTAATATTAAAATTATATAATATTGTTTTATCAATTTTAACAAAGATACCATAGTAATGCAAAGTGTTAATAAGGAAAACCATGTATGTGAGAGGGGTATATGGGAACTCTAATTATTTATATGATTTCTCTGTAAACCTACAACTTCTCTAATAAAACATTAAAAATACATCACAAGGATTTTTAATTAGTCTTTCCAAATCAGTAAGAGGTACTAAAATGTAACTTTGATCATTAGTAGAGCTTGAGTTCTGCCGCTAGAATTACCACTAACTCACTAAAAGACTTTAGAGAAATCATTCAACTACACTGATGATTTTTTTTTCTGAAATTTCCCAATCAGGAAATACCAAAGGACCAAAAGGACCTCATTAATGAAATTCCTTCAGATGGAGTCCCAGATAAAAAGTACCAACATTAATTAGTACTTTATAGTTTATATACAAACTAATATATAGTATATATCATATGGTTTATAGTATTTCATATCATTTCTTACAAAGGTATTTCATATTTTATTTTTGTAACTGGGATTAGGAGTAGGTAGATCAAGTATTAACATTGTCTTTTTTTGTCTTTTAATTAATTTTTTTTTTATATTTTAAAAGATGCTTAGATTACATAAATATTACACAAAAATTACAGGGATTCCCATGTTCCCCACCTCCCACACCTCCCATAACATCCCACATAAACATCTTTCATTAGTGTGGCACATCACCTGCAATGGATATACACATCCTGGGGCTCTGCCACTAAGCATGGACCATAGTTCACATTGTAGACCACATTCTCTCCCACACAGTTCTGCATGGTATATGCTGATGTAAAATGGCCTATATCTGTCATTGTAATGTCACTCAGGATAATTCCCAAGTCCCGAAAAAGCCCCTGTATTACAACAGCTTTTCCCTCTCCCTGCCCCGAAAGCATCCAGTGGCCACTGGCTCACCTCAATGTTGTATTTTCTTCCTACATTGTCTTTTAAAAAATGAGAAAACAGGCTTAAAGAGGCTAAGTCATCTAATATAGCTTATAATGGATTAAACTGGTCTCAAGACTCCAATAGTGTTTTGCACCTAGCAGAATGCCTGACATATAATGGACACTCAATTGATATTTATTGAATGAAAGAATACATCATATTACCTCTCCCAACTACATTTGACCTAATTTTACTCATTTGCAAACAGTCCTGAAGCTACATTTCAGAGCAGGTGTTATAGTCATTTACTTCCCAATAATGAAGCAAAATCCATTGTGAAGATTAGTCATTGTGAAGATTAATACGGCCATATATTTTGGTAGCATAAGGACTGTGAGCTGAAAGAATAAGATATTCAGTGCCCAGTCACTGTGAAGTTTGGAGAAGAGTTGGTGAAAATTTTGTAGGGTAGTTAAAAATGATGGACTGATTATTATTGTTTTTTGTGGGGGAAGGACCTTCAACAAAGCTAAATGGGAAAATTCAAAAAGACATTTGAGGTCTCGATATGAAAGTAAACAATGCCTCTTAATTGTCATGACTTCTATTCATTCACAATCAGAGAAAGAGTCTTAGAGATGGCAGAAACCTTGGCAGTCATTAAGTCTAAGCTATTCCCCATTTTGTTAAGAACCGTGGAGTGGTTGAAAAGGGAAACCATGGCTAATTAGTGGGAGAACCAGGACTAGACCCAGCCTCCTTACTGACAAAATTCCTGATGTGAACAGTTGGGGAATCATATCCTTGCTAGAAGTGCCATGCAGGGTATTTTCCTAAAGTCTGAAGTCCTTGCATTTGTCTGGAGAGGTGACCAAGAGCCCTAATGGGAAAATATGTTTCCCTTTGAGTCCAGCCTAAATGACAGCAGTATTGTTGATAAATGCTTCTTTGGCTTTCCTAGATCACAGTAGTGTAGTAGAAGAGCAAGGGCTCTGGAGTCAAACTGTCTAGCATGACAGTCCTGCCCTGAAACTTACTGACTCTGTAAATTTTGGCAAGGTAATTAACTCCCTGAACATTAATTTCCTTACCTGGAAATGGGGGATATCATCTACTTTGTAGAGCTTTTGTGGTGCTTAAATGAGATAATCCAGGTAAAACATACTCAACAGACCTTCTGGCACATAGCAAAATACTCGGTAAAATTGAGTTGCTTTTCACTCACTCTTTCCTACTTGTAGTTTCCCTAGGCACCTGAGCTAACACTGACTTCAGCAAGCCTTGGATGACTCTCCTTTTATTCTAATCAACAGATATTTATTGGGCAATTACTACATGCTAGGCTCTAGAAATACGAGAGTGAACAAATCAGACAAAAATCCCTGCCCTCCAGGACCTCCTAGTCTAGAAGAGATACAGACAATAAAATAAGTAAGTAAAAGATATAACATGCCAGATAGTGATAAAGTACTATAACATACAAGAAGCATGTTATATTAGGTCCCTTAACAAAAGATGCTTTGACCCACTCATTTCCTAGGAAACATTCGGTGTCTCTTGTCTTCCCTTACTTGCTTTTTATTTAAGAGCTATGAAAACAAAAGGCTAAGTCTTCTTTAAATAGCCCCTTCTAATCCTGGGATGAGAAGGTGAATAAGATAGGATATGGGTGGGTGAGTTGTTTATGTGAATGAGTTAGAAAATGTTTCTTGTCTATTGAATTACTATTGGAGAACAGGCTCCAATATTTAGCTATAAAGCTGGAGTTTTAAAAGCACAACCAATTAGGTATAAAGAACAGCATATACAATTTTGGAAAGAAATTTCAAAGTTTGCAACATTTGCAAAACTCTCAGAGATCTGCTACTCAATGTAGTGGGACGAGTAGGTTCTAAACTCTAGCAAATGTGATTTGGGTGGGATAGTAAATAGACTAGCAAGACTAAAAAAGCCTTCTGGGAATGACCCTATATCATAATGGCCTCTCTTTAATTTGTATTCTCCAAGCACTTGCAGTCTCTATCACCTTATTGAGCTATGGAATGGATAGATCTTTGTTTTATATATTGTCTCACATTTTTCAGAACTAGAAACTAAACTACTAATTTTATATCCCTCTTAGCACACAACAGAGTATACATTTATGGTAGGCCCTTAATAGCCCTGCTGTGTGATATAAAGATCAGTTGGTTTTTAGCTGTTTTTAATTAGCTATGGCTGCTCAATATTTCTTCAGAATCCTCTGGCCTGTTATGCTTCTATTGACCAGCAAGGAATGGCAATAAAGATGACAAAAGGAGCAAGTGACAATGCTCATGAGAGTTTTATTAAGTTTGTTAACAGAGACATACTGTTTTAGTTACCTGAAGATATCAGAAAATCACAATTTGTTTCATCTTTGTATTAGTTGCACTGGCTATTCCATTACAGGGGAGGAGTTGATTTATGTGCAGCTGTTGAAAGCACAATGAACCAGTCACCACAATTTTCACAAGTGTTGATGCTGGCAGACCCACTTCAGATAGCATCAATAACACTGTCAGGAAGAAAGTTTACAGTACACTACGTGAAGTAATGATGCTAATTCCACATGTGCCAAGATTGCTGTCATTGCTATAGTACTGAGTTCTACTGGAGTGGCAATGAAAAATCACGCATTCATGGTCCTTGAAACAAAGCAAAGGCTTATGACCAAGACTGCTATTTTTTTAAATCCCCAAACCAAGCTTTATACCACGGGGACTAAGATGACACAAAGGTTTGTTTTTTGTGTGTTTTTTTTAATTGTCCACAATTAAGTCACTCCTTAGATTTGTTCCTCTCTTTTCATTCTTTATATGTTTTTAAATTGTGGGTAGAGCAATTTACAAGGAATATCATGGTTACAGTTAGGAAAAATGGTATACTTGTATTACAAGTGAAAGTTAAGTCTCTAGCCCCAAAAGGGTTCTAAAATGTGTGTAGTGTGTATGTGTTGGGAGACCTGCAGAACAAATGTAAACAAATAGTCATAATACAATGCAATAAGTATAAGAAAGCACTCAAAAGTGGGGTGACTAATTATTCTGGGGAAATGAATGATCTCTTTGGTAAGTCCTATTTGAGCTGGGTTTTAAAGAATACAAGGAGAAAGAAAAAGAGAGGAGAGCATTTCAGGCAAAAGGAATTGCTAGAGTAAAGGCACAGAGAAGGAAGAGTAAAAACTAAATTCAGGGAAGTCTAGTGTTCCTGTGGATCTTGATTACAATGTAAAAGGGTACAAAGGGGCAGAGCAACCATGCCCATCATTTTCTTTTTCTATGAGACTTAGAAATTATCGGACTTCTTGCATAGTTTCATCAGCATTACTCAAAATTCTTACAGAATACAACCCATACTAAGATCCTCTAATGAAACAAGGCTACTGACAAATAGATGGGGGCAGAAACACTGCAAAGTGGACAATAGCCATGAAAAAGAAATGGGACAATGGAAAATAGAGAACTGATTTAAGGATGCTCACCTCAGACATACCTGAGATACTGTTGGGGAGTGAAAGCAGACCTCAGAGATAGGATGTTTGTCTTTGTGCAAGGATTTTGGGCCCAGAGTGTCAGAGGCAGTTACACAGAGTAAAACATCTTCTAGTACTGGCTGTGACTGCAATCCAGTGGGTAGCTTTCACATGGAAGCAGCATGCAAAAGACAGTCATTTGCCAAGAGAGATCAATAGTTGTGCTAAGGGTCATTTTTAAATGCAAAAGGCAGTGACATGTAAGTCATAGACTACTGATAGACGCATGTGTCCAAGACCCACAGTCCACACCCACATATTAGACCTTATGTTCTTTTGAAGAAAAAAGGCAATTTTTCTGACCTTTCAGAACACAGGTCGCTAACTTATGGCTTTGGTGTCACAGAATAATCCTGAGGCTTCTCCTCCAAACACACCACACAATTCTCACTCCCTCTTCCCTTTCTGATCTCCTAAATTTGCTTTTATTCTTCATTCTTTTCCCTTCTCGTAGCTTAGTTGTTCCACGAGCATCTATGGGAATTATTCAGTGCTACTAATAGCCCTCAAGGTTCTAAATGCATTACAGATGTGTACTAGAAGGACTCCAAGAAATACTGGTGAAATTCCTGAGAAATTGCATGATCTGAAGTTAGAAAAATTCTTAATGAACATTTGAAATTATCAGAATATATCCAAACGATTCTTTACTTCCCCATAACATAGAACATTTAGAGCTGGAATGGGCCTTAGAGAATAACACAATTACCTCACTCTGTATACGAAAAAAATGAGAAGAAAGATGACCTGCTTTGTCCAAAGCCTACAGTTACTGATAAATAATGAAACTAACATTTAGATTTCTTATGAAACTACTTTTTCAGGCTCAAAAGACATGTACTGAGTTATTTACTTAGTTTCTTTAATGGTCTATTGAAGTTACATTTTTAGTGATGACAACTCCTGTGGATTTCTAGGTAACCTCAATCTCCCAAGTTTATATTTCATGAAGTCATAATCTGATGTCTTATTTCAAGTTGCTTCATTTTATTTTAAAGAGAAGGATTCCAGGTTGTATGGAATGCTACTCTCTTCCATGCAATTGTATATTTAAAGAACAGAGGCCTTGATGAATTTTATTCAATTAAATTAAAAAACTTTTGTTCAACAAAGGCAACATAAGCAAAGTTAAAGGACAAGTCACAGGCAGGGAGATGCTATTTACAAAGCTATTTTCATATGCCTACAAGATATTAGTATCCAGAATAGATAATCTCCTTCAAATCAATAAGACAAAGACTAACAACCAAATAGAAAAGGGGGAAAAGATATGAATAGGCAATTCACAGACGTGGAAACCCTCATGACCAATAAACATATAGAAAGATATGAAGTCTAACTAGTAAATGGGGAAATGCACATTAAAACACAGTGAGAATCATTTCACACCAACAAAATTAGTAAAATGATTAATGTTATGTTACAAAGTGCTGGAAGATGTGAAGAATCAGGAACTCACACTACTTGTGGGAGTATAAAGTGGTACAATGACTTTGGAGAGCAATTTGGTAATGTTTAGTAAAATTGAAGATGCACACACTCTAAAACTCAGCAACTCCACTGAGGGGAAAAAATACCTCACCCATAGAAGACATGCTCAATGATATTTATTGGAGCACTTTGTAATAGTGAAAAATGAGAAACAACCTAAGAAGTCTATCGACAAGGAAACTGATAAATGCAGGGAGAAATAGTTATATCTAAAGCGAAATACTCTACAGTTCTTAAAATAAATAGGTATATATCAATACAGATAAATCTCAAAAATACAACATTGACTGAAAAAAAAGCAAGTTGCTTAATGTACATACAGACTTTTGTAAATTTTGTAAACATTAAAAATATGCCAAGCACTACTATATTGGATACATATGTGTGTATAAACACATGGATGGGAAAGACCCACATCAACTTTAGAATGGTAGTTCCTCTGGGGAGAAAGGGAGGAAAATGTGATCAGGGAGGGACACAAAGTAAACTTCAACTGAGAAATTATATCTGTATTCTTAAAGGATCAGAAACAGAAATAGAAAATATTAATGTCTGCTGAATCTGTATGGTGAGTATGACAGTATGTTTTGCTTTTCTCTATATTTGAAATTTTTCTTAATTCAATATTTTTATGAAAGAATAGAGAAGTGCATTTCCTTCATAAATATGGATTAAAAGACTAAACTTAACTATATGATAGGCCTCATGTCAAATCTGAATCCTGTTTTGTCAGACATTAGCTTATATAGTCCAAAATGAGAAAGGGTTGTGCTTAAGTACCCTTTTTAAAAAAATATAAAGCCTCATGCAGATATAAGCACATGTAATTACTCATCATAAGTTTTCACTACATACATTGTCCATTGCACGCCAAGATCACACTTTAAAGCATCCACATTCTGTGCCTCAAAATGACAGCATCACGATGTGAGTGGGGTTTGATGGTGCTGGAGTGTGAGTGTGAGCGGGGTTGGGGATGGGTGGGTTGCACTATCCATGGAGCTGGGGAGAGGGCTGGAGGAAGGAACAGGAGAACTCTGGGGAGGTAGAGGACTGTGCTTGAGAATACAATTGTGGGAGCAATCTTTTGGCAACTATGGCATAGGAGGGTCACTGGGCAGGGTGTCGGTGGTGCCAGGATGTTCAGGGAACGGCGCACATGGGGCACGCCTCTATGGAATATGAATGTGTTCATGTTGTCCTAGGGTGTTATGTCAGTGGGTGGAGACCCAAACAATAAGCAACAAAATATTAAACTCCTATCCTGGGGAGTCTTCTACATTCTCAAATAGAGGGGCAAGAACCTCTCAAGTACATAGGCAGTGCCTAATAAAAGAAAACAGACAAATATGCCTAGCCCTTGATATTAATGCTTGTACATACAAAACTGATCCTTGTAAAATTGAAACTTAGCCTAATAATAACTATTGCCTAAGGGTTATTTCCTGAAAATCTCCTTGTTACTCAAATGTGGCCTCTCTCTAAGCCAAACTCAGCAAATAAACTCACTATCTTTCCCCCGGTGTGGTACATGACTTATGGGGATGAGCCTCCCTAGCAGCAATGAATTAATACCAAGTGCCAACCTGTGATGCATTTGGAGAAAGACCTTGACCAAAAGGGGGAAACATTAATATGAAAGCATTTTTGTGGCTAAGAGATTTCAAAGTGAGTCAGGAGGTCATTCCAAAGGTTACACTTATGCACCTCTCAGGCAGAGCTCACTAACTGCCAAAGTAAACAAAGTATCAAACAGGGGTGCTCCCCAGGGCTCTAGAGACATCCGGACAATACAGGCAGGGCACACAACCGCATGAAATCAGCACCCCATTGGTGGGCCTTATCTTGGAATACATGATAACCTATTTTGCCAATGTAACAGAGCTAGACTTTTATTTCTCTACACATGATTCTTCTACTCCTTTTATTTGAACCTATAATTAGCATGATATCCATTAAATATATGTCCCAGAGACTTAAATCTTTGGTCTGTTCATATGCCATTTGAGCCCTGAATCTCAGCAGAGTTGGGGCCAACCTTGACTCTCCAGTTCATCAAACTCGCCCAGGACAACTAACAAAATGATGATGATGGAAAACCCCCATCCTAAAAAAACAAAGAGTACAACTGCAAGAAAAACAGTTACTTACATCTGATCCATAAGCTCTAAGTCTCCTCTCAATCTGAAGCATAATGGGGGAATGCAACCATGGACCAATGTAGACTTATTAATATTGTAGTAATGGAAGAACTTGTAACATTGATATCAAGAGAGTGGTTACCAGAAGTTCTGAGGGGAGAGGGAGGGAAGAATAGGTGGAACATAGGGCATTTTTAGGGCATGGGAATTGTTCTGCATGATATTGCAATGACGGATACCGGCCATTATACATTTTGTCAAAACCTATAAAATTGTGGCGGGCAAAGTGTAAACTATAATGTAAACTATAGTCCACAGTTAGTAGCAATGCTTCAATGTGCATTCATCAATTATAACAAATGTACCACACTAATGTAAGATGTTATTAAAAGGGGAAAATGTGAGAAGGGAAGAGGGTAGGATATATGCGAATCCCCTATACTTTCGATGAAACTTTTCTGTAATCTAAAACTTCTTTAAAAATAAAGTTTATTATATGAAAAAAAAAAAAACAAAACACGACAGCATCTGCAGATATTAGCTCTATAGTTTAAGGTAGTGAAATGAGTTTCTGTGACCCTCTGTTAATTGCACACAATGTTCTTTCCTTTCCAGGTAAACTTTACTGTGCTTGGATTGGGTCCAAACATTACAGGCGTACCTCAGAGATATTGCAGGTTCAGTTCCAGATCTCTGCAATAAAGTGAGTATCACAATAAAGCAAATCACATGAATTTTTCGGTTTCCTGGGGCATATAAAAGTTATGTTTACGCCATACTGTAGTTTATTAAATGTGCAGTAGCACTGTGTCTAAAAAACAATGTACATACTTAATTTAAAAATACTTTATTGCTAAAAAATGCTAACTATCATTTGAGCCTTCAGCGAGTCATCATCTTTTTGTTGGTCGAGGGTCTTGTCTTGATGTTGATGGCTGTGACTGATCAAGGTGGTGGCTGCTGAAGGTTGAGGTGGCTGTGGCAATTTCTTAGAATAATACAACAATGAAGTTTGCCACCTAGATTGACTCTTCCTTTCATGGAAGAATTCTCTGTAGCATGAGATGCTGTTTGATAGCATTTTACCCACAGTAGAACTTCTTTCAAAATTGGAGTCTGTCCTCTCAAACCCTGCTGTTGTTTTATCAACTAAGTTTAAGTAATATTCTAAATTCTTTATTTTCATTTCAACAATGTTCACAGCATCTTCAACAGGAGTAGATTCCATCTCAAGAAACCACTTTCTTTGCTCATCCATAAGGAGCAACTCCTCATCCATTAAAGTTTTGCCATGAAATTGCAGCAATTCAGTCACATCTTCGGACTCCATTTCTAATTCTAGTTCTCTTGCTATTTCCACCATGTCTGCAGTTACTTGCTCCACTGCAGTCTTGAACCCCTCAAAGCCAGCCATTAAGTTTGGAATCAACTTCTTCCAAACTTTTAATATTGATATTTTTACCTCCTCCCATGAATCACAAATGTTTGCCATGATATCTAGAATGGTGAATCCTTTCCAGAATGCTTTCAATTTGCTTTGCCCAGATCCATTAGAGGAATCACTATCTATGAAAGCTATAAGCTTATGAAATGTATTTCTTAAGTAATAAGAGTTGAAGCCGAAATCACTCCTTGATCCACAGGCTGCAGAATGGATGTTGTGTTACCAGGCATGAAAACAACATTGATCTCATTGTACATCTCCAACAGAGCTCATGAGTGACCAAGTTCCTTGTCTGTGAGCAGTCCATAAGCTGAAAAGTCTCTTTCTTTCTGAGCAGTAGTTCTCAACAGTGGGCTTAAAATAGACCATGTTGTAAACAGACATGCTGTCATCCAGGCTTTGTTGTTCCATTTATAGAGCACAGGTAGAGTGGATTTAGCATCATTCTTACAGGCCCTGGGATTTTAGGAATGGTAAATGAACATTAGCTTAAACTTCAAGTCAACAGCTGCAATAGCCTTTACCAAGAGAGTCATCCTGTCCTTTGCAGCTTTGAAGCCAGGCATTGACTTCTCTCTAGCTATGAAGGTCCTAGATGGTGTCTCCTTCCAACATAAGTCTATTTTATTTACATTGAAAATCTGTTCCTTAGTATAGCCACCTTCATAAATTATCTTAGCTAGATCTTCTGGAAACTTGCTGCAGTTTCTACATTAGCACTTGCTGCTTCACCTCGCACTTTCATGTTATGGAGGTGGCTTCTTTTCTTAAACTTCACAAACCAACCTCTGCTAGCGTCAAACTTTTCTTATGCAGCTTCCTCACCTCTTTCAGTCTTAATAAAATTGAAGAGAGTTAGGGCCTTGCTCTGTATTAGGCTTTGGCTTAAGAGTCCCTTAAGATTCCCTGGTTTGATCTTTCTATCCAAACCACTAAAACTTTCTCCATATCAGCAATAAGGCTGTTTTACTTTCTTATCATTCATGTATCCACTGGAGTAACACTTTTCATTTCCTGTAAGAACTTTTCCTTTGTATTTATGACTTGGATAACTGATTGGCACAAGAGGCCTCACTTTCAGCCCATCTCGGCTTTTGACAAGCCTTCCTCACTAAGTTTAATCACGTGTAGCTTTTGACTTAAAGTGAGAGACGTGTGACTTGAGAGACGCGTGACTCTTCCTTTCACTTAAACTCTTAAGAGGCCATTGTCAGGTTATTAATTGACCTAATTTCAATATTTTGTGTCTCAGGGAATAGGGAGCCCCCAGGAAAGGGAGAGAAACAGAGAACAGCTGGTTGGTAGAACAATCAGAACACACAAAACATTTATCGATCAAGTTTGCTGAATTATATAGGCATGGTTTGTGGTACCCCAAAACAGTTAAAATAGTAACAACAAAGATGACTGATCACAGATCACCATGACAGATAAAATAATAATGAAAAAAATTTGAACCATTGTGAGAATTACCAAAATGTTACACAGAGGCACAAAGTGAGCACACGCTATTGGAAAAATGGCACCGATAGATTTGCTTGATGCAGGGTTGCCACAAACCTGTAATCTGTAAAAAATGCAATTTCTACAAAGCTCAATAAAGTGAAGTGGAATAAAATGAGGTACACCTGTGATTTGGAGGGTAAACTGTTTTAAGGTTGAAGAAAGCACAAAGCAGATGCTTGATGCTTTGCAAATAGTGTAGAAAATTTCTTAAAAGTCATCAAGAAACAGTTTGAACATAACCAATTGAAAATTCTTTAGTAGCTACAGCTCAGTGAGGAAGAAAATCCTAGAAAGTTTGGGAGGGAATCGACTTCAATTAATTTTAGAAAGTAATTTACATGGTCTTAAAAATAGTTGTAAATGGTCTCCATTCAAATTTCATAGATCAGTGGTTTCTGAGTCTATATTAAATATCCGGAAATTATACATGTTCACTGGGGCTTACATAGATAAAAACAGTCTGTTTGTTGATGGACACAACTTTCTACTTACAGACTAATTAATCCAGCCAAAAATGCAGAAACTCATTAAAAGCATTTAAATTCATATTAAATGCAAATGTGCAATTATTTGCAGTTGTGATAACCAAAATAAACAATACTCAGAACCCTAAGAAAACTCTAATAAAACACTCAAGATTGAGAACTTGGCTTTTAGGAGTTAGAAAAATAACCAAAGAGCAAAAGCAACCAAAGTTCATGCTAGGCTAAAAACTCATTCATACAGTATATCCTGAGACAAAACCAGTAATCCTCAAGGTTTGAAAGGCCATGAAGTTTCTCCAAATTTAGGTGGAGTCACAGCTCTTTGTAAATGGGTTGATTTCTAAATGTGGACAGATACCATACCAAAATACTACACAGGTTTGTAGAGATGTTCTTCTGACTGGAATACTCTTCCCCACTTGTGTTTGCTAGGCTAAAATCACACATTCCTTTCACCTCAATGGGAACATCAATGTTGTATTAGTCAGCCAAAAGGGGTGCTGATGCAAAATACCAGAAATTGGTTGGTTTTTATAAAGGGCATTTACTTGGGGTAGAAGCTTACAGTTACCGGGCCATAAAGCATAAGTTTCTTCCCTCACCAAAGTCTGTTGCTACGTGTTGGCATAAGGCAGCTGCCGACATTTGCCAGGGTTCAGGCTTCTTGGGTTCCTCTCTTCCCAGGGCTCCATTTCTCTCCTGGCTTAGCTCCTCTGGTTCCTCCACAAGGCCAGCTGTGAATTGTCAGGCAAACGGCTCGTCTCTTTTCCTGGAGCCTTCTCTCCTTCCTCATGACCAAGCTCCTCTGTGCTTACTTCCTGGCGCTAAACTCCATTAAAACTCCACTCAAAACTCCAACTCTGTCCTTTCCATGTCTTTTATCTTTGATTCCTCACCCACCAAGGTGCAGGGCTCAATGCCCTACTAATGTGGCCCAATCAATGCCCTAATCATAACTTAATCATGCCCAGATGAATAGACCAGTTTACAAGCATAATCCAATATCTATTTTTGGAATTAATAACTATATCAAACTGCCAAACTGCTACAAATGTAAACATTCTTGGGAAAGCCTTTCCATCTTCTCTACCTACCAAGTCTCAGGTTCTGCCCTCCTGTTAAGTGTTTAATATACTCTGACAACCCCCCATTATAGAACTTAAACTTTAACTGACTTTTTCTTTCTTACTAGACCTAAGCTCACGAGTGAAGAATCCTGTCTTGGTTACTAGTATTCCTCCCAACCCAGCATTTAGCACAGCACCTGGCACATAGTAGGTACATGAATATCTGTTGAAAATACTGATGAATGAATGGATGGATGCACAGGTAGCCAGTTATAAGTATATTAATGTATTGGTCAGTTCCACACAGTAAAAAGTAACCATTTTTAAAAAGTGTATTAGATAACCTGAGGGTTTGTATATGCATCTCTCTTTAAATTTGATGATGATTGTAGAGCATACTAAGCATGTATTTATGGGGATGGAGGGACTTTCTATAAACACAAATATAAGGATGCTTAAATAATTCCCTGGAGTCAATTCCTCATATTTATGTATTTATGTTCAAAAGGCTTCCATCCATGTTTCATTTGCTCTTACAACCTTCAAGCAAAATAGATAAGAACAGATATTATCATTGTCATTTTTCTGAAGGGGAAATGGACTGAGAAGTGAAGTGAACTTGCCCAACTGCAAATGGTATCCCAATATCCCAGTTGGTGATCCAGAAACTAGAACAGTGTATCCTGGTAAGATCACAATTATTATCACAATCTTTGTAAAGCAGAAGAAACAGATATAAGCAAATATCTGAGACAGAAAGAAAACCCATGATTCATACTGATTAATGCAGGCTCTATTTAGATTCTGAGTTAAGGCTGCTTACTTAACTAGCTCATACAGGGGACATTAGACCTGGGATGAAAGTGTCGTTTTAAGTTGATAAAATTTTGCATTAACATTGGTCATTCACTTTACTAAAAGAAATCAATAGGCTAATAAAATCAAATGCATTTAACAAGAATGACGAAGATTTTTAGCTAGCGTAATTAAATAGAATTTTTTTTCTGAAATTCAATTGGTAAGACAAAAAAAAATTTGGTCTGATATATCTTTTTAATTAATATCAGGTGGAAAGTAACCTTGGAACCAAAACATCTATATTAATTGAGGCCCAGTTTTAGCCCTATATGATCTAGCTGAACATTACACAAAGCATTTAAATGAGGTACCCTCCCCATATTTCTTTTCCTTTAAAGAAATCAATAAAATTCAGCAGGGCATTCTCAAACCCAGGAAGCAAAATAGGTCTTGCCCCCAAAGCAGTTCCAAGGATCACGGAAGAATGAGATTTTATTAAAATTTCAGCCTCACGAGATGCTTTTGCATCCAGGAACTAGAGGACCTCAAGGAATGGCCACTGCCCTGGAGCTTCATCAGTGGGGCTCTGTGGAAGGTGCAATTTTCCAGGAGTTAAAGACAGTGGTGACCTTCCTAGAGGAAGAGTGGAGCAGATCAAAGATACTATTGTATTGGGCTCTATCTACCCATTCTCACTGGCAGACAACAATCAAACTCTAATGGAAGATTTCAGTGTTAAAAGAAATCTATGTGTTTATAATATCTATTGTAACAAATAACAATGTACATCCCTTTATTCTAGCCCTTCTCGGCTCACCCTGTCTCTAAGGTATGCCTGGCTGACATTGCTTTTTTGCTGAGGTCTTTCTTTCTGTTGCTCCTCTGTGCTCCAGGAAGATAACAAGCAGCAGAGACAAACACTGCCTATACTTCAATAGCTGATGTAACAAGGTTAGTAGGGTACCATAATAGTGATAATTGCTTTTATTAAAGGCCTACTACATGCCAAGCCTTGTCATGTCAGGTACTTTATATGCACTATCTGATTTAATTTTCCCCACAAACCTATCAGGTAAATATTACTATTGTCCTCATTTTACAGAAGGGGAATTTGAACATCAGTTGTTTATGTATCAAAGGTGTCAGCTAAGTAAATGGCAGAAGCAGGATTTAAACCAAGTTTCACCTGATTCCAAAATCTTTTTTTCTATGCCACACTGATATCCTGAAGCAAAATGAGGTATTCTAAATATAGTGTCAGGTGGTATGTATACCTCCAAGTAGAAGAAATTCCAAACTTTCAGAACCTTCATGGCCAAAGGGATGATGCAGAACTTGGGGTAAAAATTTTATTTTAATTAATTAATTAATTTCACAGTACACTTCGGGTAAAAAATTAATTAATTAATTATATTTATTTCACAGTACACATCAAGCACTATTCTATGAGCTTCACATGCCTTGTCTCTTTTCATCCTCATGATAACCCTAATAAAGAATGTACAATTATTGTGCCGATTGCAAAGATGAAGAAATCCTGGCACTGGAAGGTGAATGACTCAAGCCTGGAAGTGATGGATCTAGAATTCAAATCTAGTCAGTCAGGCTCCAGAGTCTACATACTTCACTACACTATACTATTAAGAAATTTATTGAGACCAGGAGTTGTCCCAAGGGAAAATAAAGAGAATCATAGTGTTTTAGAGCTGGAAAGAACCATTAAGATTACTTAATCCAGCCATGTCTTACTGATGAGAAAACTAATGCAGAACAATGTTAACAGGCTTGTCTAAGGGCACGTGCTTTGCAAGTAGCGGAGCCTGCATTAGAGTCCTGGTCTTCTGACCCCTATTCAAGCATTCATATCATTAAACTATTATGTTCTTCCTGATGCACTCGTATGGCTGACTATAAGTTGAATTTAGTTCTCTGCCTGTTCTGGGCCTGCACCTGAGCTACTGAGCATGGCTGGAGAAAAATGACAGAGCTGAGCTCCTGGGAAACACTTTCATTTAAAATATTCATGATCACACTTTCTCTGATCATAATGGAATAAAGGTGGAAATCAAAACCAGGCAGAAAATGGGAAAATTCACAAATATATGGAGATTAAACAACACACTATTAATTAATCAGTGGATCCAAGAAGAAATGGCAAAAGAAATAAATAAACATCCCAAGATGAATGAAAACGAGAACACAACATATCAGAACCTATGGGATGCAGCAAAGGTAGTGTTGAGAGGGAAATTTATAGCCCTTGATGCTTACATTTAAAAAAAGAAAGAGCTAAAATCAATGACCCAACTAAACAGATGGAGGAGCTAGAAAAAGAACAGCAAACTATGTCCAAAGCAAGCAGAAGCAATGAAATAACAAAGATCAGAGCAGAAATAAATGAGACTGAGAACAAACAAACAATATAGAGAATTAACAAAACCAAAAATTGGCTCTTTGAGATAATTGACAAAATTGACAATTCCTTAGCTAGACTGACAAAGTAAAAAAATAGAAGATAAAAATAAATAAAATCAGAAATGAAAATGGGAACATTGCTAGTGAACCCACAGAAATAAAACTGATTATAAGAGCATACTATGAGCAACTGTAAGCCAACAAACTAAACAATGTAGATGAAATGGAAAAAATCCTAGGAACAGGACAACCAGAGAGATGGTGGAAGAGCAAGGAGCTCCTAGACTCAGCTCGTGCTACAAGGCAGTTAGTAATCATCCAGAGCTATCTAAAGCACCTGTTTGGGGGCTGAATGAGACCAGAAGAGCATCCTGAAACATACTTGAAAGAATGGAAGGAAGAGACCATCTGCAGAGAAGATTCCTAAGTTGAGCACTCCACGCCCTGGAGGCTGGTGCCCATCCTCCACTGGCAGTACAAGCCGCCTCGGGAGCTATTCAGTGGCTGGAGTTGGAAGCCCCATTTCCCAAAAACAGGGGAGAAATAAACGGTTGGCCACTGACTTCAGCTACTGATTAGTAAATTCGGCAGGCAAAAGTTTAACTCTAAGAACAGCTTAAGTTTGAACCTTATTGAAATCACATTGAGAGTAAGTACCAGCTTCTTTCCACCTAGATAAGACTGCAGCCCTAGCCTAGGCTTCAGCCCCACCTCTGGCAGGGAGGAAGCTGGTGGGACCCGCACCAGCCTCTCTGGGTAACTGCAGGTACATTTGGATGGCACAGACCAAATAGTCGGAAAGCAATCAGGGCAAATGCAATTATCTTGGACCTGCAGGGCATGGATTGCTGCTGACACCTGCAGCTCCATCCCCACCCCAGGCAGAGGAGGAAGGGGCATGAGGCTTCATCAGTCTCTCTGGACAACTACATTCTAGGCTTGCATGACTTGGATTATTACACATGGCTGTGGCTCTGTCCCTACACCCAGCAAAGGAGAAAGGTGAGATAAGCTTCATGGGTCCCTGGAGTAATGTGGGCAGCTTGAGCCTCCACAGCTTACAGCACCAACTACATCCTCAGCTCCCACTACACAACTAGCAAAAGAGAAAGGGAAAGAAAGCCCTAAACTAAAGAGAGAAACTGCACCCAGAATAAATACATCTAGGAAGCCAGATTCCAAGACAACAACAAAAAATTACAATCCATACCAAGAAACAGGAAGATATGGCCCAGTTAAGGGAACAAGATAAGCCTCCAGGTGACATAAAGGAGTTGAGACAAGTAATTGTGATGTCCAAACAAATCTTCTTAATAAATTCAATGAGATGGCTAAAGAGATTAAGGATATTAAGAAGACATTGGATGAATACAAAGAAGAATTTGAAAGCATACATAGAAAAATAGCAGATCTTATGGGAATGAAAGGTGTAATAAATGAAATTAAAAATACACTGGAAACATATAACAGCAGATTTGAGAAGGCAGAAGAAAGGATTGATGAACTTGAAGACATAGCCTCCGAAAGTGAACATACAATAGAACAGATGAGGAAAAAAATGAACAAAGTGTCAGGGAACTAAATGACAAGAAGAGATGTACAGCATACATGTCGTGGGTGTCCCAGAAGGAGAAGAGAAGGGAAAAGGGGAAGAAGGAATATTTGAAGATATAATGATAGAAAATTTCCCAACCCTATTAAAGGACATAGATATCCATTTCCAAGAAGCACAAAATATGCCCATTCGAATAAATCCGAATAGACCAACTCTGATACACATAGTAATCAAAATGTCAAATGCCAAAGATAGAGAATTCTGAGAGCAGCAAGAGAAAAGCAATGCATAACATATAAGGGATACCCAATAAGATTAAGTGCCGATTTCTCATCAGAAACCATGGAGGCAAGACGACATTGGTATGACATATTTAACACACTGCAAGAGAAAAACTGACAGCCAAGAATCTTATATCCAGCAAGACTGTCTTTCGAAAATGAGGGTGAGTTTAAAATATTCACAGATAAACAGAAACTGATAGCGTTTGTAACGAAGAAACCAGCTTTGCAGGAAATACTAAAGGGTGTGCTACAGTCTGAAAATAAAAGACATGAAAGAGAGGCTTCGAAAAGAGTCTAGAAATGAGTATTATATCAGTAAAAGTAACTACAAATCTCAAAAGAGTGGTGAAAATAAAATATGACAGATAAAATCCAAAGGTCAAAACGGGTAAAATAAGAACTGCCTTTATAGTAATAACATTGAATGTTAATAGATTCAACTCCCCAATCAAAAGACACAGACTGGCAGAATGGGTAGGAAAATATGAGCCACTATATGCTGTCTGCAAGAGACTCACCTTAGACCCAAGGATACCAACACATTGAAAGTGAAAGGCTGGAAAAAGATATTCCATGAATGCAGTAACCAAAAAAGAAAAAAAAAAAAAAAAAAAAAAGCCAGCGTAGCTAAACTTATATCAGATGAAATCGACTTTAAAAGACAGTAGTAATGCACAATCTAAGGAGGAAGTCATGAAAAAAATTCCATTTACAAAAGCGACTACAAGAATCAAATATTTAGGAATAAACTTAACCAATGATGTGAAGCACTTGTATTCAGAAACCACAATGTGTTGTTAAATAAATCAAAAAAGACCTAAATAATTGGAAGAACATTCCATGCTCACAGATTGGAAGACTAAATATAATTAAGATGTCAATTCTACCCAAATGGATATACAGATTCAATGCTATCCCGATAAAATTCCACCAACATTTTAAAAATAAATGCAATCACAATCATCCAATTTATTTGGAAGGGTAAGGGTTGCCAAATAGCCAGAAACATCTAAAAAAGGAAAAGCGAAGTTGGAGGACTCTCACTTCCAGACTTTAAATCATATTACCTAGCTACAGTGGTAAAAACAGCATGGTACTGGCATAAAGACAGACACATAGACCAAAAGAACTGGACTGATGGTTCAGAAACAGACCCTCACATCTATGGTCAAGTGATTTTTGACAACCTGTCAAATCCATCCAGCTCAGGCAGAGCAGTCCATTCAACAAATGGTGCTGAGAGAACTGAATATCTATAGCCAAAAGAAAGAAAGAGGACCCCTATCTCACACCTTATATAAAAATTAACTCAAAATGGATCAGAAAACTAAATATAGAAGCAAGAACCATAAAGCTTCTAGAAGAAAATGTAGGAAAACTTTGGCCAGCCAGGTGGTAGAAGGTAGATTCTTAAAGGAGGTAAGAGGAGGACTGAGATGGACTACTGATGCTTAATATATGTAGAAGTCTTAATTAACTTTACCATAAAAGTGTGGAAATGTATAGAGTTGATGGTAACACATTATAGTGAGTAACAGCTGGTTTATAAATGGTAATGTGGCTGGAAAGGGTAGTCTAGGAATATAAATGTCAATTGAAAGAAAGCTAGGGAATAATCTAGGGACTGAATAACACAGTGAACCCAGAGGTGGATGAGAATTGTCGTTGATGGTACAGATGCAAGAGTGTCCTTTGTGAGCTAGAGTACATGTATGTCAGAATTTCAGGGTGGTGGGAATGTGGAGAAGCATGGGAAAAATACAACTGGAATGAACTATGGACTGTGATTAACAGTAATACTGTGATATTCATGCATCTTTGCCAAAGATGTACTGTGTTGATAAAGGGGGAGTATGGAAAAATTGTACAAAATGTACCTTATGGACCATGGTTGGTGGTAACTGCCTGATGATATTATCTCATAATCTGTAGCAAATGTTCCACCACAGTGTGGTGTATTGATAGAGGGATGTTATATGGGAGTTCTGCACATGTGCATGATTGTTTTGTAAGTTCCAAACTTCTGTAATAAAAATATATTTTAGAAAATAATAGGGTGGGTTGGGGGAAAATACACCAAATGTGCGATATGGACTATAGTTACTAGTAAGATTTTGATGATATTCTTTCATAATTTGCAACAAATATCTCACAAAAATGCAAGGTGTTAGTGGTGGGTTGATGGGATCCCTGTATGATGTTATGCATGTTTGCTTTGTCAGTTCACAATGTTTACTATGTTCATGTATAAATGATATGTTCGTGTATAAATGATACAATAATAATAATAATAGGGTAGGTTGGAGGAAAATACACCAAATGTAAGATAAAATTTTTTAAAATCCTAGGAACAGGTGAACAATCTACACTGAACCTAGAAGTAATAGAAGACCTCAGCAAACCAATCACAAGCAAAGGGATGGAAACAGTCATCCAACAACTCCCCCAAATGAAAAGCCCAGGACCAGACAGCTACACAGATGAATTCAAGAAAGCATTCAAAGAAGATTCAATACTAATCTTATTCAAACTTGTCCAAAAAATTGAATAGGAAGGAATGCTACCAAGTCATTCTATGAAGACAACATCACCCTAATACCAAAGCCAGATAAAGATATTATGAAAAAAGAAAATTACAGAACCATTTCCCTAATGAATATGCATGCAAAAATCTTCAACAAAATACTCGCTAATCTAATCCAACAACACATTAAATTGCCTTTTATACCAGGCATGCAATGGTGGTTTAACACAAGAAAATCAATCAGCATAATACTCCACATTAAAAAATCAAAGAAGAAAAATCACATGATCATCTCGATTGATGGAGAAACAGCAATTGACAAAATACAGCATCCTTTCTTGACAAAAACACTCCAAAAGACAGGAATTGAAGGAAACAGTCTCAAAATGATAATGGGCATATGTAATAAACTGACAGCTAACATTGTGCTCAATGGTATAATACTGACAACTATCCCACTGAGATCAGGATCAAGACAAGGATACCCACTATCACCACTATTGTTCAATATAGTGCTAGAGGTTCTAGCTAGAGCAATCATGTAAGAAACAAATAAAAAGTATCCAAATTGGAAAGGAAAATGTAAAACTTTTGCTATTCACAGATGATATGATTCTATACCTAGGAAATCCCAAAAAATCTACAACAGAGCCACTAGAGCTAATAAATGAATTCAGCAGAGTGGCAGGATACAAGATAAATATGCAAAAATCAATAGTGTTTCTATACACGAGTAAGTAGCAATCTGAGGAGGAAGTCAGGGAAAAAAAATTCCATTTACAATAGTGACTAAAAGAATGAAATATTTAGGAATAAACTTAACCAAGGACATAAAACACTTGTATTCAGAAAACTACAATGTATAGCTAAAAGAAATCAAAGGGGACTCAAATTAATGGAAGAACATTGCATGTTCATGGATGGGAAGACTAAATATTTTAAGATGTCAATTCTACCCATATTGATATACAGATTCAATGCAATCCCAATAAAAATTCCAACAGCCTTTTTTTAAAAAATGGAAAACTTAAATATAAAATTTATTTGAAAGAGTAAGGGGCCCCAAACAGCCTGAAACATCTTAAAAAGGAAGAACGAAGTGGGAGGATTCTCACTTGCGGTCTTTAAATCATATTATCTAGCTACAGTGGTAAAAACAGCATGGTACTGGCATAACAATAGACATATAGACCAATGGATCCAAATTTACTGTTCCGGAAGAGGCCCTCACATTTATGGTTAAGTGATATTTGACAAGGCCATCAAACTCACCCAGCTGGGTCAGAACAGTCTATTCAGATGGTGCCGGGAGAACTGGATATCCCTATCCAAGAGAAAGAAAGAGGAACTACTTCTTCACACCTTATACAAAAATTAACTCAAAATGGATCAAAGCCTAAATATAAAAGCAAGAATCATAAAACTCCTGGAAGAAAATATAGGGAAACATCTTCAAGATCTGGTGGTAGGTGGTGGTTTCTTAAACCTTACACTGAAAGCATTGGCAACGAAAAAAAAAAAAGGATAAATGGGACCTCCTAAAACTTAAATACTTTTGTGATTTAAAGGACATTGTGAAGAAGGTGAAAAGGCAACCCACTCAATAGGAGAAAATATTTGGAACCACATATCTGAAAGGCTTTGATTTCCATGCTACATAAAGAGGTCATACAATTCAACAATAGAAGAGCAAGCAATCCAATTAAAAATAGGCAAAAGACTTAAACAAACATTTCTCCCATGAGGAAATATAAATGGCGAAAAGGCACATGAAAAAATGTTCTCTATCACTAGCTATTAGGGAAATGCAAATCAAAAGAACAATGAGATATCATGTCACGCATCACAGAACAGCCATTATTTTTAAAAATCAGAAACCTACAAGTGCTGGAGAGGATTTGGAGAAATAGGAACACTCCTTCACTGTTGGTGGCAATGTAGAATGGTGCAGCCTCTGTGAAAGACAGTTTCGCTGTTCAGGAAGCTAAACATAGAGCTGCCGAATGATCCAGCAATCCCTCTATTAGGAATACATCCAGAAGAACTGAAAACGGTGATGCGAACAGACATTTACACACTGATGTTCATAGTGGCATTATTCACAATTGCCAAAAGATGGAAACAGTGGAAGTATCTATCAACCAATGAATTGATAAAACAAAATATGGTATCTACATATGATGGAATGCTATGCTGCTGTAATAAGATATGAAATTGGGACACATATGACAACATGGATAAACCTTGAAGACATTATGGTAAATGAAATAAACCAGGCGCAAAAGGAAAAATATTGTATGGTCTCGTAATATGAACTAAATATGAAGAATAAACACATGGAGTTAAAACCTAGATTATAGGTTACTAGGAGATAGGATGAGGACTCAGAAGTGGTACTGATGCTTAATGTATGTAGAATTTTCAATAAGCTTGACTATAAAAGTGTGGAAAGGGATAGAGTTGATGGTAATACATTATAGTGAGTGTAACTAACATGGCTAGTTTATACATGGGATTGTGGCTGAAAGGGGTAGTCTTGGGATGTAAATGTCAGTTGAAAGAAAGCTAGAGAATAATCTAGGGACTGAAAAACATAGTGAACCTGAAAATGGATAAGGATTATGGTTAATAATACAAATACAAGAATGTTCTTCTATAAACTAGAACAAATGTATGTCACTATTACAAGGTGGTAACAATATAGTAATGCATGGGAAAAATACAATTAATGTAACCTATGGACTATAGTTAACCCCAATATTGTAATATTCTTGCATCAGTGTTAAAGAAGGCACTATATCAGTGCTAAGGGTCAGTAACAAGGGGAATGGGAGTTTTTTGGACCAAGGAAAATGTTCAGTGGTTTGCTGGGGTGATGGCTGCACAAGTCTGTGATAAGAATGAGAGCCACCGAGTGTACACTCTGGATAGAATGTACAAGGTTTGGGACTGTATAACACAGTGAACCATGTGGTGGGAGATGGACTGTGGCTTACAAATATGAGAGTGTTCTCTCAAGAACTCTAACAAATGTACAATACTAATATATAGTGTTAATAATAGGGGGTGTTTGGAAAAAATATGCCAAGTGTACTCTGTGGTTCACAGTTAGTGGTAATAGTCTGATTATGTTCTTTCATAATCTTAACAAGTGTTCCACAACAATGTACAGTGTTGGTGGAGGGGTGATGTATGGGAATTCTGTGCATTATGCATGATTGTTTTGTAAGCTCACAACTTCTCTAATAAAATAAAATAAAATAATTAAAAATATTCATGATCACAAGCCTTAACTGAGCACTTATCTCTGCCCAGCAATCATCCTACTTCTGCATTGAACTTGCTTTTCTACTCTCCAAAGTGACTGTGACATATCTTCACCTCTCTCCTCAAACCTCCCACAACTTCCCCCACTCCATTTCCTGCCTTCGGCTGATGATCTTGCATCATACTTTATGTCGAAAACGAACGCCAGCAGAAGGAACTCTCTATTCCTACCACTAAATCTACATACCTACCTACCATCTGTATTTATATTCTCTCTTCTGTCTTGTTAAAATGGAAAAAGTGTCCCTGAATCCCATTCCCCTCTTGCCTGCTCAAAGACTTTGCTCCTGCAGATAGATAGTCCTTTTCTTCTGTATCATTTTTTTCCCTTTCTACTAGAAGTCAGACTTGACTCCTCCTACTCTTTCAGCATCCCGTATATCCAAACCATAAATAAGTTCTATCTTTTCATTCTAACACCAAAATATATCTGGTATCTGTGTTCATTTATCTGCATCTTTGCTAACATCATCCTTATCCAAGCCACCCTTTTCTCTTACCTAAACTGCTCAGTAAACAAATAGCCTCCCAATTGGTTGATGTGCTTTCATTCTTACCCACCTTTAGCTCATTGTTCACAGAGCAAAGTAGACTTTACAAAAAATGTAAAACAGCTCCTATTACTCCCATGCTTAAAACCTTTCTATGGATTGCTACTGCTCTTAGAATTAAATCCAAACTTCTTGGGGCCTGTAAGTCCTGTATGTGATGTGGCCCCTTTTTACCTTTCCAAACTTTATCTCATGCCACATTCCCTTTCACTCAATTATGCTAGCTTTCCCTCTGTTCTTGGAACACATCCAGACCTTTCTTGCCTCAGAGACCTGTGCTTGCTACTCCCCAGGCACTTTATGTGACTGAGGCCTTCTGACTCATCAGATATCTGCCTGAAATTCATCTTATCAGAGTAACCTTCTGTGACAGTTTGAAATTCTTTTATGAATTCCAAAAAGAGAAAGATTGTTTTTGAACTAACCCATTCCTGTGGGTGTGGGACCCTTCTGATTGGACTACATCAGTGAGGCGTGAGCCAGCTTGGGTCTCCGCCCTCTTGCTAGGTCTGATATAAATGGAGACATAGAGAGACACACACACACAGGAAAAGGGTACTCTGCCATTTTTGACCCTGCAATGTGAAAGGAGGACCTGGAGGATCATAGCATGATATCCCCAAGAGGCTGGGCCCACAGAGTAGCTCAAGGCTGAAGAGATGAGCCATATGCCTGATAGTTGACAGCTTAACTCGGGAAGAAAGCAGAGCAGCTGAGACTGAGCGAGGAGGCCCGGTAAGAGACAAGCCCTATGCATGGCTGCCCACAGCTGTGCTCCCGGAGGTGGTAGATTCTGCAGGGGAAGGCAGGGACCTCGGCAGAAATTGGCAGCCATCTTGCTTTGCCACATGGCAGGATCCTGAGAAAGCATCTTTGCTGATGCCTAGATTTAGACATTTCTCAGCCTTGGAACTGTAAGCTTTCACCCCAAATAAATCCCCTTTATAAAAGCCAACACATTTTTGATACTTTGCATCGGCAGCCCTTTGGCAAACTAAGAAAGCAGCTTCCTACTTTTTTTCTCATCCACAGCTGTCTTAGCAGTTATAACAATTGGTAGGTATTTTATCCATGCATTGATCTATTTCCTTGTTTACTTGTCTGTCTCAAAGTTCAGTGAGGACAAGGGTCTTTTGTATATCTTTTTTTAACTGTTGCATTTACAATACTTACATTGTAAGCAAGTGCTCAATAAATTTTTGCTGAATTAGGAAATGAATTATCAATTAATTACTAGATCCCAGCGAATAATATCTGGGACAATGATCAAAAGGAACAAGAGACAGTCCTTTGAATTAACCAAAAAGAAAAGAGGGAGAAGTCAATTAGTGCCAATCAAGAATAAAGTTTAAAATCTCTACCTAAAGAGCATTTCCTCAGGTCCTCTATAATCACTTAACAGTTGCTATCTAATAAAGATACTCTTAAACAGGGAAAAATAATCTGACTTCTTTAGGAAAATAATCTGGCTGGTTTCATGATCCAAGCCTCTTGTCTAATTGTAATCAGCAAGTTCTGATCTCCTTTTGTGGTGATCTCTTTCTGAATGATAAAAAGAGAATGTCTGCAAAGTTAATCCAGATGAGGGACAGGACCTTGAGGATGATAACCATTTAAGGCTCTCTTTGTCATATCTGCTCCCTATATACACATGAACAGAAAGTGGGACTTATATTTTACTTGGTTATTTTTACCTCAAGTCATATATTCCTTTGCTAAGTATCGATTCTTCAACGTCAATTTAGAGCTGGAATTTACAGCATTTCCATCAGAAATCTTACAGTGCTCAAAATAAATGACTTGCCCAAACAATACCATGTCAGTTGTTGAAGGAGTAACTCAGGAAAACAAACACACCTAAAGGTAGAAACTAAATATAGATATTCCTTTATACATACACATTTGGGAGGTGACTTGTCTAGGAACAAAAAACAAAAGTAAAACATTAAAAAATCTATAAGTTATGAAAAATTTAGTAGTATGGGAGTCTAAGAAGAAAAATGTTAGAATTCACTATAGGCTACTACCTCCCACTATTGTTCCATAACGGTTATTTTAGACAGGAAGCACAAGGTTGCCAAATGTTCTTTTTTAAAATTATTTTTTTTTATTTTCAAAGAAGATTTAGATTACATAAATGTTACATGAAAAATATAGGGGAGTCCCATATGCCCCACCCCTCCCCCTCCCACACTTTCTTCCCACATTAACAACATCCTTTATTAGTGTGGTACATTTGTTACAATTGATGAACCCATGTTGAAGCATTGCTACTAACCATAGACTACAGTTTACATTATAGTTTACACTCTGTCCCGCACAATTTCCTAAATTTCTTGTTCTGTGTTTCCTGTACTAGTTTTACATCCTACATATTTAGACCTAGTATTAAAAGTATTTTCCATGATATTTTACTTCCTGGCCTTTAGAGAAGGAGCCTCCCAGGCTTGCCTAAAAAACTTTCAGGTCTCAAATTCCAACTTTCATCCTGTAGAAAGTATATCTACCTCCACACGCCACCTTATTTTAGCACAGTGTTGATTATGCTCAAATGTGCTGGGATTAGGAGTGAGGAAGTCTTGAATTACATACCTAAGTATAACTCACTAACTGGTAGGCCAGAGAAATACAAGAATGATACAAATGCTTTCACTTCAAAGTGTTATCCCAAGGGTAAGGATGCAGTATACAGACACATACACATAGCACTGAATTTCCTTTACACCCTAGAAGAAAAGCAGCCGCAAAACTTTCTTGAGTATTAGCACTGTACATTTAAAATAATTGCTCTACATGTTGATTTAGAGTTGCAACTCATCTGAGACACTTGGGAGATTCCCCAAGGTGCACCAGAATTTGGGCACATATGAAATTGCAATTACTTTCATTTCTTTTCTCCAATTTCCACATAGTTTATCTTCCTGATATATCTCCATTTTCTTTCAGGGCCTGTGGAAAGGGGCCCAACACACATGGTGGTCTTTCAAACCTACATGACCAGAGAGGATTATTAATTCAATAAATATTTATTGAGTGTCTGCCATGGGACAGGCACTGTTTTAGAAGCTGGCATAACAAACCCACAGAAGGGTTGCACAGGTTCAAATGTTCACAGCGCAAGAGAATAACAAGTAGAAAAGAATTTCTGCTTTCTACCGCTCTTTTGTTGGCAATGGAACGGTAACTGCCATAGGCTGTCAGCAGCAGGTGAGATATCAAATTGGGAGCCTCTTCCTCTGTGCTACTTGACCTCTGTTTCTGTCACTTATAATTCTAGCATAGCACAGCTCAGGTTCCAGGGAAAGTAGAGCTGAAAAATGAAGCCAGTTTTGCTGCTAAGTACCTGAGACAAATAGAATACTCTAAAGGCAGTCCCACAAGCCATCACTACCCTGAGCCCAGGTCTCTAATGTCATTTGCTTTACACCTTGAGTTTAAAGTCTTCATGTTTTTCTTCCCATCACTCCAATGCAGTACATGGAAGCAGTTCAAGTACTCAAATTATCTTTACTATGGTGAGAGGAAACCTCAAAGTAAATTTCTAAGCAGACCATTTTATTCATTCAACAGATATTTATTGAAGACCTATTATGAGCGAGAGATTGTTCTAGGTGCTGGGAATACATCAGTGAACAAAATAGATAATAAGCCCTGCTCTCTAGAACCTACATTTTAAATGGGGGTTGCCAAGATAAGTTACAGGCAATTTTGCAATAACCGCATCGCTTAATACTGGTTTAGATTATTCAACCGTCCGTTCTTGTTCCTCCTTTCTCTAGCCTCTACTCTAGAGCCCAACCTTTGGGCCTACATCTTTTTCCTACTTTTGGTGCTGTGCTTCTACCCTCAATCTCCACTACTACAGGTAGACTAAAGCCTCTCTTTCAGCCACCTCCATCCCACTGCCAGGTCCTCAGGTACACTCCCCTTTAGTTCTGATCAGCTCTACTGAATGGAGCTCTCCTTACAAAGGTACCCCATGTCTCTCAGATCTTGGCAGTGTCAATTTGACCAAAATCACCAGGGTACTGGGCTCTGGAATCTGTTCTTGGGAATCCCTAGTAGCCTTTTCTTAGCCTCTTAGCTGGCCTCCAACTCAATTTAAACATCCCTGTTCTCTGTAACTCCTCTCTAGCCTTTTCTTTCGGTTTACTTTCTATGTCTGTCTTTTTCTGATAAACATTTCTCAACCAAGTTGAAAAAGGATGATAGATGGGAATATGGAAGCACAGGGTCCAATTTAAAGAAACCTATTTGTTTTTTAAAATCTTGACTGGCAAAAATGATTTGAAAAAGAAAGCTTATGGGGCCAGTTATCATGTCTTCATAAGACTCTGATCTCATAAATGCTGTTGCTTCCTGTGAAATTTCTGCAAGCTGTTCTTTAAAATGATTGTCCTGTGTGGTTCTGGGTTCTTATGAGGTTTTAACATTTTGAAACTGCAGGGGCAAACAGGAAAATCTTCAAATGTGATTACTCAGTAATCAAATAAAATGTTAAAAGAAATGTCTCCATTTTTCCTACCTTCCAATTTTCCTACCCTATCTGAAATAGAAAATAAATTGAAAATATTTCTGTCTAAAGGGTAATCTTAGGAAAAAAGATAAGCACCTAGGAACAAAGGCTTATAATGGAAGTATCTCCTCCACCATACAACAACACTAATGTAATTCAATAAAGTTTGTAAAACCATCCATGCCAATCAAAATCTAGAAAAGACAATTTCCTATTTGTGGAAATAGATGTGATACTGAACAGAAACGAATCAGGCTACAATTAACTTAGAAAGAAATCTGATACTCTACACTCAGGTAAGCCAGAAGAATATGTCTGCATTTCAACAAATTTGCATACTAGTTTAATAAAATTAAGTTTTCCAAGAGAATTCTTATCTTCGGGGTTGAAGAAGGGAAGCTGAGTGAATTATATAGAAAAAAAGCTAAAGAGTAAAAATAGCTACCATTCACTGGGAGTTTAGTATGTGCCACGCACTTTACAAAGTTCTTTACATACATTTTTTCATTTAATTCTCACCATAATTTTGACAGGTAGATACTCATACTATCTCAGTTTTACAGATGAAGAAACTGAAACTCAGAGATTAAGTTAGATGTGTGAATTCACTCAGGTATTCACTCAAAACTGGAATTCAGACTCAGGTCTGCCCCTAACTGCTGGACTATGTTATCACCCATAGAATATATAGTGCTTCAGTGAAAAATTCTAAATGAATTAGCTAGGTATGAGGCAGCATATGACATAGTAGAAAAAGCACTTGAGGGGAAGTGGATGTTGCTCAAGCAGTTGGGTGCCTGCCTACCACATGGAAGGTCCCAGGTTCGGTTCCCAGTGCCTCCTAAAGAAGATGAGCAAGACAGTGAGCTTGCACGATGGGCTGGCATGGCGAGCTGACACAACAAGATGACGCAATGAGGAGACACAATGAGGAAACACAACAAGAGACACAACAAGCAGGGAGAGGATGTGTCTCAAGCTATTGGGCACCTCCCTCCCACATGGGAGGTCCTAGGTTCAGTTCCTGGTGCCTCCTAAATAAGAAGACAAGCAGACACAGAGAGCAGACAGCGAGCACAAACAACGAGGGGTGGAAATAAATAAAATAAATCTTAAAAAAAAAAAAAAAAAGCACTTGACTAGGAGTCCTGAGACCTGGTTTTACTATAGGCTCTGACATTAACTAGTTGTGTAGCTTCAGATGAGTCATTTAACACCTCTGGTCCTCTGTTTCCCTATCTGTAAAATAAGAATATCAAGCTAAAAGATCTCTAACATCCCATTTAGTGCTAACATTCTATTACCCTATGAAATAAGTTATGTCACGTGAATTACCATGAATGTTTTGTCTTTGAGGATAACTTACACCAAAAGCAACTCAAGGAATGAATTCTGCTAAAAAGAAGTGTACCCTTGGGGGCGGATGTGGCTCAAGTGGTTGGGCATCCATCTCCCATATGGAGGAACCTGGGTTCGATCCCCCGGACCTTCCAGTTAAAAAAAAAAAAAGTGAACCCTTGACACAAGCATATCTGCTAGAAAGGAGATGGTTTCAAAAGAAGAACCTTTTTGTAATAGCAGATGGAGCTGCCAGCATAGTCTTTGAACTCTCCTTCACCATCAGCCAAAGAGAGGCTTTAGTTAATCTTCACTAAAGATGATAGTCTGCAAACATTTTGGACCTCCAGGTCGAGGCTAAGTTGGCAGGAACTAAAATGGAGAGAAAACCATTTTACAGGGTCACAGCTAAGCCCAGAATCATGGGATTTCTGAAGAAAGTGTTTATGGGTGACTAAATCAAAGGTCTCACTCAGGTCAATAAAAATGGTTCTAATAATATAAGCCTCATACATTGTTTCTGAGATATCATTGGTGCTTTAAATGAAGTTGAATTGAGCAAAAGGATAGCTGTGAAATATAACCGGACCAGAGTTAAATAATTCCTTTTCTCTTGAAATTTTATAAAAATTTCATGTAATATTCACAAGACATGCAGAATCACAATGAGTGTAGGTACACTCAGATTTTTTATTCTTTGTACAATGCACAATGTCAAAATGATCAGTGAGTCTCCAGGAAGAATGGAGACATTAAAAAACTCAATTGGCTTGCTACAGGAGTTTCAGCCAGTTTGAGGAACTAGTAATATATTTACATTTGTATTTGTCCAAAGCAGTGCTTGACTACCTTCTCTCTGCCCCATTGCCTTCCCAGGTGACAGTCAACATAGGAAGTAGTGAAAAGCCACATTCCTAGCTGCCTTTCCAATGCTCTCAACAGCCACTGAGCAAAGGAGATTTAATGACTATATAGTCTCACTTCTATCACTGGCAGTGACAGAATTCCTAGAGAACTCATTTTTCTCCTGAAATAAATAGCCAAATAAAGGAGAGAAAGACTGAGGGAGAAGGAGAAAGGGTTACCTATTTAGTGATATTTGTGAGTTATTTAACTCAGGGCATGGTGCATTTGTGTTTTAAAATTAAAAGCTCTAGATGAGAATGCTAAATGAACCCATTAGATGGCTTTTAAAAATATATTTTTTATTACAGAAGTTGTGAACTTATAAAACAATCATGCATATGTGTAGAATTCTCATACACACCCCTTCACCAACATACCACACCATTGTGGAATATTAGTTACAGATTATGAGATAATATCATCAGACTATTACTACTAACTATGGTCCATAGTGTACATTTGACATCTTTTTCCATACCCCCCCCCCATTATAAACACAGTACATCTTTGGCATTAACACAAGAATATTACAGTATTGCTGCTAACCATAGTCCACACATTACATTAATTGTATTTTTTTCCATGCTTTACCACATTCCCACCACCTTGCAATAGTGACGTACATCCATTCTAGTTCACAGGAGGACATTCTTGTATTTGTACTATTAACCACAATTCTCATCCACCTCTGGGTTCACTGTGTTATTCAGTCCCTAGATTATTCTCTAGATTTCTTTCAACTGACATTTACATCCCTGGACTACGCTTTTCAGCTACAATCCCATTTATAAACCAGCTGCTACTCACCATAATGTGTTACCATCAAAACTATCCATTTCCACACTTCTACAGTCAAGTTAATTAAAATTTATACAAATATTGAGCATCAATACTCCTTCACAGCTGTCCTTTTATCTCCTAATAACCTATATTCTAGATTTTAATATCATGTGTATATTCTTCGTGTTTAATTCATATTACTGAGACCATGCAATATTTGTCCTATTGTGTCTGGCTTATTTCACTTAGCATAATGTCTTTAAGGCTCATCCATGTTATGATTTGTGTCTCAATTTCATTTCTTCTTACTGCAGCATAATATTCCATCATATGTATATACCACATTTTGTTTATCCATTCATTGGTTTATGGACACTTGGATTGTTTGCGTCTTTTGGCAATTGTGAATAATGCCACTATGAATATTGGTGTGCAAATGTCTGTTCTCATCACAGTTTTTATTACTTCTAGATATATTCTTACTAGAGAAATTGCTGGATCATATGGCAGTTCTATAATTAGTTTCCTGAGGAACTGCCAAACTGTCTTCTACAGAGGCTGAACCATTTTACAATCCCACAAACAGTGAAGGAGTGTTCCTATTTCTCCACATCTTCTCCAGCAATTATTGTTTTCTGTTTTTTTAATAATGGCCTTTCTACATGGTGTGAGATGATATCTCATTTTCGTTTTGATTTGCATTTCCCTAATAGGTAGTGATACTGACCATTTTTTCATGTGCTTTTTCACCATTTGTATTTCCTCTTTGGTGAAATGTCTAATTCAGTCTTTTGCCCATTTTTTAATTGGATTGCTTGCTCTTTTACTGTTGAATTGATTGATCTCTTTATATAGAGGGGAAATCAAACCCTTATTGGATAAGTGGTTTCTAAATATTTTCTCCCATTGAGTGGGCTGCCTTTTCACCTTCTTGACGAAGTCCTTTGAATCACAAAAGTGTTTACGTTTGAGGAGATCCCAATAATCCATGTTTTCTTTCATTGCTTGTGCTTTTGGTGTAAGGTTTAAGAATCCAACACCTACCACCAGATCTTGAAGATGTTTTCCTACATTTTCTTCGAGGAGCTTTTTGGTTCTAGCTTTTTAATTTATGTCTTTTATCCATTTGGAGTTAACTTTTGTATAAGGTGTGAGATGGGGGTCGCCTTTCTTTTGGATAAGGATATCCAATTCTCTCAACCCCATTTGTTGAATAGACTGTTCTGCTATAGCTGGGTGGGTTTGACAGGCTTGTCAAAAATCACTTGAACATCGATGTGAGGGTCGGTTTCTGAACCATTAATTCGGTTTCCTTGTTCTATGTATCTATCTTTATCCCAGTATCATGCTGTTTTTTACCACTATAGCTAGGTAATATGATGTAAAGACCAGAAGTCCATATTTCATTCCCCAATCCTAAGGCTTCTGGGATGGTGATGCCCATTCCACCTCTAATTGGGAGGGGGATTCGATTCCATTGGGCAGATCGATGCACCTCTCTTGCTTGCAGTTGTAGACTCTCTCAGTTCCTTGGGATGGTCATTGTCCATCATCATCTCCTTGTTTATTTGTCCTGGGTGAGTCCAATGAACTGGAAAGTAGGTGTTGCAACTCTGTTGAGATTCAGGGCCCAGCTGGTACATGAAGAGCCCAAAGATTTAAGTCTCTTGGACATACACCTATCAACTCTAGAACTAATTATAGGTTCAAATAGAAGGGGCAGAAAAGCCATGTGTAGGGGAACCACAACTGAGTCTATCTCTGTCACACTGGGGAGCATAAATTCCAAAGTAGGGCCCAATATCAAGGCACCAAACTCCTGAGTTATCTGCCCTGACTATAGTGTCTGGATGTCTCCAGAGCCCTCAGGAGCCCTGCTATTTGAGGTAGTATTTACTTTGGCAGTCAATGAGTTCCTGCTGAGACGTGCATAAGCATAACCTCTGGAATGACCTCCCGACTCACTTTGAAGTCTCTTAGACATATAAATTAATTTGTCTTTACCCTTTCCCCCTTTTGGTCAAGGTCTTTCTCCAGTTTCATTACTAGTTGGTGCTTGGTAGTAATCCCTAGGTGCCAGGGAGGCTCATCCCTGGGAGTCATGTCTCACGGTGAGGGGAATGTAATGCATTTATATGCTGAGTTTGGCTTAGAGAGAGGCCACATTTGAGCAACAAGGAGGCTCTCAGGAGTTAACTCTTAGGCACCCTATAATAGTAGGATAAGTTTCAATTTCAAAAGTAACAGTTCATAAGTACAGTCATCAATATCAAGGGCTCATCAATGGACCATCCTCCTTCACTAGTCATTACCCCTGTACTTGGAGGGTTCTTGCTGTTTCATTAGAGAATGTGGCAGAGCTCCCCAGGATGGGAATTCAATATTCTTAGTGTTATTCTGTGAATCTCCACCCGTGACAATATCCCATCAACATGTGAACACATTTATATGCCTTATATGTATGCTCCAGGTGAACCTCCTCCCATGCATCCCCCATCACTGATACACTGCATCAATGGTCCTCCCCTGTCATAGTTGTAACCCTTCTGTGATCCAAAACTTCTTCAAAAATGAAGCCAACAAAATAACCAAATACAATTAAGAGGAAAATGAAATAATAATGATACCATTAAAAATAAGAAATAAAAGACAAATTTTTTTTAATTTAAAAAATTTTGGAACAATAAAAAATAATGAAAAAAAAGAACTATGGACTAAAGTAGGCTTACTGGTATTCTGCTATAGATTTATTGTGATTCTAGCAATGAAAGAACTGATATCACTGATGTAGAGGCAGTGGCCACTGGAAGTTTTGAGGGCAGGGAGAGGGAAAAACAGGTGTAATTTTGGGCATTTTTGGGACTTGGGAATTGTTCTGAATGATATTGCAATGACAGATACAGGCCATTATATATCCTGCCAAAACCTACAAAATTGTGTGGGAGAGAGTGTAAACTACAATGTAAACTATAATCCATGCTTAGTGGCAATGCTCCAAAATGTGTTCAATTGTAATGAATGTTCTATACTAATGAAGGATGTTATTAATGTGGGAAAATTTGGGAGGTGTAGGGAACGGGGCATATAGGAACCCCTCTATTTTTTAATGTAACATTTATGTAATCTAAGTATCTTTTAAAAAAATAAAAAATATATTTAAATAAACAAATAAATAAATACCACAAGTGAGAACCCTCCAACTTCACTTTTCCATTTTAAGAGGGTTCTGGCTATTTGGGGCCCCTTACCCTTCCAAATAAATTTGATAATTGTGTTTTCCATTTGTTTAAAAATGCTTTTGGAATCAGGATTGCACTGAATCTGTATATCAATTTGGGAATAATTGACATCTTAAATATATTTATTCTTCCAATCCATGAGCATGGAATGCTCTTCCAATTATTTAGGTCTCTTTTGATTCCTTTTAGAAATGCATTGTAGTTTAGTGAATACAATTGCTTTATGCTGTTGGTTAAGTTTATTCCTGAATATTTTATTTTTTTAGTTGCTATTGTAATTGGATTTTTTTTTCCTGACTTCCTCCTCACATTGTGCATTCATAGTGTATAGAAACACCACTGATTTTTCAGTATTGATCTTGTAGCCTGACACTCTACTGAAATCGTTTACTAGCTCTGGCAGATTTGTTGTAGATTATTCAGGACTTTCTAGGTATAGGATCATATCATCTGTACATAGCGAAACTTTTACTTCTTCCTTTCTGATTTGGATGACTTTTATTTCTTTTTCTTGCCTGAGTGCTCTAGCTAGAACCTCTAGCATTATATTGAACAACAGTTGTAACAGTGGGCATCCTTATCTTGTTCCTGATCTTAATGGGAAAGCTTCAGTCTTTCACCATTGAGTACAATGTCAGCTGTAGGTTTATCATTCATGGCCTTTATCATATTGAGAAAGTTTCCTTCAATTCCTATCTTTTGTAGTATTTTAATCAAGAAAGGATGCTACATTTTGTCAAATGCCATTTCTCCACCAATCAATAGGATTATGTGATTTTTCTTCTTTGATTTATTAAGGTGTACTATGCTGATTGAATTTCTTCTGTTGATCCACCCTTGCATGCCTGGTATAAAACACAATTAATCAAGATGAATAATTCTTTTAATGAGTTGTTGGATTAAATTAGCAAAAATTTATTGAGGATTTTTGCAACCGCATTCATTAGGGAAATGGGTCTGTGATTTTTTTTTTCATAATATTTTTATCTGGCTTTTGTATTAGGGTGATATTGGCTTCATAGAATGGGTTTGGTAGCACTCATTCTTGTACAATTTTTTGGAAGAGTTTGTGTAAGATTAATATTAAATGTTCTTTGAATACTTGGCAGAACTCACCTGTGAAACCATCTGGTCCTAGGATTTTCATTTTGGAACGTTGATTGATGACTGTTTCAATCTCTTTACTTGATATTGGTTTGTTGAGGTCTTCTATTTATTCTAGGGTCAGTGTAGGTTGCTCGTACCTTTATAGAAATTTTTCCATTTCATACATTGTCTAGTTTGTTGATATACATTTGTTCATAGTACCTTCTTATGATCTCTTTTATTTCTGTGGGGTCAGTAGTAATGTCCCCATTTTCATTTTTCATTTTTCATTTTATTTATTTGCATCTTCTCTCTTTTTTGCTTTGTCAGTCTAGCTAATGGTTTGTTGATTTTGTTAATCTTCTCAAAGAACCATCTTTGGTTTTGTTAATTCTATCATTTTTTTTGTTCTCAATTTCATTTATTTCTGCTCTGATCTTTTTTATTTCATTCCTTCTACTTGTTTCACAAACAGATTGCTGTTCTTTTTCTAGTTCCCTGAGATGTGTGCTTAGGTCATTGATTTTAGCTCTTTCTTCCTTTTTAATGTAAGTATTGAGTGCTATAAATTTCCCTCTCAGCACTGCCTTTGCTGCATCCCATAGGTTCTGATACGTTGTGTTCTCATTTGCATTTGTCTCAAGATATTTACTGATTTCTCTTGCAATTTCTTCTTTGACCCACTGATTATTTAAGAGTGGGTTTAATCTCCATATATTTGTGAATTTTCCCATTTTCTGCTTCATGTTGATTTCCAACTTTATTTCATTCTGATTAGAGAAAGTAATTTGTATAATTTCAATCTTCTTGAATTTACTGAGATCTGCGTTGTGACTCAACATATGGTCTATCCTGGAGGAAGATCCATAAGCACTTGAGAAGAATGTATATCCTGCTTTTTGGGGTGTAATGTTCTTTATGTATCTATTAGGTTCAGTTCATTTATCATATTAGTCAATCTCTCTGTTTCTTTATTGATCCTCTGCCCGGCTGTTCTATCCAATGCTGATTGGTGTATTGAATTCTCCAACTATTTTTGTAGAGATACCTATTTCTCCCTTCAGTCTTGCCTCATGTAATTTGGTGCATCCTGGTTACTTGCATATACAGTTATGATTGTTATTTCTTACTGGTGAATTGCCCCTTTTATTAATATAGAATGTCCTTCCTTGTCTCTAATAACATTTTGCTTTTAAAGTCTACTTCATCCAATATAAGTATAGCTACTCCATTTTTTGTTTTTTTGTTTTTTTTTGTTTTTGATTTTGTTTTGGTTTTGGTTTTGATTTATTGTATGTGTGGAATATTTTTTTCCAGCATGTCACTTTCAATTTATTGGTATCCTTTGGTCAAAGGTGAGTCTCTTGTAGATAGCATATAGATGGCTTATATTTTCTTATCCATTCCACCAGTCTCTGTCTTTTTATTGGGGAATTTAGTATATTAACATTCAGTATTATTACTGTAAAGGCAGTTTTTATTTCACCATTTTGAACTTTGGGTTTTATCTGTCATATTTTATTTTCACCACTCTTTTTACACTTTTAGTTACTTTTATTTATATAGTCTTCATTTCTAGACTCTCTTCCAAGCCTCTCTCTCCTGTCTTTTATTTTCAGGCTGTGGGACTCCCTTTAGTATTTCTGGCAAAAATGGTTTCTTGGTTAGAAACTCTCTCAGTTTCTGTTTATCTGTGAATATTCTAAACTCACCCTCATTTTGGAAAACAATCTTGCCAGATATAAGATTCTTAGCTGGCAGTTTTTCTCTAGCAGTGTCTTAAAGATGTCATACCACTGCCTTCTTGCCTCCATTCTTTCTGATGAGAAATCGGCACTTAATCTTATTGGGTATCCCTTTTATGTTATGTGTCTCTTTTCTCTTGCTCCTCTCAGAATTCTCTCTTTTGTCTTTGGAATTTCACTTTCGAATTAGTATGTATCTTGGAGTGGGTCTATTCGGATTTATTCAGATGGAGGTATGTTGTGCTTCTTGGACACAGATATCTATGTCCTTCAATAGGGTTGGGAAATTTTCTGCCATTATTTCTTCAAATATTCCTTCTTCCCCCTTTCCCGTCTCTTCTCCTTCTGGGACACTCATGACACATATATTTACATGTCTCTTGCTGTCATTTAGTTCCCTGAGACCTGTTCATTTTTTTCCATTCTTTTCTTCATCTATTCTTTAGTACGTTTGCTTTTGGAGGCCATGTCTTCAAGCTCACTGATCCTTTCTTCTGCCTCCTCAAATCTGTTGTTATATGACTCCAGTGTATTTTTTTATTTCATTCATTGTGCTTTTCATTCCCATAAGTTCTGCTATTTTTCTATGCATGCTTTCAAATTCTTCTTTGTGCTCACTCAGTGTCTTCTTAATATCCTTAATCTCATTGAATTTATTAAGGACATTTGCTTGAACATCTATGATTAGTTTTCTCAACTCCTCTATGTCTTCTTGAGGCTTATCTTGTTCCTTTGACTGGACTGTATCTTCCTCTTTCTTGGTATGGATTGTAATTTTTTGTTGGTGTCTTGGCATCTGGCTTACTAGATGTATTTATTCTGGGTGCAGTTTCTCTCTTTAGTTTAGGGCTTTCTTGTCATTTCTACCTTGCTGGTTGTGTAGTAGGAGCCAAGGATGTAGTTGGTACTGTAAGCTGTGGAGGTGAAGCTGCCTGTGCTGTCCCAAGGACCGATGAAGTTTCTCCCACCTTTCTCCTCTGCCTGGGGTAGGGACAGAGCCACAGCTGTGTGTAATAAAGTCATGCAGCCCAAGACTGTCTGTAGTTTTCCAGAGAGACTGATGAAGCTTCATGCCCCTTATTCCCCTGCCTGGGGTGGGAATGGAGCTAGAAGTGTGGGCAGCAATCTATGCCGTGTGGGTCCAAAATGACTGCAGTTGCCCAAGTAGACTGATGTAGCACCCGCTCCCCCTCCTCCTCTGCCGGGGTGGGGATGGACCTTCAGGAATGCCCAACAATCTTATCCATGTGGGCCGAATGTGCCTGCAGTTGTGCTGAGAGGTTGAGGGAGTAATGTCCCTTCTGCACTTTAGGTCATGTGGATGGATCCACAGGAGTCCAACAGTTCAGTCTGTGTAGGCCAAAAGTGACTGCTGTTGCCTGGAGAGGCTGAGGAATCACCAGTCCCCTCCTATCCTATTGGGGTATGGGGGTGGATCCACAGGCACCCAACAGTCAGTCTCTGCAGGCCAAAAGTACCAGCTGTTGCTCAGAGAGGCTGAGGAAACACCAGGCCCCTCTTATCCTACTTGGGGGTGGAGATGGAGCTACAAGTATTCGACTATTCAGTCTGTCTGGGCCAAAAGCACCTGTCATTACCTAGAGAGGCTGGGGAAACACTGCTCCCTCTTGTTCTATTGGGGTTGGGGGTGGAACCACAGGTGTCCAACAGTTGAGTTCATGCAGGCATAAAGTGCCTGCAAGTGCCCTGAGAGGCTGAGGAAACACAGATCCCCTCCTATCCTATTGGGGAGTGTGGACTGAGCTACAGGTGTCTGAGTATCCAGTCTGTGCAGGCTAAAAGCACCTGCAGTTGCCCAGACAGGATGAAGAAACACCATCCCCCTCCTATCTTATGGGGGTGGAGGGGTGGAGATGGAATCGAAGGCACTCAAAAAACCAGTTCTTATGGGCCAAAACCTCTCTGCAGTTGCCCAGAGAGGCCGAGGGAACACAGCTCCCCTCCTATCCTATTGGGGTGTGGGGATGGAGCCCCAGGTGTCCGACTATTCAGAATGAGCCGCCTGAAAGCACCTGCAGTTACCCAGAGAGGCTGGTGTAGGTCCCTCCAGCTTCTTCCTTGCCAGAGTTGGGGCTGGAGCCTAGGCTAGGGCTACAGTCTGATCTGGGTGGAAAGAAGCTTGTCCCTACCTTCACTGTGATTTTCAATTAGCCCAGCTTCCCCTCATGCCAGGAATGGAGTTAAAATGGTGGCAACTGGCCTATTTCCAATTTGGACAGGTTTAAACTTTAGCTGTTCTTAGGATTATACTTTAGCCAGCCAAATTTACTAATCAGTACCTGAAGTCGGTGGCCAATCGTCTCTTCCTCCACCATTTATGGGAAATGGAGCTTCGGAAAACTCAAGCCACAGACTAGCTGCTGAGGCGGTTTGCACCAGCAGTGGAGGATGGGCATCGGCCTCCGCAGCATGGAATGCTCTACTTATGCAACTTCTCTGCAGATGGGCAGTCTCCTCCTTCCATTCTTTCAAGGATGTTCCAGGATGCTCTTCTGGTCTTCTGGGCCCTCCATGATGGTGCTTTAGATTGCTCTGTTTAGATTACTAACTGCCCTGTAGGACAAACCAACTCTTGGAATGCCTTACTCAGGCACCATCTTGCCCCACAACTCCCACAAATGGCTTTTTAAGTTGACCAATATTAGAAATACAAAGTGTCTGAATGAATAGATAAGGAGCATTACCACAGAATTGGAAAGGGAAGATCCATATGGCAGGTTAATACAAGAAATTAAGATAAAATGAAAGAGTTGGAATCTGAAAGTGGGTACTAAATTCATCTAGATTATAAACTATTGCAATTAGACAAAAGAGCCCTGGAGGTTAATCAGTTTTCATTATTGGATTTCTTTTGACGCTCAACAAGTGGTTTCTAAATTTGTTCTTACAACAGACCCCTTGGAATGTCTTCTCTCCATTTGGTGGACCAGTGTATTATTTATACTTCTCCTGTGCCAAAAGCTCATTTACGCAATAACAGAAGTGAAGCCTGTGCATCATAAGAGCTGAATTCCCAACTAAGACCACAAATGGCTTCGAAAGGGTATGGTTCTGCACAGAGGAGATGACAAAATAGAGTAAGTCTCACAGATCATCAGACAGCTGCTCCTTAACTAGTGATGTGCCAACTTAGATTCATATAATTTTAGTGTTGAAATGGGCCTTTATGGTTATCTTATTTTCAACCTTGTTCCAAGTAAAGGACTATAATACACAGCATTTCTGACAGTAGCATTTTGACTTTGCTTAAATACTTTCAGGGCTGGAAAATTCTGTACTTCACAGGAATACTCATTCTGCTACCAGATAATTTGAATAGAAATGTTTTTCCCTTATGCTAGGCCAGAATCTGCTTTCCTATGGCTACCTAGGTTCATATCTAGGCTCTCCCACTTACATGATGTTGGGAAAGAGTTAATTAATCTCTCTGTGCTTCAGTATCTTTATATGTTAAATGAAGATAATAATAGTACCAACCTTATAAGATTTTTGTAGGGATTAAACATGTTAATATAAATCTTGTGCTTAGCACAGTTCCTGGCACAAAATAAGTCCTCAATAAATGTCAGCTAATTGTTTGTTACTACTACTATTACCACTATTATTACTACTACTATTACTATGGCTATTGCTACTTTTACAACCACTACTGTAACTACTAACGATGCCCTCTGGAATGACACACATCAATCCTCAATTGTCTTTTTTTTTTTTTTCACATCGCTGTTCAAATATTTGAAGACTTTTATCCAAAGTATGGGCTTTATAAGTATACATCCAAGCTCTGCTTTTTATTGGCTCTATGCTATCAGGAGAGTTATCTGACACTGTCATGCCAGGTATCTTCAAGGAAGATAAGACCTACCACATAGGGTGGCTGTGAGGATGAAATAAGACAATATATGCAGAATGCCTGGCACACAGTATGTGTTTAAAAATATGTCATTTCCTTTCCTTTCTCCATTCTGAAGTTTTCTCTTTTACAGGCCCCAAAACATCCAATTTCTAACTTTTCTTCATATGACAGGGTTTTACAGACCCCGGTCATCTTTGTTTCACTCTGATTTCTCAATTTTCTTTCTTAAGATGTAGTAACTAGGATGGGTTCTACATTATTCCATGTATAACCCAAGTGTGCCATGTAAAGTAGAGTGGGACACAAATCCAAGGGTTCCTTAATCTTGGGAAGATAAAATTCAGCTAAAGGCATTTGTGGGCAAGGCAGGGGTTAGGTGTATCCTCTGATCTTTATGATTCTTTATGCTTATTGATTTCCTCTTTCCTGGCCCAGAGCTAATGGGTAATCGATTCCATCAAAATTTCAAGTTACTTATTGAATCAGAGCAGTTGTACCAGCCAGCTCCAGTGGCTCTTTTCTAGGATTCTGCTTTCTTATCAGGTTGTGATGCATACAAAATGCAGTGAATCTAATTCTTGCCACATGTATCGAAGGGCATTACTGCCAAAGTGTCTTTTCTAATCCATTTTATGTGGTAGTGTGGCAGTTTGATGTAATTATGAATTCCAAAAATATAACTGAATCATGCTTGTAAACTGATCTGTTAATCTAGGCATGATTAGGTTAGGATTAGGGCGTTGAGACCCACCCCTTGGTGGGTGGGGAATTGAATATAAAAGGCAAGGCAAAGGACAGTTGAAGCAGTCTTTTGAGAAGCAGTTTTCATATTGGAAAGAAGGCCCCAGGAGAAGAGAAGCAAGCCCTTCGCCTGATTGTCTACAGCTGACCTTGTGGAGGAACCAGGAGCAAAGCCCGGAGAGAAACGCAGTCCCGGGAAGAGAGTAACCCCAGAAGCCTGAACTCTGGCAAACGCCGGCAGCTGTCTTGCTCTAACACGTGGCAGTGGACTGTGGTGAGAGAAGAAACTTAAAGCTTTATGGCCTGGTATCTGTGGACTTCTACCCCAAATAAATACCCTTTATAAAGACCAACCCATTTTTGGTATTTTACATTAGCACCCCTTTGGCTGACTAATACAGAATTTGGTACCGAGGAGTGGAGAAGTGCTTTTGCATATACCAAAATAACGGTTTTATAAATGGGTAAGGGGTATTTTTTGGAGGAATTGTGAAATGCTTGATGGAAAATACCTAGATCACGTTGAAGAGACTGTTGATAGCAGTATGGACGCTAAAGAGACTTTCTATGATGCCTTAGAAGTAAATGATGAAACTTTTATTGGAAACTGGAGGAAGGGCGATCCATGTTTTAAAGTTGCAGAGAACTTAACAAGATTAACTCCTGGTGTTATATGGAAGACAGAATTTAAAAACGGCGAACCAGAGCATTTAGCTAAAGAACTTTCCAAGGTAAACTTGGAGAATGTGGCTTGGCTTCTCCTTGCAGCTTATAGCAAAATACTAGATGAGAGAAATACACTAAGGACTGAACTTTTGGGCAAAAAGAAAACAGAAACTAATTCTGGAACTTCCAAGTTTCTGGAAATCAAATTCCCAGATGAAAATGCCCTATTTGAAGACTTTACTAAACTTGGAACTCATAACTCAGAATTGAAGATGCAGTTATCTCGGAAAGACTTGTGGAAAGTCTTACTGTCTGATGGCTTGGACCCCTGCTTCCTGCATGCTAAACCAACACATTTTTTGAGAGAGCTGTATGAACAAAACCACTGTCAGCTTGGACAAAAGAGGACATGGAAAGGAGAGATTGAAGGAGAATAAGCTGTAAGAAGAAAACTGTGGAAGCAGAGATCTGGACTTAAGACATCTCCTTGGGCCAAGAGAGGAGTCCCACCCATGTGTACCAAAAGGGTGAGTTTGTCCCTGCAGTTGAAGAGGGTGGATGTTCCTACCCAATGTTCTGAGAAAGTTTTGATGGCCAATGGTGCAGAGAGGGTGAGTTTTCCCAAGCAGTTGAAGAGGGTGGATGTCCCCACCCAATGTTCAGGAAGAGTTTTGCCACCCCAGGGTGCAGGGAGGTTAGAGCACATTCCTCAAAGATTAGGGCGGTTAAGGTCAACACCCAATTGGTCTGAGAGGGGTGTACTTGTTCCCCATAGATTAGAGAAGGCCAGGTGGTCAACCTATTGCTCTGAGAGGGTTGAGCCTGTAAGTCAAAGGTTAGGGGGAATGTTGTCTTCACCTCACTGTGCTAGGGGGGCTAAGACTCTAACCCAAAGATTGGGTAAGGTGTGGCAATCACCCCAACACTCTTGGAGGGTGAGATCTGAAGCTTGGTCGACACCCAGATGCTTGATGAGGGTGGAACCAAGAAAATGGCCTTTGGGCAAGCCTGTGGAAAGGGTGGGTTCCCATGTGGCCCCAAGAAGAAATCATCATCTTAAGAATGACTCTCAGACTTTGAAATCAAATGGAGGATGCCCTGCAGGTTTACTGAACTGTAGAGGATCCATAACTCATGTTTAACATCCCAATTTCTCCTTATGATATTGAAAATGTTTATCTTTTGTCCTTCCATTTGTGTATTGGAAGCAGTTAAAAGGTTTTGTAAGATTCAGAGGTCTATAGCAGATGGGACTTTGCCTGAAGACAAACTGTATTTCTTTAAAATGATTTTGATATGATTTTTTTTTTAATTTTATAAAATATATTAGAGAACTTATGAGCTTACAAAGCAATCCTGTGTAATCTGCAGAATTCCCATATATCACCTCTCCACCAAGACCTTGCATTGTTGTGGAACATTTACCGATTACGAAAGAACATCATCACACTATTAATAACTATGGCCAAAAACTTACATTTGGTATATTTTCCATATGTCCCCTCTTAACAACATGCATTAGTATTATACATTTGTTATAGTTCCTGAAAAAACACTTTCATGTTTATAATGTTAACCACAGCACAAATAGTAGAAAATATAAGAAAGAATATGTTACTATATGTCACAAACACATCCATGTATCAATTAGAGACTTACGTTTATTTAGTTAGATATCTTTCTAAATTAACATAAATATAGAAATATCTGCAAAAATTGTTTCTGTATTCAATATTTTTTTGTTTTTTTTATGTGCTATTTGCTGTAGAACTGAATTTAATATAGTAAATACCTAAATTTATAACAGTAAAATTTAATTTCTTGATCAGTTTAAACACAATCATACTAATTGTAAAAAGTGACCTATCATGGGACTGTATATCACAGTGAACCATGTGGTGGAAGATGAACTGTGGTTTGATATGATTTTGTACTTGGATTGTTACTGATTTAAGTTTTTTTAAATATTGTAATGTATTTTTGGAATTCAGAGGGTGGAATGTGGCAGTTTGATGTAATTATGAATTCCAAAAATATAATTGAATCATGCTTGTAAACTGATCTGTTAATCTAGGCATAATTAGGTTAGGATTAGGGCATTGAGACCCACCCCTTGGTGGGTGGGGAATTGAATATAAAAGGCAAGGCAGGGAGGAGACTCAAATAAGTCCTCCTTGCACATGGTTCACCAGTCCCTTCTATTCAAACCTACATGTGATGCTAGAGTTTCTTAGGTATACTTCCAGAGACTGGAGCCTCCCGCCTACCTATGTGCCAGGTGTGCATGAAATCTAGGTGGAACTGCAACTCCTACCCTACAGCTCAATGGACTCATCCAAGTCATCTGGTGAGGAGACAACGATGGGCAATGGCCATCCCAGGGAATGGAGAGGGCCTGCATCTGTAGGCAGGATCATCCCACCCACCATATCCATGGGATATAAGCCCTCTCTCACTTGGAGTTGGAGTGGACATCACCATCCCAGT
>JAKSZT010054140.1:516661-560682 GCA_026826555.1 Tolypeutes matacus
TGGGAGGTGTGGGAGGTGGGCAACATGGGAATCCCAGTGGGTTCCATGTAATATTTTAGGTAATCTAAGCACCTCTTAAAATATATGTATATATATATATAACATTTTTGTAAGCAAATACAAATATATGCACATATATTTATATATCATTTTGCAAATGTTTGTATGTATTGTGAGAATTTTGATTTTTACCCATAATGAAAAAAAAAAAAAAGAAAAAAAAAAAAGCAAGGCAAAGGACAGTTGCAGCAGTCTTTTGAGAAGCAGTTTTGATATTGGAAAGAAGGCCCCAGGAGAAATGAAGCAAGCCCTTTGCCTGATTGTCTACAGCTGACCTTGTGGAGGAACCAGGAACAAAGCCCGGAGAGAAACGCAGTCCCCCGGGAAGAGAGGAACCCCAGAAGCCTGAACTCTGGCAAACGCTGGCAGCTGTCTTGCTCTAACACGTGGCAGTGGACTGTGGTGAGAGAAGAAACTTAAAGCTTTATGGCCTGGTATCTGTGGACTTCTACCCCAAATAAATACCCTTTATAAAGACCAACCCATTTTTGGTATTTTACATTAGCACCCCTTTGGCTGACTAATACAGGTGGCTTTCAGGAGAAATTTATAGAATAAAGAGATAATAATTTTAATCTTGCTGGTTAATACTGATTAAACACCTCCAGGCATGTAGAGAGGTAGATTGCATGCTTTGAAGGTTGTAGGCTGAAGTTCAGTTGCCACCTTTCCAATTTTCTGGAGGCAGTATAGGATAGTGAGTAGATTACTGACTAAGAATCATGGAACTTGAGATCAAGATTTATCTATGCCACTAAGTATATGACCCTGAATAACTAATTTAGAGCTTTGTTTCCTCATATGTAAAAAGAAAAGGTTGGACTGATAGTTTTCGATGTCTCTTACAGGTCCAATAATGTATAGAGCTATTCTATACACTTATGGTCAATTAAAGAATGATATGTTTTCACATCTTACTTTTCTCATCAGTTATTGCTGAGGAATAGTCCAGGCAAAATGAGAGTTTAACAATTACTGTAAGTTTAATAGGGAACGGAAGCAGTTGAGCATTTTCCCTCATAACATCTTGCTTATACAATTTTAAAGCAGTTAATTAAATTGTGCTTTACAAAGAAGGGGAGAGTTCAGCACCTACAATCGAAGTACAACACAGAAAACTGCATTGAGCAAGACCATTTATAATATATTAACCATAGGAATGGTTTGGAACCTAACCTTCAGTAGACACTATTTCCCTAACAGCTCAGGACCAAGTAATATGTTGTGAGAAAGTCTGGTAGCATAGATAAATCCAAGATTTTGCCTCAGCAATCATACAATAAATATGTTTAAAATTTTTGTTATTCATTTAAATCTTAAAGTGATAATCAAAAGTACTGTAAGTCAATGCCTATTTTCCCTGAGTACATATAAAAATATTGCTATATAAGAGGTTTTCAAAATATAATCTGACCTCTTGGATAGATTATACTCATTTTTACAATCCTTTAAGAAAACAGTCTATTAAATTCTTATTTTACTTGTATGGTATCTATAGATACATTACCCAACAGACGTCTTAAGAACCAATATTGCTGGTTATAGCAGTTTGGCAGTTTGATATAGTTATGAATTCCAAAAATTGATATTGGATTATGCTTGTAAACTGGTCTGTTAATCTGGGCATGATTAAGTTATGATTAGGACGTTGCCTGGACCACGTCAGTAGGGCATTGAGCCCCACCCCTTGGTGGGTGAGGAATCAAATATAAAAGGCATGGAAAAGGACAGAGGTGGAGTAGTTCTGATTTGGAGTTCTGATGCTGGAGCCCGGGGAGGCCAGCAGACGGAGGAGCTTGGTTGTGAGGAAGGAGAGAAGGCCCCGGGATAGAGACGAGCCATTTGCCTGAAAGTCTACAGCTCATCCTGTGGAGAGAGGCAAAACCTAGAGAGCCTCATAGTCTATAGCTGACCTTGTGGAGATAGCAGAGGAGCTGAGCCCAGAGACAAGCAAGCCCCGGGAGAGAGGAACCCAGGAAGCCTGAACCCTCGCAGACATCAGCAGCCATCTTGCTCCAACATGTGGCAATAGACATTGGTGAGGGAAGTAACTTATGCTTTCTGGCCTGGTAACTGTGGACTTCTACCCCAAATAAATACCCTTTATAAAGACCAACAGATTTCTGGTATTTTGCACTAGCACCCCTTTGGCTTACTAATACACTGGTTATATTTATTAATAAAAATTGTCCCATAAAACATTAATAAAATCGGTGTCTTTTTGGCTTCTAACTCAAGAAACACAATACTGAGTCAAGGGTCATGAATTCTGGTATTTAGACTCTGACAGTGGCATCACCAGACTGTTTATGGGAGAACATGGCCCTTCCCCTCTATGCACCATGTTCCTGAATGTTAAGAATGTTTAGTAAATTACACACACACCTGTTGGGGGAAGTTCCTACACTATTTTGCAGAGTATATCTGTTTGATATTACCCACATCTCCATCAGACTAAAAAGTCAGCAAATATGAAAATAAGGAAACCACAAAGAACCTTTATTTTTCTATATTTTGGCAGTCTTCAGTCAGATTCATGCAGAGGCTTTAAGATAAGCCCAAAATATGGGGTCAGGAGAGCCTTTGGCTCACCAAGGCATCATTCATGCTGATATTTCTAAAGGTCAGGAGAATTTAGACCCTAGCTGACTTCACATCATTAAGTCACTCCAACTTGGCAATCACTGCCATGATGGCGTGGTCTCCCAATAATCTTTTCCATGGCTAGAGAGGAAGCAACAGCACAACTTTCAAAGGCCTATATCATTACTCTGCTTCCTCCAGGAGTAATCCCTGTTGTTGCCTCTGAACTGTGACTTAGACAGAAACTGTGACACAGCAGATGGTAGGAAAAGAGGACCAAAGCTTAAATTAACAACCATCACCACCAACATTAAGCCTCCCTTTGAAACAACAGGAACTGTGAAATCTCAGTCTACATTTCTGTTGAAGGTTAACAAAGACGTGCCTTTTAGGGGAAACAGAGTTTACTGCCTTTCTTAGCACAGATACATCAAGCAAGAATACATTAAGAGAACTATAACAGTGCATCCCTAATTCAGTAATTGTCATAGGACTCTTTCCTTCTCAATTAAACAGTTAACAGGGAGCTGGGAGTCACACAAAGAACTTCGGCTCCTCCTCCCCTCTTTCCCAATTTGATTTATGCATAGCCCCTGGAGAAACTAATGTCTTCATAGACCAAAAGCCCCAGCTGTTTTGCAAAACGTAAGACAAAGCTTAACTAAGGTTCACACATAATTACTAGGCTGGGTAATACAAAGCTGGCTCCTCAATCCAGGGTCTAGAGCCAGCCTATTGCCTTTCTCATTCCCAGCCAGGCTGGCCTCAATATACCTAGAGTGCTAATTTAGTTCTGCCTTAGGCACTGTGGATTTTGTGAAGATAAACACTTAAGCAATGCTGAGAAAGGGATATAGAACTGTGGGGATTTAAAACCACAATTCATCATTTATTAATATCAGACAGAAGCACTGGAAATCTGTGAAACCCCATTTCTTATGGACCTGATTTGTTTGTTTTTAATAGTAAGAAATCAGAAACTAAAAAGATTAATTCCAAGAAAATAATAAAAGACACTGTTAACACCTCAATCCAGGCTTATGTTAACAAAGACAAGCTCCTGCCCCACTCCCCCCCCAACACCCCTTGGATGCATGGGGCCACACTTGCTTTTCCCACTTTCTCTCCTCTCACCTACTCCTTAATTACTGCAGTCTGGATTCTGTCTATAGCACTTTACTGGAACAGCTCTTGCAAAGATCACTGGCACTCTCATTGTTGCTAAACCCAATGATCACTGTTCAGTACTTATCTTACTCTTTCTTCATATAAACTTAAACCCTCCTGACCATTCCTGCTACCTGGAAACTCTCTCCTCCCTTGGCTTCCCATGACACCCCCTAACTCTCTGGTTTCTCTTTCAGTTTTCTCATGGACTTCTCTTCCTCTAACCATTTCTTAAATGTCAGTGTTTTCCATTGTTCCACTTGTATGCCTCTTTTATTCTTATTCTACCTGAGGGGCTCTTAACCTGGGCATTATAAGCGTTCATGGATGTGCTTTAGGAAGCCTGTTAATCTCCTAAAATTGGATGCAGAATTATGTGTATATGTACACTTTATGGAGGGAGGGTCTATAGTTTTCAGATTCCTAAAGGCCAAATAAAGTTTTAAGGGTCACCTATTGTCACACTACCTCTGGGTGATCCCATGACTTCAAATCATATTTCTCTATATATCTAGTCCAGATTGCTCTTGTGGGTGTCCCACAGTTACCTCAAATTTAACCCATTATCTTTTCTCAACAACCTTGACTTAAAAAACCTTCCGTGGGAAGCAGATGTAGCTCAGTGGTTGAGCGCCTGCTTCCCATGTACAAGGTCCAGGTTCAATACACAGTTCCTCCTAAAAAAAACAAAAACAAAAAAGAAAAAAACCCTTCAGTGCCTACTTTATTGCTCTTAGGCCACAGTAGTCCATACTATCTGGCATTGCAAATAAGGCACTTTATGACCTGGCTCTTGCTTACCACTTATAGTCTTACCCTGCACTTTCTGGCTCCTCACCCCCACCCCACTTCCCCAACCCTTAATTACTACACAATCTCAAGCCATATTAAACTATTTTCAGTTCTTGCCTCAGGAATTTGCATGTACTTTGACATCGCATCAGTCTGGAACACCCCACCCCATCCTCAGCCTGGGTAACCTCTGCCAGGAAGCTATCCCTAGTCACTTAAAGCTGGGTTAGGGGGCACCTCTTATATGTTCTGATAGCACCCTATTTGTGCTGTAGAATCATCTATAATTCTGCATTGTGATAGTTTCTTTGCTTCTCTAACTCACACTAGAGTTTGGTAACTAGGCTATAAGCTCCTTGGGGTCAAGAGCCAGATGATGTCCCTAGTACCTGCACAAGGCCAGGCACATCAATATCATAGGTGCTCAATAAGTATACACTGATGAATTGAAAGAGTTAATAGACAGGTGACAAGTCCAAGACTTTGCCCCTGCACTCCTAATTGTCACAACCTTTGCCTTCAGCTTGGTATGGGAAAGGAAACAATGGACTCCAGAGAAGTAGCAGTCTTAGGCATTAACTCTCTAAGTCAATTTCCTTATTTGTATAACTAAGGAAAAGTCCTCTTATTGTTCCTTTTTTTTTTTTTAAAGATTTTGTTTATTTATTCATTTATCCCCCCCTTGCTGCTTGTGCTCGCTGGGTCAGCTAACCACACCGTGCGGGCGGGCTTGCCTTCACCAGGAGGCCCCGGGAACCGAACCCGGGGCCTCCCATATGGTAAACGGGAGCCCTACTGATTGAGCCACAGCCGCTTCCCCTTATTGTTCCTTATGGCTTGGAAATTCTGTAATTCTCTGCTTCCTTAACATATCTAATTCTCATTTCTCAAATCCCACTTCTGTTTCCTCACCCCCTTACCTGCCCACTCCCTAATCCCAATTGCACTACAATAGTCTGGTTTAGATATTTGGAGGTTGTGTGGGTAAAGGCCAAGGCCATAATAATGTGTGTGTGTGCATGAGTGCATGTGTGTGTGTCTGTGTGTGTGTGTGAGAGAGAGGCAGAGATATGGAAGTGGAGAACAAGGGAGAAGGAGGGGAGGGGAGATATTGAGGCAATTCCTGGACATTCTTTCCCTTCTATTTCTTTCCTTCGTAAGGAATGATAGCTGAACGCAGAGGTCCAACTTGAAGATGCTCACAATATTAAATTACTAGAAGATACAAAATTCCTGAAACTGTTTAAGGAGACTCAGAACAGGAAAAAAAGTAATAAAAATTTAGAGAGAACCTGGTAGACATAACTCATAACTTATCTTAAAAAGGCTGAGTCCCAGTAACTTCAGTTTAGAAAAGTTGAAATGAGAAGGGACCATCTCCTCAGAAATGAGATACAGTCTGAGTGCCCCTGGTCAAGAGGAGTGGGGAAACTATGGTTACAAAAGCATTTGAAGTTACTGCAAAGCTATAGAAACATTTAAACTAATTAACACTAAGAATATAATAATGCAAGGACCAATCATCTCCTAGTCCCTGAGGGAGAAACCAGATGGCTTAAAAGACTAATTCTCATCTCTTAATTTCTTTTATTGATAAGGAAGGATATGCTTCTAATTAGTTCTCATAAACAATGACACCCTTTTCTCCTCTGTGGACAAAGTAGATATACTACCACTTTTGCTTCCAGATATTAAACTTGTATTTAATGATATGTGTGCTGGGTAATGTATGCATCCAAAAACTTTCACTGACAAAAGTGGCCCTGCATTCATCTATTTGTCTTTCAGTTGCTGCACACAAAGTTGGGAATTTAAATGCACAGCAGGCAGCTGATGTATTTCTCCATAAACTAGTCTACATATCATGGTAAAAGTAGAAGCAAAGAAAACCCCAGATGCATTCTTTCCCATAAAGAGGCAAATGAAGCCAAGGGACAGAATATTAAGGGGGAAAGTGAAAGGGTAAAATGAGATTACTAGAGCATACACTTTTAAAATCAAACCAAAAGCATGGTTATCCTTGCCAACATTGGAGATGGCTTAAACTCTTTCAGTGCAAGAGAGAACAGTATCCATTTTCTATTCTAAACAAACCAATAGCATCTTCAACATTGTTAGACAGTTCACTTCAGAACTGGTTACACTTCTGTGGTAGTTACAGTCAGTATGCATGTAAAAGATTAGGAGGAAAATAAAAATATTTAGAATAAATAGCAATATTCAGGAACAAAAAGAAAATCTTAGCAATGTGCACTGTGCCTGATGGTCTTAGACACCATGGAACTTGTTTCTAATATATGTAAATACATATATTTATATGGGTCCTATATAAATTCCCACTATATCTCACATTTAAATATACAAATATATAATTATATTTTGATACATTAATATATGATAGCCAAGTAGAAATCAGAGATCAGGAAAGTACAGCTAATTCCCTGAGCTAATAAAGTAGGAAAAAACCACAAGAGCTCTATGAGCAATCAGATTGAGAAATCCCAGTCTAACGAAGGGGTCATTCCTTGAAGTAAAAAACCATATTTGTGGATGCAGTATATAAATGTGTCCTACTTTAAGAAAGCCTACTATTCTCATAGCTAATCTACAAACCAGAGAAGTTAGGAGTAGTTATTTGTATTACAAAAGCATTCCATATGGAATGTCTTTTAATGCCAAGCTAACATTGTATATTTAAATAAGATTTGTTTCTACAAATGCGGAATTTATATATTCAATTTCTTAGAAACACATTTTTTGTATAAAGTAAGATATTTTATAGCAACAAGCTTCATGCAGACTTGCTTCTGATTTTTGTTTTGTAAGTTTGAATTTTGGGACACTGAGTCTCCTTAAAGAAGAGAAATGCCTGTACTGTAGAGGCAGGCAGAGGAATCAAAATCTATACTTCAAAACCAGGAGTCTGAAACTATGCCCAACAAGCCACTAGCTGTCACCATTGAAGCAGTAGAGTTTCATGACAAAAGAGAATGAGAAAACATTTGTGAAATATTTTAAAGGCCTGAACCAAATTCAGGAGAAGGCAGTAAATGAGAGGCATGAAGGCCCCGCAAAATCTACTGAAAAGGATGAATTATGTTGTCTATATTTGGAAAGATGTGTGCTTTCACATTTGGGTTAAAGATGAATCTCTGGGGAGAGCTCAGAGGAGGCAAGCACTGAGATCTAGTTTAAGGGAAGATAAAGCATTTTTTTACACTATATCGAACTAAGTATTGGGCTGACATACTTGAAATCTATGAATAAATAAATACAAATAGGCTTGTTTTGAGGAACCCTGGAGTCTGTCCTTGGTTGTCCATGTATATTAATATACAAGCATAATTTCTGTGTGCGAAAGGTAGCTTCTATCTGTATGTGGTGTTTAAAAATGTCTCAAGTTTGTAAAAACATATTAATTCTACTGCATAGCTAGAACACCTAGGTATTAATTCAATTTTTAAGAGATGTTCCCTTGAATCCAATTATAAAAATAGTTAAGTTGCTGCATTAGCAGAGTAGTGTCTATCAGGTGACCTCTAAGAAAAAAAGGCCAGAAGACAGAAAATTCATAGACAAAATGACTAAACCCCAGACAATTGTCTATTCTTCTAACTCAGAAAAACATCTTACAGAAGAATTTGTTTACATCAATGGTATAAAATCTTGAATTACTAATAGAACATATTTAAACCTGTCACAGTACATATTACTGTGAAGTTAATATGTAGAACTCCTAAAATAAAGAGTAATGGTAGGGAAATATTTGTTGACTGACTACAATAAGTGCAAAGTATTATACAGTGTTCAGGATTCTGTTGTGTTAAAGATAAATCACTCTATAAACTACAGACCTTGGTTAGTAGCAATGCTTCAATACTTGTTCATCAATTATGACAAATGTAATAGACTAATGTAAAATGTCATTAATAGGGGAAAATGCAAGAGAGGGAAGAGGTGGGGTATATGGGAATCCCCTATACTTTTGATGTAACTTTTCTAATCTAAAACTTCTTTAAAAATAAAGGTTATTATGTGAAAAAAGTCAGTCCAAATAAATCTGATTCTAGGCCAGAAAATCAGCTTTTAGCCTGATAAACCACCCAAATTTCTAATTAACTTAGCCATAGTCTCATACCCTGAAATCATCCAATAACCTAGCCTTAAATCTCTTCTAAAAATAGTCTGGTCACCCTCTATCTGGAAAATAATAAACTGGTCCAGGTTTCTCTGAACCTCTAGGCTTGAAAAATGATAGCTGCTCAATAATTACAATTAAATAGAGTTAGAAGATGTTGTAAAAATTTAAAAATCCATAGTTCTTTTTATTAAGGACATTGTCATCAAATAAACATGAATACCTGAAAATATTGAATTTTAAACTCTAAATACATAATATCAAAATCTATACTACAATAGATACACTATGCTAAGAAAATCCATCCATTTAAAAATGATGATGCAAGGGTAGGATGCACTTGTCATTCACTCTAGCAAAGTCATCCCTAAGGCCAAAAAAGGCAAAAGAAAACTGTGAAAATAACCTTAAGCTAAATATTCCCAGCCTAGCATAAACTTTTCAAATGGAGGTCCTATTATCTACCAAATGGAGACTGAACTTTTAATTTTCAGTTTTAAACTCCTATTAGAGTAATTTTCTCCATTACTAAGGTGCTAATTAAAAAAGTGGGAAAAGTATTCCAAAGCAAGAATAAACCAGAAAAACAAACAAAAACTAGTTCTGTCTGGCTACAAAATCAATCTGCAGTCTCCCATTTTACTGGCAATGGCAGCAGTAGCAGGGTCTGGTGGCAGCAGACCCTCCCCTAAAGCAGTCTTGTGTCTATGTCAGAGAAGGAACATTTTAGTCTTGAACGGGTCTTAGAGGATCTGTCTGTGATAATTGAAAAACTGCAATCTTAAGTGACCTCCTCTTGAGGAAAGCTCAAAATCCTTGTCAGTAATATTAGGTAATATGGACTTGATAAGATATTCAATGGAAAAATAGAGTGAGCAGGCACAGGAAAGTATCTCAGTTTACTGACTGCTATGACAAATATCACACAAAGGGTTATTTAACAATAGGAATTTATTAGCTCCTGGTTTCAAAAGCTGGAAGGCTTGCTTCCTCCTCGGATGGATAGCATTCGGGTTGGCCAGCAATCCTTGGGTTCCTTGGCTTTCCCATCACATGGCAATGTCCTCTCCTTTCTCTTCTGAATTCCCTTACTTCCAATTTCCAGCTCCTCCTTGTGGCTTTCTCTCTCCCTAAGTCTGAATTTCTTCTGCTTATAAAGGACTCCAGTAATCAAGACTAAGGCCCAACCTCATTCAAATGAACCACACCTTAATGGAAATAACATCTTCAAGAGATCTTATTTGCAATGGGTTCACATCTACAGGATTGCTAATCAAGATCAAGAAGAACATGTCTAAATTTGGGGTATATAACTCAAGCCACCACACAAAGGAAGCAGGCAAAGAAGGCAAAGGAAAGGGGACTCAACCAAACCCACGAAGCTAGGAAAGCTACCACAGCAAGAACTAAAATCACTAATTAAAATGAAATGAGTATCTGTAGAGATGCAGTAAGAAACTACAGTGGGCATAGTCAAACAATGGCTCAATGATACTTATGTTTTAAAACAATCAGACAAATAAACCTAACTGAACTCTCAAAAACATTTTTAGCGCAACTTGTATTTTACAGCCATTTATTTATTTATTTTCATACTCTTGACAAAAGACAAGTGTTAAGTGTTACATAATTTAAGCTGAAAGCTATAAATTATGTTATAATTTATAATTTGTTAGCTATAGTTAGAACTTCCTATATCTTCCAGTTTCCATATCCAGTCCATCCCAAGTACTTCAGAGTCAAAGAACAAGAGCAAGAAAGATGTTTGAAGGGATGGAGAGGAGGGCCTGTGAGAATAGAAGGGATTAGGGTGCTTTAATCTGGAAAGATGAAACCATTAAAACTCTTCAATCATTGATCACCACCACCACCATTAAGCACTTACAGTGTGACAGTCACTTGCTAAGTGCAGGGATACTGAGCTAAGTCCAAAGAGAGATGGACTGTTTTCACAGTGTATTTTAATATTCCTTCCTTCAGGTATGCCATCTATGTGCCAGGCATTGTGCTGGTCACATAACAGTTCTGAACTATTAAACAGCAGAAAGTCATAGAAAGGATACTAGACTAGAAAAGAAGATTTAGGTTTTAGTTCTAAGAGTATTAGTAACTATTCATATGACCTTGGACAACTCACACAATCTTTTTAGGCCTCAGAATTCCCATCTTAAGATAGAGAGGTTACGTGACAACATGGATGAATCTTGAAGACCTTATGATGATTGAAGTAAGCCAGTCACTAAAGGACAAATACTGCATGACCTCAGTGATATAACCTAAGCCTACAGAGCAGACTCACAGGGCTAGAGTCTGGAAGATAGGTTATCAGGAGACAGAAAGGGAGTAGAGTGTGGTGAGCTGATGCTCAATATGGGTAAAATCTATAAGGTAGAAGGGGGCTTTGGTAATGGATAGGAGTGATGGTGGTGCAGGGATGTGAGTGGAGTCGATGGTGCTAGAATGTGAGGGTGAGCAGGATTGGGGGTGGGTGGGTTGGACTATCCATAGAGCTGGAGAGAGGGTGGGAGGACGGAACAGGTAAACTCTGGGGATGGGTAGGTCTGTGGTTGAAACTACAATGGTGGGAATGTTCTTTTGGCAAATATAGCAGGGGTACAGGGTGTTGGTGATGGGGAGGTATGTAGGAAAGGTGCACTTGGGGCATGCTTTTATGGAATATGAATGTGTTCAACTTGTCGGTGTTATCTCAGTGGGAGGAGACCCACACAATAAACAAGAAAATATTAAACTCCCATCCTGGGGAGTCCTGCTTTATTTATTTTATTTACTATTTTTTTGGCTTTGTTTTTGGGGAGGTTTTGGATTGCTGAAAAGTTGCAACTGTTGCAGGGGAGGATCACTGGTGAGCACTGTCAGTGGAGGGGGGATAGGTTGGGAGGCATGTACCTGGGGCATGCCTCTATGGAATATGAATGTGCTCATGTGGTCATGGGGTATTGTCTTGGTGGGTAGAGACTCACACAATGACTAACAGAATATTGAATTCCCATCATGGGGAGTTCTGCTACATTCTCTAATAGAGTAGCAAGAATCTCTAGAGGAAATGGGCAGTGCTTAGTGAAGGAGGACAGACCAATACACCAGGCCCTGGATATTGATGCTTGTACTTATGAACCTTGTTCTTGTGAAGTTGAAACTTCACCTAGTAATATATATTGCCTAAGAGTTACCTCCTGAAAGCCTCCTACTTGCTCAAATATGACCTCTCTCTAAGCCAAACTCAGCATATAAACTCACTACCTTTCCCCGACCCAGCTTGGGACATGACCCCAGGGCATAAGCCCCCCTGGCACTGAGGGATTATTACCAAGTGCCAACTAGCAATGCATTTGGAAAAAGACCTTGAACAAAAAGGGGAAATGTTAATACAAATGAGTTTTTATGGCTAAGAGGATTCAGAGTGAGTTGGGAGGTCATTCCAGAGGTTACACTTATGCACATCTCAGGAGGATCTCACCGACTCCCACAGTAAATAGTGCCTCAAGCACAGGTGCTCCTGAGGGCTCTAGAGACATCTAGACCCTATAGGCAGAGCAGCCAACCCCAGGAAGTCAGCACCCCATTATGTATTCACTCTAATATCCACTTATCTACAATTACTTATAAATGGTGATATTTTATGAGAAGTAAAAACAAATCTAGAATAACCCATAATATATTAGGCCTGTCTCCTTGAGTCATCAGAGCAATTAAACGCAAAATTCTTCCCCATCAATTGAAATAAAAGTTTGGGGGAGCAAATAAAAAGAATGAATTTTGCTTTGGCAAGCAATATCTTTTTCAACTAAACTGATTACATGGGGGTCATTCATATGCTGCAAGTAAGCAAGCCTCCAAAATAGGTAAATCAAGTCTAGGAATAAGGACCAAAATTTTCTCTCTCTTCCCCCTCTCAGGTCCGTTAGTAGTAGGAAGAAGGCAGGGGAGTTAAGAAGAATGTGGCTGTTTTTCTCTTTCCTACCAAGTTTAAATTCTGTCCCATAAGATATGCTTTGTCTTTTTGGACTCAACGTCAGCCAGCAGTCACTTAAGTAAAATTAAGACAACTGCACCAATGGCAGAGAATTTGATGCAGAGCTTGTGGAAACAGTTCATTTGAGTAAAAGCTTTGCCTATTAAAGGAAAAATATAATTTATGGAGGAAATCTTTCTGGAAAGGGCCATGTGGCTCTAGTTTTATAGCTCAGGTGATAGTTATCCAGGACAAGTGTTGTATATAACTAATATTCTGAAACTTGAATTGTGTTTTCCTAGAAGGCAGTAACATTTGAAAGGAAATTGAGGTGAATTTAAATTCCTCTTTTGTTTTAACATAGTTCTAATATTTTAATATGGTATATTCAGAATATGCCTGATAAATGAACATTTTTAGCAGTATTATTGAGATTTGTTCACATACTATCCAAAGTGTACAATCATTGGCTTTTAGTATCATCACAAAATTGTGCATGTTCTAAAATTGATTGTGGTGACAAATGAACACATTTTTAATAAACATCCTGGAAGGGTGTAAAACAGTTTCCTTTGCTTAATCTCTGGTGTCTGATAGCTGAGTTGCTTAGAGACATATCAAACAAATACTTGCAGTGAGAAATATCCATCCCTGTCTATCTTCCTCCAAGATGCAGCGACATTGTAGGGAAAAGGTTCCATCCCTTCCTGTGCTGAGACAAGTGTAGAGATCCCAATCTATATGGCACTCCGTAGGTAGCTATAATAAATGTCACACCGGGGAGAAATATGGCAGGATACTGACTGCATAGATGACATAACTACTTTTTTTCTATATATTTTAACTATCCACTTGTAAAAACTGGATTCAATTCAATGTCTTGATCTTCATTTGGAAGCCCTGCATTTGGAGTGGATCCAGTTACTTCAGGGACCACATAAGTTTTAGTGTACCAGGGCAGTTGGCCAAACTGTAACTTGCTTCTACCATCTAAGCAAAATGTGGAAAGCTTTGGTCAAGAGCCTTCAACTTTTGAATTTGCCACTTTGCATCATAGGGTTGCAAGTGCCATCTTCAGAAAGACTTTGACCCTTTGCTAAAGTCTTTTCATATAACAAGTAATGAGGCTTAGATGAGAGGGAAAAAAGAGCAACTAAAGAGAGAAAAGAGAAACTATTTCTCTCCCTCACATATTTTGATCTAAGTTTTGTTTGTATATATCTAATCTGGAGATTACTGTCTAGTACCATACAAGTTAATTGGAATTCTTTAGTCTGGTATCCAGAATTTTCGCTTCTCTCCTCTCCTATCCATCCAAATCCCTTGGGAAGTATTTATTCATTCAATCAGTCAAAATATTTACTTAGAGCCTACTATATGCCAGGAATTTTTGTAGGCACTGAGGATATAGAGGTGAACAAAATACAGACCCTGCCCTTATGGAGATTTTATACTTTGAGGGGAAAGAGAAAATGAACAAATCCATAGATATAAAATATTAGATAGTGATAAGGGACATGAATAAAACAAAACAGGGTAAGTATATGGGGAAAGGTCACTCTAAAGAGGTAACATTTGAGCTTAGCTCTGAATGAAGTGAGGACACGTCTTTGTTTTCCTTTTATAAAAAAATACAGGAGGTCTCCCAATTTACTGTGTTCAGAGTTGAAAATAAGAAAAGTCAGAGTTGAAAAATTTGGGAAATACCATCAGGATATTCAAGGAAATTATAATGGAGTTAAAGATGGTCCATTGAAGGTCAACTAAATGATTCAAGGGATGACAAAATGTTGAGCGGGGACATGATTGAAAAACACCATTTCAATGTTCATTAAGAAAATTATGAATGAGAGTCCCTAGCCTAATACACGTATTCTGTAATAACAACACCATACAAATGGTAAATTTAAAATAATAAAAAGTACATCTGAGTTTCTGGTTCCAAGACAAGATAAAGTAGACACACTTCTCTTTATTTCTCCTACTAAGTACAGTTAAAAACTTGGATATTATATTAAAAAAAAAAAATAAGAAGACTCTCAAAGGTAGAGAAAAGAAGGCAGACTGGCTGGAACTTGGGGACCCAAGGGATGACAAAAGTGAGTTACCTGGGTATTCTTTTACCTTTTATATCCGAGACTGAGTACTGGGGAAGCCAGTAACCCAGAAATGCTAATGGATATATAGAACAAAAGCCTCAAGAAAAGCCTTCTTTCTCTAGCCAAAGGACCAGAAAAATGAAAGCCTTAGCAAGATAGAGAATATTGAGACAATAACCATCCTACTCCAGTCAACCACCAGAAGAAAAACTGGCCCCAACCTCACCCTCATGAGCAAAGGTTGAGTGGGAACCTGGACTTTCACCTCCCAGGCACAAAAGAGGCACCACAGCCCACCCACTGGAGTGGTATGTCAGAGAACGCTAAGTGGGGAGCAGGGTCTTCCATCCCTGTTCCATGCCCCATGGAAAGCATGAATCAGCTCTCCACCTATGAACTGAAATGGTGTAAGCAATGGCCTTTAAGGGAGTCTCAACTTCCACCTCAAACCAGCAGTAACGAGGTACCCCTCCCCTTCCCCAGTGTGATGGTTAGGCTAATGTGTCAACTCGGCCAAGTAGTTGTGTCCAGGTGTTTGTTCCAGCAAGCACTGGGCTAATTGTAATACAAGAGCATTTATGGACTTCAATCACCAGTGAGTTTACTGCGTGGATGGCTGATTACATCTGCATCAATCAGGGAGATTACATTATCAATGGGTGGTGCTTTTACCCAATCAGTTGAATGACTTAAAAGTGGAAGTGATTTCAACATTCAGGGAGAATTTCCCAGCTCGTCGTTGGACAGGCAACTTCTCCCAGAGACACATCAACGACCTTTCATTGGGCTTTCATCGGAGCCCCTGGTTTGCAGCTTGCCTGAGGAACCTGGACTTGTGAGTCCCCACGGTCGCGTGAGAGACTCTTTTAGAGTTCCATATTATTCACAGATATCTCCTGCTGATTCTGTTTCCCGAGAGAACCCTGACTAATACACCCAGTGTGCCAATAAGGGCTCAAAGGAGAACCTAAACTTCTACTTCCATGAAGTGTTAACACTTTCTGCTGCCAGCATGAAAGGATATGTACTAAAAGAGAAGATTTAATTAAGATCCAGAGTATCATAATAACCAAAATATCAAGGATTCAATAGAAAATGACTTGTCATACCAAGAAGCAGGAAAATCTCAACTTAAATGAGAACAGACACCAACACTGAGATAGCACAGATGTTGGAATTATCTGACGAGGATTTTAAAGCAGGCATCATTAAAATGCCTCAATAAGCAATTACAAAGATGCTTAAAATAAATTAAAAAATAGAAAGTTTAAGCAAAGGAACAGAACATGTAAAGAACAAAATGGGAATTTTAGAACCAAAAATTATAAAAACTGAAATAAAAAAAACTACAGTATGATGTCAACAGTAATGGAGATGGCAGAGGATGAAATCAGTGAACTTGAAGATAGAATAATAGAAATCACCTAGTATGAATAAAAGAGATAAAACAGACTGAAAAAAAAGCTGATCTGAGCCTCAGGGCTCTGTAGGATTATGACAGAGGTCTATCACCCACATCATTGAAATCTCAGAAGAAAAGGAGAGAGTGGATATTCAAAGAAATAATGGGTGAAAATTTCAAAGCTGAGCTAACCCCAAATAGGAGAAACACAAAGAAATCCACACCAACACACATCACAAACACTGAGAAAGACAAAGGAAAAATATTGAAAGCAGCAAAAGAAGTGACACCTTACCTATAAGGGAAAAACAATTAGAATGATAGAAGATTTCTTATTAGAAACAACATTTTTTTCAAGTGTTGAAAGAAAAGAACTGTCAAACCAGAATTCTATATGCAGGGAAAATATACTTCTGCATGAAGGGGAACAGCAAGATATTCTCAGACAAAGGAAAACCAAGAGAGTTTGTTGCCGGTAGATTTTCCCTAAAGGAAGGTCTGTAAATAAAAAAGAAGTGATAAAAGAAGGAAACTTGGAACATCAGCGAAAAGGCCTAACAATGGAGAGAGAAAAATATGGGAAAATACAATTTACCTTCTTCTCTTATTGAGTTTTTAAAACTATATTTGAAGGTTGAAACAAAAGTTATAACTCTGTCTGATATGTTCTCAAGGTATGTGGAAGAAATATTTAAGATCATATTATAAATGTGCAAGGATAAAGGTACTTAACGGGAGGTAAGGATGCCTCGTTTTATTCAAACGGTTAGAATGCTGACACCAATCAATTGTGATGTTATGCATATGTAATTAAATATCTAGAACAGCCACTAAAAAACCTTTGCAAAGAGAATCACTCCAAAACACTAGAGATAATTCAAAAGGGAATTCTAAAAAAGGTACAAGTAACCCACAGGAAGGCAGGGAAAAGAAAATAGACAAAGTACAGAGGGAACAAACAGAAAAGAAAAAATAAAATGGCATTAACTCTAACATAGCAATACATATTAAATGTAAATAATCTGAATTCATCAATTAAAAAACAGAGATTAACAGAGTAGATTTTAAAAATTAATGAACTATTTAACATCCACAAGATGTTCATTTCAAATATATCAATATAAGTAGTTTGAAAGCAGGAGTAACTATATAAATATCAGATAAAGTAGATCAGAGCAAACAAAATTTCCAGGAACAGAGAGAGACAATACATAATGATGAAAGGTTAAATACACCAAGAAGACAACCTAAATATATATGTACCAAACAAAAGAGCTGTAAAATATATGAAGCAAAAACTGATAGAACTGAAAGGAGAAATACACAAATCCACAATTATAGTTGGAGACTTTTATACCCCTCACTCAACAATTGATAGAAGCAAACAAACTCTCAAAGAGTCAGAAGAACTCAACAACACCATCAACCAATAGGTTACAATCAACATTTATAAAACATTCCACCCACATATAGGAGAATACGCATTCTTTTCAAGCACCCTTGGAACACATACACAGACAGACCTGATTCTGGCCATAAAACAAACCCCGACAAATTTAAAAGAACTGCAATCACACAGAGTATGGTCTCTGAATACAATGGAGTCAAATTAGAATCAATAAAAGAAAGACAGGAAAATATCCAAACACTTGGAAACTAAACAATACACTTTTAATTAACGCATAGGGCAAAGTGGAAGACTCAAGGGAAATAAAAAATACATTGAACTGAATGAAAATTAAAATACAACATATCAAAATTTGCGAGAAGCAGTTAAAGTAGTGATAAGAGGGTAATTTAAAGCACTATATGGCTATATTAGAAAAGAAGAAGAGCCTCAAATCAACAATCTAATCTCCCACCTCAAAAACTAAAACAAAAAGAGAAATAGGCCCAAAGTAAGCAGAAAGTAGGCAATAAAGATAAGAACAGAAATCAATAAAATTAAAAACAAAAACAACAAAGAAAATCAATGAAATAAAGAGCTGGATTTTTCAAAAGAGCAATAAAGTTGGCAAACCTCTAGCAAGACTGACAGAGAAAAAAAGACAGAAGATATAAATTACCTTTGTCAAGATTGAAAAAGTATATCATTACAGACCCTGCAGATATCAAATGATAATAAGGGAATACTACAAAAAAAAATCTGCACAAATAAATTTGACAACATAGATGAAAAATACCTATTCCTTGAAAAGTACAACTTACTCAATATGAAATATATAATTTCAATAGCCTTACAAAGTTGAAAGACATTAAAATCTCAATTTAGAACTCCCAAAAAAGAAATCTCCAAAATGAGATAGTTTCACATGAGAATTCTACAAAATTTTTAAGAATTAGCAACAGATCTACACAGTCTCTTCCAGAAAAAAGAAGAGAAGGGAATACTTTGCAAGTCATTTCATGAGACCATTAGCCTGACAGCGAAAACTAGACAAAGACAGAACAAAAAAGGAAACTACAGGCCAATATTTCTCATATATAAAGAAACAAAATATTAGCAAACCAATTTCAGCAATATAGAAAAAGAATTACACAAGATATCCAAGTAAGGTTTAGTCCAGGATGCTTGACTGATTCAGTATTCAAAAATCAAACAGTTCACTCCACCATAATAACAGTCTGAAGAGGCAAAATTGCATAATCATATCAATTGAAGAAAATGCAGTTGACAAAATTCAATACCCATTTTGATAAAAACTCTCAGAAAACTTAAGAGTAGAGGGCAACTTCCTCAACTTGATAAAAGAACATATGAAAAAATAACCTATAACTAAAATATTAATTAAAGGTGAAGACTGAATGTTTTCCTTCTATGCTTTGGAAGAAGGTAAAAATATCTGCTGTAACAATTGTTATTCAATATAGTACTGGAAGTTCTAGCCAGTGCAAGAAGGTAAGAAAAGAAAAGGAAATTAAAGTCATGCAAATTAGAAATGAAGAAATAGAGCTTTCCTTATTTGCAGATGACACGATGATCTATGCAGAAAATCCCAAGGAAACCTACAAAAAAACTCCTAGAGCTAATCTGGAATTCAGCAAGGTAGGATGATAAAATATCAACATACAAAAAGCAATAATATTTCTATACTAGCAATGAACATGTAGACACTAAAATTAAAAATATGATACTATATACAATTTTTAAAAATACTTAGGTATACCTCTAACTAAAGGTGTGTATGACTTATTATATATACTAAATATAAATACTGATGAAAGAAATCCAATAAGATATAAGTAAACAGAATTTAAGGAAAAAGGCTTCAGAGGAGGTAGGCAGGGCTCAAATTTCTCAGAAAAACAACGGAGGAAGGGCAAAAAGCAGTTCCAGGGAGCCGCTTTGGGGATCTGCAGACCAGGAGAGTGCTACACATCCTCCAGGAGGGTGAGGGACATAGAGAGAAGAACCCTAGATGAAAACTGTGAGTGAGTAACCCCCACAGCATGGAATGGGACCTATGCCACACCCTCAAGGCAAAGAGCCTGGATAAAATCCGTGGCTCACTGCAGCCAACTGAAAAGGGAACACATATCTTCCTCCCTGGGAAGGGGGAGGGTGTGGCAGAGTACAGAGTGGTTTCTCTTCAATGAATTTGCCCAGCAGAGTCTGCATTGAATCTCAGCTCTGGCCAGACCAGAATCATAGGCAAGTGGAAGTTGAAAGAGACACCTCTGTGGAAAGATTCGCCAATGAGTGTTATCTGTTTGCCAGCCAGAAAACTGTAAGGAGAAGTCTCTTATTCCAGTCCCCTCAGAAAGTATCTGTGCCCCATTAGTGAGGCCATAGCCCTATTTTGATAACTTAACTGGGCAATTTTAAAGACTTAGAGTAAGTTGAACCAAAAATCAAAGAAGAGCCATGGAACAAAACCACTAAGAAAGGGAGAGAAATAGAACATCATAGTAAATTCAACAAAATATTCAGATGTCTAGACATCAGCAAAGAATTTCAAGCCATACTAAGAAACAGGAAGAGATGGCCCAGCCAAAGGAAAAACCAAAAATCCTGACAAGGCACAGCATTTAAGACAACTAATCAATGATAATGACACAAATCTCTTAAATCAATTCAAGGAGTTGGAAGAAAATATGACTAAAGATATAAAAGATAGTAAGAAGGCACTGGGTGAGCATAATATACAATATGAAAACCTACAAAGAAAAGTAACAGACCTTAGGCAAATGAAAGACACAGTGGATGAGATTAAAACAACATTAGAGGGAGCGGATGTGGCTCAAGGGGTTGAGCACCTGCTTCCCACATGGGAGGTCCCAGGTTTGGTTTCTGGTGCCTCCTAAAAACAAAAAAAACAACAACAAGCAAACAAATGAAAAAACCAACTCAGGGGAGCTGATGTGGTTCAGTGGTTGAGCACCGGCTTCCTACATACAAGTTCCTGGGTTCAATCCCCAGCCCCAGTACCTCAAAACAAAACAAAACAAAACAAAAACTTAGAAACTTCCAGGAAGATAGTGGACTAGAAAGACACAGGACTCCCTTCTCCCATAAAAATTGCTAAAGAACAGGCAGAAACAACCTGGAAAAAAGTCCTCTAGGGTTTAGGACACCAGGGGAAGGCTGGACACTGCCCAGAGGAGAGACAGACAAAGGAAAAGAACCATGAAGGCAAAACTGTGAGTTAAAAGCCGCAGCTGCAAATGCCAGCACCCTCCCCCACATTATAGACACTTTTGAATTCTCAGGCCTAGGGGCTGGTGGCTACAGACAAAGGGGGAAAGGGGAGAGAGAGAGGGACATAGCCTAAGGCTGACTCAGCTTTTGACCTACAAATTTGGTCTGTGGTGTCCCAGGAGTCCTTCCAGGCCAGGTGGGGCCACACCATTGTTTGCCTTGGGAGCCAGCAAGGGACTAAAGAGATCCTCTTAATCTCCCCTCTAATGACTGGGACTGGTTGTTGAGGATGCAGATGGGAGTGGAATTACTTCCTACCGGGGAAAAGGAAGGGGGGCTACAAGTAAAAGCTGGAGAACTGCCTCAGAGAAAGTTTGAATTATTAGGCTCTGAGCCTCCAGGCAGGAACTTCGGTCACATTGATCTGGTCAGAGTTGCAGCAAACACACTCCGACCAGGCAATGAACTGAGAGGACTGCCAAAGCGCACCATCTGCTGGCAGACCAGAGAAATGCACGTGGGGAAATTAAAAGTAAATAGGAGGCTTTTTCCAGCCTTTATAGCCACCCTTCCCAAAGCCCTATACAATGGGTTTGCAACCCATTACTGGGTCCAAGGCCCATATTTGGGCAAATAACAGGGAAAATTCTAAAGATGCAGAGCAGGTTGAACCAAGAATCAAAGAACAGCAGTAACACACAGCCTCCTGCCACTAAAACTCTACAAAATAGAGAAATATTGAGCACCTGAGTAAACTCACCACCCTAATCAGATTCCTAGACATCAGCAAAAAAATTACAAACCATATTAAGAAAATGGAAGAAATGGCCCAAGAAAAGGAATATATCAAAGCCCCATAAGAGAGCAGGATTTAAGACAACTAATCAATGAGATGCACACAAATTTCCAAAATCAAATTAATGAGTTGAAAGACAATATGGCTAAAGAGACAAAGGACATCAAGATCAAGAGGACACTGAGCGAGAACAAAGAAGAATTTGAAAACCTGAATAAAAAAGTAACAGAGCTCATGGGAATGAAAGACACGCTAAGTGAGATAAAAAAAAAAACACATTAGAGGCATACAACAGTAGACTCAAAATGATAGAAGAAATAACAGGTGATAAAGAAGAGAGAATGGCTGAACTAGAAGAGAGAAAAGAACAAAGAGAGAAAAGAATGGAAAAAATAGAGCCGGGGATCAGGGAGTTGAATGATAACATGAAACGCAACAACATATGTATCATGGGACTTCCAGAAGGAGAAGAGAAGGAAAGGGGGCAGAAAGAGTATTTGAGGAAATAATAGCTGAAAATTACTGAACTCTCACAAAAGAAATGAACTTACATGTCCCAGAAGCAAACTGTACCCCAATCAGAATAAATCCAAACAGACCTACTCTAAAACACATACTACTCAGAATGTTAAACATCAAAGAAAAAGAGAAAATTCTGAGAGCAGCAAGTGAGAAGCAAATCATCACATACAAGAGACGCCCAGTAAAAGTTAGTGTGGATTTCTCATTAGAAACCATGGAGGCAAGAAGACAGTAGTATTATAGGATTGGGATACTGAAAGAGAAACACTGCCAGCTAAGAATTCTTTGTCCAGCAAAATAGTCCTTCAAATATGAACGTGAGCATAAAACATTTACAACATTTACAACAGAAACTAAGAGTTCGTAAAAAAGAATCCAACTTCGCAGGAAATATTCAAGGAATATTTCTTACCTTACAGCCAGAAAGAAAATGACAGGGGAGAGAGGCTTGGAGGAGAGTATAGAAGAAAGAATAGCAGAAAGAGTAAACAAAAGAGTAAAAAGATGAAAGAAAATAAGATATGACATATGAAAACCAAAGAATAAAATGGCAGAAGTAAATAATGCATTTACAGTGATATCGTTGAATGTGAATGGATTAAACTCCCCAATCAAAAGATATAGGCTGACAAAATGGATAAAACAACATGAGCCATCCATTTGCTGCCTACAAGAGACCTTAGACCCAGGGATACAAACTGGCTGAAAGTGAAAGGTTGGAAAAAGATACTCCACACAAATAGTAACCAAAAAAAGAGCAGGTGTGGCTATGTTAATAGAGTACAAAACAGACTTTAAATGAAAAAAAATTTATGAGATAGAGAAGGCCACTATATATTAATAAAAGGGACAATCTGCCAGGAAGAAATAACAGTCATAAATACCTATGCACCTAACCAAGGTGCTCCAAAATATATGAGGCAAATGCTGGCAAAATTGAAGGGAGAAATAGATATCTCTATAACAATATGATAAATGAGCTAGACATAACAGACATATACAGAACATTGCACCCAAACTCAGTTGATTATACATTATTCTTAAGTGCCCATGGTCCTTTCTCCAGGATAGACCATATGTTAGGTCACAATGCAGCTCTCAATAAATATAAAAAGATTAAAATTATGCAAAGCACCTTCTCAGATCATAATGGAATGAAACTGTAAATCAATAATAGACAGAAAAGAGGTAAATTCACAAATGTGTGGAGGCTGAACAACACACTACTAAATAATCAGTGGGTCAAAGAAGAAATTGCAAGTAAAATCAGATAATATATTGAGACAAATGAAAATGAGATCACAACTTACCAAAACTTATGGGATACAGTGAAGGTAACCTTGAGAGGGCAATTCATAGCCCTAAATGCCTATATTTAAAAAGAAGAAAGAACTAAAATCAAAGATCTAACCAAACAACTGGAGAAACTAAAAAAATAACAGCAAACCATTCCCAAAGCAAGCAGAGGGAAAGAAATAATAAAGATTAGAACAGAAATAAATGAAATTGAGAACAAAAAAACAACAGAGAACATCAACAAAACCAAAACCTGGTTATTTGATAAGATCAATAAAATTGACAAACACCTAGCTAGACTAACAAGGAAAAAAAGAGAGAAGATACAAATAAATAAAATCAGAAATGAAAGGGATGCAGTTACAACTAACCCCACAGGAAAAAAAGGATCATAAGAGGATATTAAGAGAAACAGTATGCCAACAAACTAGACAACCTAGATGAAATGGACAAATTCCTAGAAATGCACAAAGAAACTACACTGACACTACAAGAAATACAAGAACTTAACAAACAATCACACTTAAAGATATTGAACCAATCATTAAAAATATCCCAACAAAGAAAAGTACAGGACCAGATGGCTTCACAAGTGAATTCTACCAAGTATTTCGGGAAGAATTAACACCAATCCTGTTTAAACTATTCCAAAAAATTGAAGAGGAGGGAAAATTACCCAACAAATTTTATAAAGCCAACACCACCCTAATACCAAAGCCAGATAAAGACACTACAAGAAAAGAAAACTACAGACCAATCTCTCTAATGAACATAGATACAAAAATTCTCAACAAAATACTTGCAAATAGAATCCATCAGCTTATCAAAAGGCTCATACAGCACGACCAAGTGGGATTTATTCCTGGATTGCAAGGGGGGTTCAACATAAGAAAATCCATCAATGTAACATACCACATTAGCACATTGAAGGAAGAAAAAACACATGATCATTTCAGTCAAAGCAGAAAAGGCATTTGACAAAATTCAGCATCCTTTCTTGATAAATAAAAAAATAAAAAAGTAAAAAAACTTTTAAAGAAAGGAATAAAAGGAAAATCCCTCAATATGATAAAAGGCATATATGAAAAATCCACAGCCAACAACATACTCAGTGGGGAAAAGTTGAAAGCCTTCCCTCTAAGATCGGGAACAACACAAGGATGCTCACTGTAACCATTGTTATTCAACATTGTACTAGAAGTTCTCACTACAGCAATTAGACAAGAATAAAAAATAAAAGGCATCCAAATAGGAAAAGAGGAAGTAAAACTCCCACTATTTTTGGATGACATGATCCTATATTTAGAAAATTCTGAAATGCTTAGACAAAGCTACTTGAGCTAATAAATGAGTTCAGCAAAGTGACAGTATATAAGATCAACACACACAAATCAGTAATGTTTCTTTACATTAGGATTGGACAATCTGAGGAGGAAATAAGGGGAAATTTTCATTTATAATACCATCAAAAAGACTCAAATACTTAGGAATCAATTTAACTAAAGAAGTACAGGACCTATATGCAGAAATCTACAAAACAATGCTAAAAGAAATCAATAAAGACCTAAACAAATGGAAAGACATAACCTGTTCATAGATTGAAAGATTAAATATCATGAAGATGTAAATCCTACTCAAACTGATTTACAGATTCAATGTAGTACCAATCAAAATTCCAATAGCCTACTTTACAGAAACAGAAAAAGCAATTACAAAATTCATTCGGAAGGAAAGTGCACCCGAATAGCCAAAAGCATTCTAAAAAGGAAGAGCGACATGGGGGGAATTTCACTGCCTGACCTTGAAACATTACAAAGCTACAGTGGTCAAAACAGCATGGTATTGGCATAAAGATAGACACATCAATCAGTGGAATAGAATTGAGAGTCCAAAAATAAACCCTCACTTCTACGGCCAACTGGTTTTTGACAAACCTGCCAAGTCCATATTGCTGGGAGAGATGGATATCCATAACCAAAAGAATGAAAGAGGATCCCTATCTCACTTCCTATATAAGAATCAACTGAAAATCGATTAAAGACCTAAAATAAAAGCAAAGACCATAAAACTACTAGAAAAAAATGTAGGGAAACATCTTAAAGACCTTGTGGTAGGTAGTGGTTTCCTGGACCTTACACCCAAAGCATGCGCAACAAAAAAACATAGATAAATGGGACCTCCTCAAAATTAAACACTTTTGCACCTCACAGGACTTTGTCAAAAGAGTGAAAAGGCAGCCTACTCAATGGGAGAAAATATTTGGAAATCACATGTCTGATAAGGGTTTAATATCCATGATATATAAATAGATGTTATAATTCAACAATAAAAAGACAAATAATACAATTGAAAAATGGGCAAAATACTTGAATAGATATTTATCCAAAGAAGAAATACAAATGGCAGAAAAAAAAAAAACACATTAAAAATATTCAGCATCATTAGCAATGAGGGAAATGCAAATCAAAACTACAATGAGATATCATTTTCACCTATCAGAATGGCGAATATTAAAAAGAAGGAGAACTACAAGTGTTGGAGAGGGTGTGGAGAAATAGGAACATTTATTCACTGTTGGTGGGAATATAGAATGGTACAGCCACTGTGGAGGACTGTTTGGAAGTTCCTAAAGAAGTTGAATATAGATTTGTCACGTAAACCAGCAATACCACTACTGGGTATATATACTCAGAAGAACTGAGAGCAGTGACATGAACAGACATCTGCACACTGATGTTCATAGTAGCATTATCCATGATTGCTAAAACTGGAAACAACACAGATATCCATCAACTGATGAATGGATAAACAAACTGTGGTGTTTTCACACGATGGAATATTACGCAGCTGTAAGAAATGAAGTTGTAAACCATATGACAACATGGATGAACCTGGTGGACATTAAGTTGATTTTAAGCAAGCCAGACATAAAAGGACAAATACTGTATTGGTGCGATACTAGAAACTAAATATATGGTATAATCTCACAGAGTTACTAACTTGAATATGGGTCACCAGAAAACAGAATGAGTTTAGAGAATGGAAAGCTGAGGGTTAACTTGTACAGAAATGGTGAAAAGGATGTGTGTTAATCTTTGGAAATTAATAGAAAAGGTGAAAGCCCAACATCATGTTTGTAACTAGCAGTACTATTTGTGGGTATGAAAGTGGTTTAAAGGGAAAGTCTAAGGTCACGTATATTACTAAAAGGAAAGCTGAAAAATGTAACTGGAACTGTATAGCATAGTAAAACCACATGTGAAATATGAATATGGGTAAAATTGCATATATAAGACCACTTTTCTTTGAAGCTGAACAAATGTATGTTAATACCACAAAATGTTAATATCAGACAAAAAAAGTTATGTTAAGTGAAAGAAATCAGACAAAAAATAATACATATTGTATAATTCCATTTAAATAAAATGTAAATATAAATCAATTTATAAAGATGAAATTAGATTAGTGGTTATGTAGGGCTAAGGAATGAATGCTAAGATGTGTGGAGTTTTTCTTTTTGGAGTAATGAAATTGTTCTAAAATTTTTTGTGATGATGAATGCACAACATTGTGATTATACTAAAAGCCATTGATTATACAGTTGAGATAGATCATATGATATGTGAATATATCTCAATAAAACTGCTAAATAAATAAATGTGCAAGAACAGCCAGAAAGAGCAGCTATGTACAGCAGGGGAAACATAGATTGAGCGGTGACGAATTTTCTTCTTTGTCTGTCTGGTTTTTGTTTATTACTATTATTATTGAAATGATGAAAATGCCCTAATAATGACTGAAGTGATGAATCCACAACTATTTGATTATACCAACTACCATTGATTGTACACTTTGGATGAATTGTATGCTTTATTAATACGTATAAATAAAATTGATTATTTAAAACAACAAAAATATTAGATGCATATAGCTGCATATTTGAATTGATGGAAGACAGAATTAGTGACTTGGAAGAACGAACATCTGAGAGGAGAACAGAAAGAGGAGTAGAAAAAAAATGGAACAGGGTCTCAGGGAGTTGAAAGACAATGCAAAATGCACAAACATATGCATTATTGCTGTCCAAGAAGGAGAAGAGAATGAAAAAGGGGCAGAAAGATATTTGAGGAAATGATGACCAAAATTTTCACCTTTATGAAAGACATAAATAACAATATAAAGGACAACACACCACAAAGTGAATAAATCCAAATAGAACTACTCTGATACACCTACTTACTATTCAGAATGACAAATACCAGAAATAAAGAGTGGATTCTGAAAGCAGGAAGAGAAAAGCCATGTATCACATAAAAGAGAAACTCAATAAGAATAAGTGATGATCTCTCATCAGAAACCACAGAGGTGAGAAGAATGTAGTATGATGTATTTAAGGTACTGAAAGAGAAAAATTGCCAGCCAAGAATTCTTTATCCACCAAAACTCTCCTTCAAGAAGGGGTTGAGTATAAAGTCTTCACAGACAAACAAAAGCTGCGAGAGAATGTTACCAAGAGAATGTATTTACAAGACCTACTAAAGGAAGTGCTATAGCCTGAAAGGTGAAAGACAAGGGTGAGAGACTTGGAGAAAGGTGTAGAAATGAAGATTTTTAGTAAGGGTATCATAAAGGGTAAAAAGTAAGACATTAGTAAGATATGACAATGTAAAGCCAAAGGATAAATTGGATGAAGTAAGTAATGCTCTTACATTAATAACATTGAATGTTAATGGATTGAATCCCCCAATCAAAATACATAGACTAGCTTTTTTTCCTCGCGCTGCCTGAGGTGTCTCTTGTTCCTGAGTAGTTCGGTCGCTGTGGGTGCACGGCGGTGAAGCCCACCTCGCGGCACCTAGACTCATGAGGGGGAAGTGGCAGAAGAAGCGGATGCGTAGACTGAAACGAAAGAGAAGAAAGATGAGGCAGAGATCCAAGTAAAGTGTTTTGTGATGCCCTGCTTGGAGTGAGACATGAGTAAATTACCAGCTGCTGCCCCAGGAACTGCTTCAGATGTCTTTACCTGTTGAAAGAAGTTGTTTTTTGTTTTTGTTTTTGTTTTCTTTTTTGTAAATCTCTGTTCCTGATATGTTAAATTGAAAACAAACTAATAAAAAGACATTTTTACTGTTAAAAAAAATACATAGACTAACAGAATGGATTAAAAAAATATGAGCCATCTATATGCTGTCTACAAGAGACTCACCTCAGATATGAGGACACAACCAGGTTGAAAGTGAAAGTTGGAAAAAGATATTCCATGCAATTAGTAATTAAAAAAGATCTGGAGTAGCAGTACTAATATTGGATAAAATACATTTTAAATGTAAAACTATTATAAGAGATGAAGAAGGTCATTATATATTAATAAAAGGGGCAATGCACCATGAAGAAATAACTATCATAAACATTTATACAGTTAACTGGGGTGCCCCAAGATACATGAGGCACACACTGGCAAAATTGAAGAGAGAAATAGGCGTCTCTACAATAATAGTTGGAATCTTCAACACACCACTCTCAGCATTGGACAGACTATCTGGACAGAAGATAAATAAGGAAACAGAGAGCTTGAATACTACAGTAAATGAACTTGAATAGTATAATAAATGAACTAGACCTAACATCATTCTTTTCAAGTGCTCATGGATCCTTCTCCAGGGTAGACCATCTGATGAGTCAAAAGACAGGTCTCAATAAATGTAAAAAGATTAAAATTATACAAAACACTTTCTATGATCATAATGGAATGAAAATGAGAATACAATGTATCAAAACCTATGGAATACAGCAAAGGCATTCATGAGAGGGAAATGTATAGCCTTCAATGCTTACATTAAAAATGAAGAGAGAGCTAAAATCAAAGATCTAAATGCACATTTGGAGGAACTAGAAACAGAACAGCAACTAATCCCAAACCAAGCTGAAAGAAATAATAAAGATCAGAGCAGAAATAAATGAAATTGAGAACAAAAACAATAGGGAGAAACAGCAAAAATAAAAGTTGGTTCTGTAAGACAATCAACAAAATCGACAAACCCTTACCTAGACTGACAAAGAAAAAAGAGAGAAAATGTAAAATAAATAGAATCAGTAATGAGAGTGGGACATTACAACTGACCCCGAAGAAATAAGAGATCATAAGAGGATACTATGGACAACTGTATACCAACAATCTAGATAACATAGAAGAAATGGACAGATACCTAGAAACACACAAACAACCTACACTGACCCTAGAAGAAACAGAAGACTTCAACAAACTATTCATGAACAAATAGAGTGAAACAGTCATGAAAAGGCCAAAATGAAAAGCCATGGACCAGATGGCTTCACAGGTGAACTCTACCAATCATTCAAAGACAATCTAATATCAATCTTGCTCAAGCTCTTCCAAAAAAATTGAACAAGAAGGAACACTACCAAACTCATTCTATGAAGCCAATATCACCCTAATACCAAAATCAGATAAAGATAGAATGAAAAAAGAAAGTTACAGACCAATTTCTCTAATGAATATAGATGCAAAAACACTCAATGAAACACTTATAAACCGAATCCAAAAGCACATTAAAATAATTATACACCACAATCAAGTGGGTTTTATCCCAGGTATGCAAGGGAAGTTCAACACAAGAAAATCAATTAATGTAATAAACCACATTAATCAATTGAAAAAGAAATATCACACGATCCTCTTGATTGACATAGAAAAGGAATTTGACAAAATACTGTATCCTTTATTGATAAAAACATTCAAGAGTTAGGAAAAGAAGGAAGCTTTCAGAATATGGTTAAGTGCATGGAAGAAAAACCCACAGCTAGCATTATACTCAATGGTGAAAGACTGAAAGATTTCCCAATGAGATCAGGAACAAGACAAGGATGCCCACTGTCACCACTGTTATTCAATATTGTTCTGGAAGTGCTAGCTAGAGCAATTAGGCAATAAACAGAAATAAAAGGCACCCAAATAGGAAAAGAAGAAGTAAAACTTTCACAATTCACTGATGATATGATCCTATATCTAGAAAAATCCCCCCCAAAAAGTCACAGAAAAGCTACTAGAACAAATAGACAAGTTCAGCAAAGTGGCAGGATACAAGATTAATACACAAAAATCAGAAGTGTTTCTATACACTACTGATAACCAATCTGAGGAGGAAGTCAGAAAAAAAATGTTATCCATTTATAATAACATCTAAAAAATAAAATATTTAGGAATAAACTTAACCAAGGATGTAAAGGACCTGTATTTAGAAAACTAAAAAACACTGCTAAAAAAAGCAATGAAGACCAAATAAATGGAAGGACAATCCATGTTCATGGTATGGAAGACTATCACTAAGATGTCAATTCTACCCAAACTGATTTACAGATTCAACACAATCCCAATCAAATTCCTGATAGCCTTTTTTTTTCACAGAAACAAAAAAGCCAATGATCAAATTTCTTTGAAAGGGTAAGGGGCCAAATAGTCAAGTTGGAGGACTCTTTCTTCCTGACTTTACAGCCTACTACTTAGCTACAGTGGTAAAAATAAAATGGTACTGGCATAATAATTGACATATTTACCAATGGAACCAAATCGAGAACTCAGAAATAGACCCTCACATCTATGATCAAGTGATTTTTAACAAGGCTGTCAAGCCCACCCAGCTGGGCCAGAACAGTCTATTCAACAACTGGTCTTGTGAGAACTGGATCTCCATATCCAAAAGAAAGGAAGAGGACCCCTATCTCACACCTTATACAAAAACTAACTCAAAATGGATCAAGGACCTAAACATAAAATCAACAACCATAAAACTCCTAGAAGAAAATGTAGAGAAACATTTTCAAAATCTTATGGTAGGTGGTAGTTTCTTAAACCTTACATTCAAAGCATGAACAGAACAAAAAATAGATAAATGGGACCTCCTCAAAATTAAACACTTTTGTTTTTCAAAAGACTTTTTCAAGAAAGTAAAAAGGCAGCCTACTCAATGGGAGAAAATAGCTGGAAACCATATATCTGATAAGGGTTTGATAGCCATGTTAAATAAAAAGATCATACAACTCAAGGATAAAAAGACAAGCAACCCAATTCAAAAATGAGCAAAGACTTGAATAGATATTTTTCCAAAGAGGAAATACAAGTGGCCAAAACATACATGAAAAAATGTTTAACATCAATAGCAATTTGGGAAATGCAGATGAAAACAATAATGGGATACCATTTCACACCTTATAAAATGGCCATCATTTAAAAAAACTGAAAACTACAAGTGCTGGAGAGAATTTGGAGAATGAGGAACACTTCTTCACTGTTGGTAGAAATATTGACTGTGCAGCCTCTGTTGACAGTTTTTTTGCAGTACCTCAAGAACCTGAATCTAGAACTTCCATATGATTCAGCAATCCCATTACTAGGAATATATTCAGAAGAACTGAAAGCAAAGAAACGAACTGACAATTGCACATTGATATTCATAGCAGCATTATTCAAAATTACTAACAAGGAGGAGATGATGGACAACCACCATACCAAGAAACCAAGAGAGTCTACAACTTCAAGCAAGAGAGTCTCATCCATCAGTCAAGTGGTATGGAAGCCCCTCTCAATTAGAGGTGGAGTGGGCATCCCCATCCCAGAATCCTGAGGATTGAGGAATGAACTATGGACTAAAGTAGACTTACTGGTATCCTAGTATAGACTTATTGTGATTCTTCCAATGGAAGAAATGATATCATTGATGTGAAGGCTGTGGCCACTGGAGGTTCTGAGGGCAGGGAGAGGGAAAAACAGGTATAATACAGTGGCATTTTCGGGACTTGGGAATCGTCCTCAATGACATGCAATGATAGATACAGGCCATTATATATCTTGCCATAACCTACAGAATTGTATGGGAGGGCGTGTAAACTACAATGTAAACTATAATCCATGCTTAGTAGCAATGCTCCAAAATGTGCTCATCAATTGCAATGAATGTCCCACACTAATGAAGGATGTTATTAATGTGGGAAAATGTGGGAGATGTGGGGAGCAGGACATATGGGAATCCCCTATATATTTTTAATGTAACATTTATGTAATCTAAGTATCTTTTTAAAAAAATAAAAAATTGCTAAAATATGGAGCCAGCCAAAGTGTCCATTAGCCGATGAATGGATAAACAAAATGTGGTATATACATGCAATGGAATACTATTCAGTGTACAAAGAAATGAAATCAGGATTCAAATGACAACATGGCTGAACCTTGAGGATATTATGTTGAGAGAATTAAGCCAAACACAAAAGGTCAAATTATTGAATGGTCTCACTCATATGAACTAAATATGATGAGTAAATTCATGGAGATTAAACTCTAGAGTATAGGTTACTAGGAGATGGAATATGGATTGAGAATGGGGCTGATGATCAATGTATGTAGAATTTTTAATAAAGTTTATTGTAAAAGTGTGGAAATGAATAGAGTTGATGGTAAAACATTATAGTTAGTATAACACTGCTGATTTATTAATGGACTTGTGGCTGAAAGAACAATCTAGGGAATGTATAACAGTGATTTGGTGGTGGATGAAGATTTTAGTTAATAATATAAATATAAGAATGTTCTTATACAGTATTAGGAATATGGTGATACATGGGGAAATTAGAACTAATGTAACTTATAGACCATAGTTAAAAGTAATGTAATATTTTTGCAGCAATGGCAAAGAAGATATTATATCAATCTAAGGGACAACAATAGGGGAGTATAAGGGGATATGGATTTTTCCTTTTGGAGTGATAAAACGTTCTAAAATGATTGAGGTAATGACAGCGCAACTCTGTGATGAAAATGAGAGCCACTGAGTGTACACTTTGAATGGACTGTACAAAGCATGGGACTATATAACATAGGGAATCCAGGAGTAGAAGATGTACTAGTTAACAGGACAAATATGAGATGTTCTCTCATGAACCTTAACAAATGTATAATACTAATACAGGGTGTTAATAATCAGGTGGGTTGGGGGTAAAATATACCAAATGTAAGATATGGGGTATAGATAGAGCATTTGACAATGCTCTTTCATAGCTTGTAAAATATGTTTCACAACAATGAATAATGCAAGGTGTTAGTGCCCTGTATGATGATATGCATGTTTATTTTGTAAGTTCACAACTTTCACTACACACTTATTGTTTTTGTATGCTCATATATGAATGATGTACTTCAATAAAATTTTATTTAGAAATTTTTAAGTAAAATGAGACACACACCATATTCATGGATTGGAAGACTCAACATAGCAAAGATGTCAATTCTCCCCCAAAATGACATGTAGTTTAAATGCAATATCTGTCAAAATTTCTAGATATAGACAAGCTACCCCAAAAATTTATATGGAGAGGCAAAGGAACTAGAATAGCAAAAGCAATTTTGGAAAAGAAGAATGTGAGGAGCAAGTCTATCCAATTTCAATACTTATATAGCTACGATAATCAATAAATGGTACTGGAGCAATTAGATATCGTAGGCAAAATATGACTCAACCTAATCTTCTCATCTAATTCAAAAATTTACTCAATATTTATCATGGATTTAAGTGTAAAATGTAAAATTATAGTACTTTTAGAAGAAAACATAGGGGAAAATCTTTGGGATCTAGTGCTTGGTGAAGAGTTCTTAGACATGATACCAAAAGCCACCAATCCAAAAAAAAATAAGGATAAATTGGACTTCATCAAAATTAAAAGGTTTCGCTCTAAGACCTAATTTTTTTTTTTTTTTTTTTTACCGGGAGGTACCGGGGATCGAACCCCAGTCTCTCCATATGGTAGACGAACGCCGAACTTTTTGAGCCACATCTGTTTCCCTCTAAGACCTTATTAAGCAGATGAAAAGACAAGCTACAGATCATCAGAAAATATTTGTAAAGCACATATATGATGGAAGAGGTATCTGAGTGGGCAAAAATCATGAAAATATTTGTGTCCCTCATGAATGCTCACCAGAGGGTGACTTCAGCAGAGGAAGATTTTAATGATGAAGTGGCAGGTTGATTACATTGGACAACTTCTATAATGGAAGGGGCAGCAATTTGTTCTAAATGGAATAGATATATACTCCAAATATGGGTTTGCTTCCCTGCATGCAATGCTTCTTCCAAAACTACTATCCGTGGACTTACCGGATATCTTATCCACCACCATGGTATTCCATTCAGCATTGCTTCTGATCAAGGAACCCACTTTACAGAAAATAATGTGCAGGAATGGATACATGCTCAAGGAATTCACTGGTCTTACAATGTTTCCCATCATCCTGAAGCAGCTGGATTGATAGAACAGTGGAATGTCCTTTTGAAGACACAATTACAGTGCCAACTAGGGGGCAATACCTTGCAGGGCTGGGGCAATGTTCTCCTGGAGGCTCTAAATCAGTGTCCACTCTATGGTGCTATTTCACCCATAGCCAGGATTCATGGGTCCAGGAATCAGGGGTGGAAATGGGAGTGGCACCACTCACTGTTACCCCTCATAGTCCACTAGGAAAACTTTTGCTTCCTGTCCCTGCAACTTAAGCTCTGATGGTTTACAGGACTTAGTTCCAAAAGGAGTGCTTCCAACAGGGAACACAACAATTATTCCATTGAACTATAAGTTAAGACTGCCACTTTGGGCTCCTCGTGCCTCTGAATCAACAGGCAAAGAAGGGAATTACTGTACTGGCTGGGGCAACTGATCCTGACTATCAAGGAGAAATAGGACTGTACCTACACAATGGAGGTAAAGAAGAGTTTGCCTGGAATACAGGAGATCCACTAGGGAGTCTCTTAGTACTACCATTCCCTGTGATTAAAGTCAATGAAAAATTGCAACAACCCAATTCAGGCACGACTAACAATGGCCCAGAATCTTCAGAAATGAAAGTGTGGGTCACCCCACCAGGCAAAGAACCATGGCCAGCTGAGGTGCTTGCTGGGGGTAAAGGGAACATGGAATGGGTAGTGGAAGAAGGTAGTGATAAATATGAACTTTTACTATGTGACCAGTTACAGAAATGAAGACTGTAATGGTCATGAATATGTCTTCCTTGTTCTGAGTATGTTTCTGTATGTACATAAATGATCATCTTTGTTTTCTTCCCTATCCTTTCCCTTTATCATATGACATAAGTTGTATTAGTTTCATGTCATAATATTTAAGGATGTCAAGTTTAAATCTGAATATTACCCAAGGACTTGCACCATATTCTGGAGGAATTTAGTGCATTTCTGGTTGTATGCAGGACAGTAGAGTATTGTTAGGTGGAGATTATATACATATATATAACTGTTGTTGTTTTTATTTAGAGACTAAGTATGTTTTAAGGTGATATGTATGGCTGCCAAGTTGACAAGGGGACTTGGTTAGGCTAATATTACAACTCGGCTGGGTAATGGTGCCCAGTTGTTTGGTCAAGCAAGCACTGGGCTAATTGTAATACAAGGGCATTTCATGGACTTTAATCATCAGCGAGTTGATTGCATGATGGCTTGTTACATCTACATTCACCTGAGGAGATTGCCATTAGCAAAGAGTGACTCTCGTGCAATCAGCTGAAGGCCGTAAAAGGAGAAGTGATTTTAGCACTCAGAGAGAGAATCCCTATCTCTATTTCATATAGCTAGCATCTCCTGGGGAATTCAACGAGAACCTTCATCAGAGTTCCTGGCTTGCAGCCTGCTCTACAGAATTTGGACTTGTGCATCCCCATGGTTGTGTGAGATAATTTTATAAAATCCCATACTATTTAGAGATATCTCCTGTCGCTGCTGTTTCCCCAGAGAATCCTAACTAATACAGTGACTCATTAGCAATTTTTTTTGTTTTCTGTCCACAAACCTTAGACTTTGCTGGTCTGGAGGTCTTAGTTGCAAAGAGAAGTATTTAACTAATAATCACTAGAATGTTATCCAGCATAGACTATATTCAAATCCAGAAAGCAAGAATTTAAACAATTTAAACATATACAACATGTTCTTTGACATGAGAATAAAGTAGAGATCAATAGAAGATATTTGGAATACATAAATAATAAATATGTCAAAAGAAAAGCACATGGGTTATTTAAAAAGTACTTTGAATGAACATGAAAACAGAGGACTATCAAAATTTGTTGGATGAGCTAAAATAGTGCTTAGAGGGGAATATATAGCATTAACGTTTATAAAAGAAAGAATAAAGGTTTCAAATCAGTATGTTCAGCTTCAACCTTAAGAAACTAGAAAAAGAAGAGCAAATTAAACCTCAAATAAGAAGAGTAACATAAAGAATAAAGGTAAGAGCAGAAATCAATGAAACAGAAAATAGAAAAACGAGAAAAAAACAATGAATCCAAAAGTTGATTATTTGAGAAGATCAATAAAATTGATAATCCTTTAGCCAGACTGAACAGGACAAAAAGAAGACAAAAATGAAAAATATTAAAAAATGAGAAAGTGGACATCACTCTAGATACTAATAACATTAAAAGAATAAAAGAGCTCCATAAACATCTTTATGTCAATAAATTTAACAGCATAGATAAAATGGACAAATCTGGGGAAAATACAAATTACCAAAGCAAACTTAAGAAGAAATATATATCTGGAATAGCCCTATATCTCCTAGTGAAATTAAATTTATACTTAAGGCATTCTAAGAAAAACTCCAGGTCCAGCTATCTTTGCAGATGAATTGTGGTAAATATTTAAGAAAGAAATAAGTCTATACACAAACTCTTCTACAGGTGGTGGGCACATTTCCTAATTCATTAAGGCCAACATTACCCCAATATCAAAACCTCACACAGATAGCATAGGAAAACTACCGAACAATTTCCCTCATGAACACAGGCTCAAAAGTTTTTAATACAATGTAAACAAATAAAATCCAACAATGTATAAAAAGGACAAAACATCTCGCATAAGTGAGGTTTATCCAGATAATGCAAGGTGAGTTTAACATTTGAAAATCAAACCATGTAATTTACCATATTAATACACAAAAGAAAAACCATATGATCATCTCAATATATGCAGAAAAGCATTTGACAAAATTGAAAATCTATTCATGATATAACTTCTTGGAAAATTAGGAAGAGAAGAAAACTTCTCCAACTTGATAAAGGGCAATTACAAAAACCCTACATCTAAAATCATATTTATTTGTGAAATACTGAATTTTCCCCACCCACTATGATTAGGGACAATACAAACATGTTCACTCCTACCCATTATATTCAACATTGTATTGGAAATTCTAGCCAGTGTAATACAGAAAGAAAAGAAATAAAAGCCACTCAGAATGGAAAGAAAGAAGCAAAACTGTTTTTATTCAGAGATGGCATTATGGTTTATGTAGTAGAAAATCCTATGGAATCAACAAAACAGCTAAAAAGCTAGTGGAACTAATTAGTGAGTTTAAAAGGTCTCAAGATATAAAAAATAAACATAAAAATCAATTATTAATAATAATAGGGTGGGTTGGGGGAAAAATACACCAAATGTAAAATATGAACTATATTTAGTAGCAAGATTTTAACAATTTTCTTTCATAATTTGTAACAAATGTCTCACAACAATACAAGGTGTTGGTGGTGGGTTGATGTATGGGACCCCTGTATGATGTTATGCATGTTTGTTTTGTAAGTTCACTACATTTACTATACTCTTATCATTTATGTATGTTCATGTATGAATGATACACTTTAATAAAATTAAAAATATATAGATAAAAATGAATTATTTTTCTATGTATAAGCAATAAATGATCATAATGTGATATTATAAAACAATACCATTGATAATATCATTTAAAAATATGAAGTATTTAGGGATAAATTAATAAATGATGTCAAGGCCTATACACTGAGCATTACAAAATATTGCTGCAAGAAATAAAAGCTCTAAATTAATGGAAGATTATACTCTGTTCACAGATTAGTAGACTTAATATTGTCATCAATTTGATCTACAGATTCAATTACATTCCAAGCAAAGTCCCAGTGAGCTGTTTGGAGAAATTAACAAACCTTTTCACAAATTTATATGGAAATATTAAGGACCTAGAATAGCCAAAAACACTTTGAAAAAGAAAAACAAAATTAAAGAACTTATACTATCTGATTTCAAGACTTATTATAGGGAAACGGATGTGGCTCAAGAGGTTTAGCATCTGTCTACCATATGGAGGGACCCGGGTTCTATTCCCGGGACCTCCCGGTAAAAAAAAAAAAAAAAAGACTTATTATAAAGCTACAGTGATCAAGAGTGTGTGATATTGGGTAAAGATAGACATTTAGACAAATAGAAGAGAAAGTCCAGAAATAAACATATATAAGTCAATTGATTTCCAACAAAATTGCTGAGGCAATTCAATAGAGATCAACAACGTTTTCAACAAATGGTGCTGTAACAACTGGATTGTGACATGCAAAAAGAAAAAGTAGAAATAAAAGAAGAAAACGAAATAATAACAAAAGATTCTTGGTCTTTACCTTACATTGTATAAGAAATTACCTTAAAATAGATCATAGACCTATAAAACTTCTAGAAGAGAACTTAGGAGAAAATCTTAAAGACCTTGGTTTAGAAAAGTTTTCTTAAACAGGACAGAATAATAGCACAAAATCTAAAAGAGAAAAATAAATAAATCAAACAATGCGCACCTTAAAAACTTCTGCTCTTCAAGGGCAAGCCACAATCTAGTAGAAAATATTCGCAAAACATACATCTAATACAAGATTTTACCTAGAATATAAAATGAACTTTTACAAACAACCCAATTAAAAAATCAGCAAAATAGTTGAACATAACTTCATAAAATATTATATTTGAATGGCAAGAAGGACATGTAAAGGTGCTCAAAATCATTAATGATGAGGGGAAAACACCTTAAAACCACAGTTAGATGCTACTTTATAATACTAGAATGGCTAAATTAAAAACAAAAACAAACAACAACAAAAAACTAACAACACCAAAAGTGGAAAGAATGTGGAGGAACTCAGATTCTCATATACTGCTGATAGGAATGTAATAGTACAATTACTTGGAAAACTGTCAGTTGCTTATAAATTTAAGCATACATCTACCCTTGGACCAGCAATTCCTCTTCAAGGTATTTGTCCAAGAGAAGGGAAAAAAGCAAGCATATGTCCACACAAAGATTTATACAAGAATGTTCACAGAAGATTTATTTATAATACCCAAAAGTTGGAAACACCCCCAATGTGCATCAACTGGTGAAGAGATAAACCAATTATAGTTTATTTATACATCGTAATATCACTCAACAATAAAAAGGAACATACACTACTGATAGATCCAACAACATAAATTAATCTAAAAAATAAAATGCTGAGGGGAAAAAGCCAGATGGAAAAAATACAAAGTGCACATTTATGTGAAATTTAGTAAGAAACAATTTATGATGATGGAAGTCAGAGCAGTATTATTTTGTTTGTTTGTTTTTGCCTTTGTTACTTTAGTGTGGTAGTTTATTGATTTCCTAGAGGAAGAGGGCTGAGCACAGCCTGGTTAGTCACCTCCACAGAGAAAGAGCATTGTGAATTACCCCTGCAAGATCATTTTTATGCAACATGAAGTAGCCCTGCACCTGAGCAGGACTGATCTGGGTTGTAGCTCAAAGGATGTTCTGCAAAGGACTCACCCAAGGAAGGTGCTTGCCCAGGATACAACCTCGGGAACATCTGGGTCAGCGGCCAAAGTGAGCCCACATAATCCTTCCTTCATGTCTCCTCGCTGAAGGTATACCAGGGGCAGTGCCCAGCGTCTCATCAAGGTTGGTGGTCATGAATGCAATGCATACCTCAGTGGAAGCCATACCATCTAAGGCACTGAGCAGTCCACTAAAGACTTAACCGGAAAAGGGAATATGGGAATTTTCTGGTATGAAGAAAGTGTTTTATGTCTTATTGTAGTGTTGATTACAAGGTTATAAACATTTGTTCAAGCTCATAAAATCATACACTTAAGATCTGTGCATGTCACTATGTAAATTTTATCTCAATATTAAAAAAGTATTTCTTTAAATAACACAATGTGAATAGGAAATTCTTTTGTCCCAAAATATAGATGTTTCAAACCAACTACAAATGAAGAAATTAAAACACATTTTAGATAAAATCACAGACAATATATTCATAATGTATGACTGAAAGAAATTAGAATTTTTTTCCTCCCAGGGACACTTCTACCTATTTTGAGATTGGTATGAAGGAGACATATGATGTTTTCCTCCTAAAGCCCTCTCAAAAACAGAATACTGAATGGCTGGATGATAGGTATGCCTCCTCATAGGCATTTTTACATTACTACCTATGAATCAAAATGTCACCAGTGGGGGGGGGGGGAATCTGGCTTTATCCTTTTAGCTTATTACAAATGAGTATTAAACACCCTTTAAAAAGTATAGGGAAGCGGCTGTGGCTCAATCAGTGGGGCTCCCGTTTACCATATGGGAGGCCCCGGGTTCGGTTCCCGGGGCCTCCTGGTGAGGGCAAGCCCACCTGCACGGCGTGGTTGGCTGACCCGGCGAGCACGGGCAGCAAGGGGGGGATAGATGAATGAATAAATAAAATCTTAAAAAATAAATAAATAAATAAAATCCTGTTTAAAAAAAAAAAAAAAAAAGTATAGGTTGTCCCCAGAGATACAAACTTGAGTCTTCCCATAAGAATTTATTTTATTAAAACATGGTAAACGTGTTCTAGAGAGGCACATCCAGTAACCTAACAAATCTAACTTGTGAAAATTGGCTGCATTACAGTAAATCAGCTGTATGTTGATTTCACTAGGGGAGATGATATCCCAATGCTATCAAATCCAATGCATATTGTTATTCTGCATGCTGCTCTGCATCTCAGAGGCAGATCAGTTATTCTGTTTCATAACTAGTTACATTAGGATTTTAAATTGGAGAATTGGAAACAATTCAGTCATAGAGAAAAAATTATAACCCTCTAAAATGAATCTGACGTTTCCAGAGCAAGGATAAAAAGTGACCACTCATTTATTCATTAAACATTTACTAAGTACCTACTGTGTGTCAGACCGTGTTTTAGGTGGCAAACATTTAAAGACGGGTAAAATATGGTTACTTCCCTCCAAGAAAAAATAGCCTAAATGGGGAAAACAAATATATAAACAGATAATTATAAAACAGTGTAGTCAGGGCAACAATAGAAATATGCACAAGGTCTAAGTTAAGAACAGAGAGAGGAAGGGTCAGGGCAGGTTTCCTGAATGAGGCAATACCCAAATTGAGTCTTGAAGATGAACAGGAGTCAACCAGGTAATAAGGAATATAGAAAGGACATTTCAGGCATAATGGATAACAAAAGCAAAGACATAGGCATGGAGGAGAGAAGCAGCAAAGAGTGTATGAACTACAAAGAGATTAAGGGTTTTAACCAAGGAAGGGACAGGATTCAATTTGTATTTAAATAGAAAAGTCTGGAAGTATTGGGTATGCATTAGAGGGAAAAGGATGGAGGCAAGAAGACAAATTAAGAAACAATTGTGAACTAGGATTATGGGAAGATGACACAGTAGGGAGCTCTAGGTTTCAGTCCTTTCACCAGAACAAATATTAAACAGGCAGAAACTGTCTGAAACAACTATTTTGAAACTCTGGAGGCCAGTAGAACACTGTACAGTCCAGGAAAGAACTAGAGGAAGAGATTGGTAAATTACTGTAAGGACCAGTAAATTGCTTTCTCCACATGGCGGCTACCAGTGCCCATTTCCCACTCTCACAGCAGGCTGCCATGGAGTCCAGCCCCTGGCTAGCTCGATGGGGACAGAAAGGGTTGAAAAATCCTCTTCCCCAATACCAGGAGTGGATACAGCCGATCCCTGATCATGGCTTTTGATTAGTGACATCAGATCACTGAGGGCTCAGCTCTGAGGGCAGCCATTGTTTCAACCAACCCCAGGCAAAGGCTTGGTGGAGGAGACTGAAATATTCTATGCTTCCTCAAGGCAGCAGGGAACAGCTGGTAGAAAGGCTATATTTACTGGTCAGACCAAGAAAGCGTGGATAGCCGTGGAAGAAGTTTTTAATGTTCTTTCTAATCCCTCCCCAGGGCACTTTGGAGGTAGTCTGTACCCCCTTCATGGGTCCCTGGCCCTGTTTCAGCTGGAAAACACTGACTTAGGAAAATACTCTCCTGTATGGCCAGGAATTTGTCTTCCAGGGAAAGGCAACTTGAGATAACAAAAAGGAATGTAAGAAAATATACAAGCATACAGTACAGGGCAAAGGTTTGCCTGCTTTAAACACCCAGGAGAGGGAGGTCTGTCTCCTGGGAAACAGAGTGAGCATTCAAAGCCCTGTAAACAGGGGAATTCCAAATCAATTAACAAGCAAAATCCAGGACAGGATGAAGGCCGAGTAAGACAGGGACAACCCTGTGCAGTGCATTCGCCCTTAGCAGACCTTTCTGATTAAAGAGCTGTAGCTCAAGAAAATCGCTCCTCACCAGCTGGTGACAAAACCAGGAAACAGACATACAATGTAGTAAATCCAAGAGTTAACATTTTAAAATATTAAAATACACAGTGTGCAACAAAAGGGTACAAGACAAACAAAGAAACAGGAAATGATGGCCCATGAAAAGGAAGAGGATAAAAAAATAGAAAATACCAGTGAAGACCAGAATGTGGACATAACAAAAAAAGACTAAAAAAAATGAATCTTAAAAATACTCAAATGCAAATATTCTCGCTGTCCTGATTTTGTGATAAAATCAGGGTAGGCTAATATTTTGGGTAATCTAAGCAACTCTTAAAATATATGTATATATATATATATAAATAACATTTTTGTAAGCAAATACACATATATGCATATATATTTATATATCATTTTGCAAATGTTTGTATGTATTGTGAGAATTTTGATTTTTACCCATAATAATAATTAAAAAAAAAGTCAATAGGCTTTTGAAGTTATCAAATCTAAAAAAAAAAAAAAAAATCAGGGTAGGCTAAACATTTGCTCTATTAGAAACCATGCATGTGTCCCCAGACCTAGTTTTTCTCCCTAGGTCTGGTTTTTAGAATGCTGGTGATAAACTAAGCCTGATTTATTATATGACCATCCTGTATGGGAAATGACAGTAACTTTGGGCATCTTTGGTCAATCTTAAGAGATATAGCAGGGGGATGGATGTGGCTCGGGTGGTTGGGCATCCGTCTCCCATATGAAGGGACCTGGGTTTGACCCCCGGGACCTCCCAGTAAAAATTTTAAAAAGAAAAATATAGAAGGCACGTGGGCCACCAGACCCCATGTGCAGGTGTGCCACCAGGCCCCATCCGCGGGTAAGCTGCCAGGCCCCGCAAGCCACGTAGCAAGATGATGACATAACAGGAGAGTGACACAAGGGAGAGCCAAGACGAGACACACTGAAAAACCAGGAACTAAGGTGACGCAGGCAGTAGTAGGACGCCTCTCTCCCACATCGGAGATTCCGAGGATAGAATCCCAGTGAAGACAGGAGGAGAAGGATGAGAAGAGAGGGCAGGAAA
>JAKSZT010054140.1:560782-598698 GCA_026826555.1 Tolypeutes matacus
GGGGGGGGGGGGGGTGTAAAAATGGATAAAGTAAATAAATAAATAAATCCTTAAAAAATGTATAGGGGAGGAAGATTCAAACTATAGTTAATAGTAATACTCTGATGATGCTCTTTCGTGATTTGTTAGCAAATGTTTCACAACAATGCAGGATGTTTGGGGGGGGGTGATGTGTGGGAGCCCTGTGTGATGTTATGCATGTTTGTTTTGTGAGATAATGTTTACTGAATACTTATAGTTTATGTATGTTCATGTATGAATGATATACTTCAATAAATTGTTTTTAAAAAATACTCAAGGGAGACTTCTGGGAAGATGGCATTGGAATAGGTAGAGATAGTCAACTGTCATAAAAACAATAGAAGAAGGGCAAAAAGCCATCTGAGGGACATGCTGTGGAGATCTGCAGACCAGGAGAGGGCTGTGCATACCTCAGGAGGAAGAACAAAGAGATGAAAGAAGCCGAAAGGAAAACTATGACTTACTAACAACACCCCGCCCCCCACCAGGAACAGCACCAATCCCCCACCCTCAAGGCAAACAGCCTGGATAAAACTCATGGCTCACTGCAGCCAGCTGAGAGGGGAACAGAAGTCTTCCTCTCTGGGAAGAGGGAGGATATGGCAGAGGGTAGAGTGTGATTTCTCTTCAGTTAATTTGGTCAGTACAGCTTTCAGTCTTTCACCATTGAGTACAATGCTAGCTATAGGTTTTTCATATATGCACTTTACCATATGGAGAAAGTTTCCTTCTATTCCAATCTTTTGGAGTGTTTTGATCAAGAAAATGTGCTGCATTTTGTCAAATGACTTTTCTGCCTCAATTGAGAGGATCATGTGATTTTTCTTCTTCAGCTTATCAATGTGGATTTTTTTTTTTTTAATTATTTACCGGGAGGTACTGGGAATCGAACCCTGGTCTCTCCATATGGTAGACGGACGCCGAACCTCTTGAGCCACATCCGTTTCCCTCAATGTGGATTTTTTACATTGATTTTCTTGTATTGAGCCACCCTTGCATACATGGGATAAAACCCACTTGATCATGCTGTATATATAATTCTTTTAATGTGCTTTTGGATTTGGTTTCCAAGTATTTTGTTGAGTATTTCTGCATCTATATTCATTAGAGATATTGGTCTGTAATTTTCTTTTTCATAGTATATTTATATGGTTTTGGTATTAAGGTGATATTGGCTTTATAGAATGAGTTTGGTAAGCGTTCTTTAGTGTTCAATATTTTGGAAGAGCTTGAGCAACATTGGTATTAGATTGTCTTTGAATGATTGGTAGAATTCACCTCTGAAGCCACCTGACCCATGGCTTTTCATCTTCAGGAGGTTTTTGATGACTGTTTCAATCTTTTCTTGTTGAGGTCTTCTATTTCTTCTAAGGTCAGTGTAGGTGGTTTGTGTGTTTCTAGGAATTTGACCATCTCATCTATATTATCTAGTTTTTTGGCATACAGTTGTTCATAGCATCCTCTTATGATCTCTATTATTTCTGTGGAGTCTGTGGTAATGTCCCTACCCTCATTTGTGATTTTATTTATTTGAATCTTCTGTCTTTTTTCTTTTTCAATCTAGCTAAGGATTTGTCAATTTTGTTGAAATTCTCAAAAAAACAACTTTTGGGTTTTTTTATTCTTTTTTTTTTCCTTGATTCCATTTATTTCTGCTCTGATCTTTACTATTTCTTTCATTCAGCTAGGTTTGAGATTAGTTTGCTCTTCTTTTTCTAGTTCCTCCAGTTGTGCAGTTAGATCTTCAATTTTACCTCTTTCTTCTTTCCTAATGTAAGCATTAAGCATGATAAATTTCCTCTCAGCACTGCCTTTGCGTTATCTCATAGGTTTTGATATGTTGTGTTCTCATTTTCATTCATCTCAAGATATTTGCTGAATTTTCTTGCAATTTCTTCTTTGACCCACTGATTATTTAAGAGTTTGTTGTCTAATCTGCATATATTTATGAATTTTCCCTCTTTTCATCCATTATTGATTTCCAGATTCCTTCCGTAATGATCAGAAAAAGTGTTTTGTATAATTTCAAACTTTTTAAATTTATTAAGACTTGTCTTGTGACCCAACATGTGGTCTATCTTGGAGAAAGATCCATGAGCACTTGAAAATAATGTATATCCTGCTGTTTTGGGGTGCAATGCTCTATAGATGTCTGTTAGGTCTAGTTCATTTATCATATTATTCAAGTTCTCTCTTTCTTTATTTATCCTCTGTCTGGATGTTCTATCCAATATTGAGAGTGGTGTACTGAAGTCTCCAACTATTAATGCAGAGACATCTATTTCTACCCCCTTAGTTTCACCAGTACGTGCCTCATGTATCTTGGGGAACTAAGGTTAGGTGTGTAAATATTTAGTACAGTTATTTCTTCTTCATAAATTTCCCCATTTATTAATATGTTGTCATTTCATCATCCCTTACAAGACTTTTGAATTTAAAATCTATTTTGTCTGATATTAGCATTGTTACTCCAGCCCTTTTTTTGGTGACTATTTTCATGGAATATCTTTTTTCAACCTTTCACTTTCAACCTGCTTGTGTCCTTACATCTGAGGTGAGTCTCTTGTAGATAACATAGAGATGGCTCATATTTTTATCCATTCTATCAGTTTGTGGCTTTTTAAAAAATTTTTATTTTATTGAGGTATATCATTCATACATGAATGATAACAATAAGTGTATAGTAAAAGTTGTGAACTTACATAATAAACATGATGTGGGTCCCATACATCAACCCACCACCAACACTTTGAATTGTTGTGAAACATTTGTTACAAATTATGCAAGGGCATCGTGAAAATATTACCACTAACTATATTCCATATCTTACATTTGGTGTATTTTTCAACCAACCCACCCTATTATTTTTTTAATATAGTTTCATCACAGTGGTCGTGAACTTACAAAACAATCATGTGCATGTGTAGAATTTCCATTTAACACCCCTTCACTTACACACCACACCATTGAGGAGTTCAAGTCATTACAAAGTTATTACTATAAAGGCATTACTTACATCATCCATTTTATCCTTTGGTTTTCTGTTGTCATATCATACTATTCTCTGTCTTTTTACCCTTTAATTTACCCTTTCTAATAGTCTTCATTTCTACACTCTACTCCAAGTCTCTTGCCCTTGTTTTTTCCTTTCAGGTTGAAGCATTCACTTTAGTGTTTCTTGTAATTCTGGTCTTTTGGTAACATATTCTATAAGTTTAAGTTTGTCTGAGAAAACTTTGAACTCACTGTCATTTTTGAAGGACAGCTTTATCAGATATAGAATTCATGGCTGGCAGTTTTTCTCTTTTAGTGCCTTAAATACATCATACCACTTTCTTCTCTCCTCTATGGTTTCTGTTGAGAGGTCGGCACTTAATTGTAGGTAATGCTTTGCTATTCTCTTGCTGCTTTCTGGATCCTCTCTTTATCTCTGATATTTGTCATTCTGAATATTAGGTGTCTTGGGATAGGTCTATTCAGATCTATTATGTTTGGGATGTGTTGTCATTCTTGGATATTGATATTTATGTCTTTCATAAGGGTTGGGAAGTTTTTGGCCAGTATTTCCTCAAATATTCTTTCTGCCTCTTTTCCATTCTGATCTCCTTGTGGGACTCCAACAACACGTATGTTTGTGTGTTTCACATTATCATTCAGTTCCCTGAAACTCTGTTCCATTTTTTTCATTCTCATCTCTTTCTGTTCTGCTGTCTTTTCCAGTTCAGATGTTCTGTCTTCAAAATCACTAATTCTGTCTTTGTGCAGTTCAGGTCTACTCTTACATGCCCCTAATATATATATATATTTTAATTATGGGTAAAAATCAAAATTCTCACAATACATACAAACATTTGCAAAATGATATATAAATATATATGCATATATGTGTATTTGCTTACAAAAATGTTATTTATATTTTTAATCTCACCCATTGTGTCTTTCATTCCCATAAGTCTGTTACTTTTCTTTTCATGCATTCTAATTGTCCTTTATGCTCACACAGTATCTTCTTAATATCCTTTATCTCTTTAGTTATATTTTCTTTCAATTCTCTAGATTTATTTAGGAGAGTTATGCGATTATCATTGATTAATTGTCTGAAATCCTGTATGTCTTCCAGATATTTGGTTTGTTCCTTTGTCTGGGCCATCTCTTCCTGTTTCCTAGTACGGCTTGCAATTTTTTGCTGATGTCTAGGCATGTGAATTTGTTGGCGAATTTACTCTGATGGCCGATTTCTCTCTCACCTATTGTTTATTTTTCACAGCCCTTCTTTGATATTTGGTTCAACTTATTCTAAGTCTTTAAAATTGTCCAGCTTATGTTATCAAAATCAGGCCAGGGAGTTACTAATAAGGTGCAGATTTTCTCCCAAGAGTTAGAGTACAGAGAGAACCAAAAGCAGATTTTGACCATGTAATATCCAGACCAGGCAGGAGATGGCGCTCACCAGAGCACCTTTCCACTGAGTTGTTTAACTCTCCGCTTTCCTGTGTTTTAGTCTGGCCAGAGCCGAGATTCAAAGTGGGCTCTGCTGGCCAAATTCACTGAAGAAAAGCCCCTCGAGTCCTCTTTCCTTTTTATTTGTAGCAGCTGACAGGGAGGAAGATATCTGTTCCCTCTCAGTCAGCTTCAGTCAGCCAGGGGTTTCACCCCAGCTTAATATCTAGGAGGTGGGGGAGGGGATCCCTTCCCAGCCACCATGGGTGTTTGGTAACTTGCATTTGTTGTCTCTCTGTCCCTCACCCTCCCGGGAGTTGTGTAGCACTTTCCTGATCTGCTGATTCCCAAAGCAGGTCCCTTGGACAGCTTTTGGCTCTTTCTCCATTGTTTTCATGAGAGAGTTGTGCCTTGCCTGCCTAATCTGACGCCACCTTCCCACAATCCTCAAGGATGAATTTTTAGATTTTATCTACTGGTTCCAACAGATCATTGCTGTGATCCTGGATGTCATTTGAGGAGTGCTGCCATTGTGAGGTATCTTGGGAATAGCCAGGATTCTGCTGGATCAATGCAGGAATCCTGTACCTCTACTTCAGCAACTACCTACAGATAGATGAGGACGAATATGGTGTTACGTGGGAGCTCACAAGAAAAGAGTTTATGAAATCTCTTGCCTTGTTTATGGTCATGTAGATCATCTTTTACACTGCCCATCCATTATGACTGATGGTGTATAGCCCTCAACCACTCCGTGTCTAGTCCAAAGACTTTCTTAGTTACAGCACAGAAACATGATTGTAGGGGTACTCCAGTCACATGGAGCTTAGAAGATCCATGTTTCCTGGACTGAGAATCAGTGAGTTGGGCATCACAGTGTTTTCTGCAAGGATTGTGGCCTGAAACTTTTTAAAAGAACCATCATCCTTTTGGGGAAGTGTTTCTAAATTGTGCATCACCAACCATTTCTTCTTGAATACCCATCACTAAACACCAGTTTGTGTATTGGAACTGGTTGTTTAATTTGATGTACCTCTAGACCTGGATGACACATTAAATTGTCCTCATTCTTTATCAGGTGTACAGTTTTTAAACTATCAGTGGCATTTCAAGTCTTCTGAAAACATTATGACAATATGTGCAGGGTCCATAGCACAGTACAAGTAGCAACACTAATAACAATTGTCATTGTAGAATGTTTTCAGACACTTGAATAAATCAAATCTTTGAGTAAAAAAAATATATTCGAGGCATATAACAGCAGATTTGAATTAATGGAAGACAGAAATAGTGACTTGGAAGACTGTGTATCTGAACTGAAAAAACAGGAGAACAGAAAGAGAAATGAAAGGAGAAAATGGAATAGGGTGTCGGGGAATTGAGTGACAATGCAAAAGGTACAAACATATACATTATTGCTGTCCAAGAAGGAGAGAATGGAAAAGGGGCAGAAAAAGGAAATAATGATGGAAAACTTCCCAACACTTATGAAAGACATAAATATCAATATCCAAGAAGTACAATGCACCCCGAACAGAATAAATCTGAATAGACCTACTCTGAGACACCTAATATTCAGAATGTCAATACCAGAGATAAAGAGAGGATTCTGAAAGCAGCAAGAGAAAAGCAATGCATCACATACAAGGGAAACTCAATAAGAATAAGTACTGATCTCTCATCAGAAACCATGGCAAAAAGAAAGTGGTATGATGTATTTAAGGAACTGAAAGAGAAAAACTCCCAGCTAAGAATACTTTAACTGGAAAAATTGTCCTTCAAAATTGAGAATGAGTTTAAAGTCTTCACAGACAAGCAAATACTGAGAGAGGATATTACCAAAAGACCATTTTTATAAGACATACTAAAGGGTATGTTATAACCTGAAAGGAAAAAAACAAGGGCAAGAGCCTTGGAGAAGAGTGTCAAAATGAAGATTATTAATAAGGGTAACTTAAAGGATAAAAAGACAGACAATAGTAAGATATGACAACAGAAAGCCAAAGGATACATTGGATGAAGTAAGTAATGCTTTTCCATTAATAACATTGAATGTTAATGGATTGAATACCCCAATCAAAAGACACAGACTAACAAAATGGATAAAAATATATATCAGCCAACTATATGCTGTCTACAAAAGATTCACCTCAGCTGTAAGGAAACAAGCAGGTTGAAAGTAAAAGTTTGGAAAAAGATATTTAATGCAAACAGTAACTAAATAAAGAGCTGAAGTAGCGATACTAATATTGGACAAAATAGACTTTAAAAGCAAACCTATTATTAGAGACAAGGAATGACATTATATATTAATAAAAGGGGCAATTCAAAGGAAGAAACAACAATCATAAATCTATATATGCCTAACCAGGTTACCCCAAATACATGAGGCAAACACTGGAAAAACTGAAGGAAGAAATATATATATCTATAATAGTTTGAGACTTGAATATACCACTCTCATCATTGGAAAAAACACCTGGGCAGAGGATCAATAAAGAAATAGAGAGCTTGAATAATATGATAAATGAACTAAACCTAATAGACACATACAGAACACTGTACACCAAAACAGCAGGATATACATTCTTTTCAAGGACTTATGGATACTTCCCCAGGATAGACCATATGTTGGTTCACATGACAGATCTCAAGAAAATTAAAATGATCAAAATTATACAAAGCACTTTCTCTGATGATAATGGAATGAAACTGGAAATCAATAAAGGACAAAGAAAGGGAAAAATCACAATAATATAGAGATTAAACAACACACTCTTAAATAATCAGAGGGTCAAAGGAGAAATTTCAAGAGAAATCAGTAAATATCTTGAGATGAATGAAAACATGAACACAACATATCAAACCCTATGGATGCAGTGAAGGCAGGGCAGAGAAGGAAATTTATAGCTCTCAATGCTACACTGAAAAAGAAGAAAGAGCTAAAATTGATTACCTAACCTACACAGCTAGAGGAACTAGAAAAAGACGAGCAATCTATTTCTGAAGGAAGCAGAAGAAATGAAATAACAAAAATCAGAGCAGAAATAAATGAAATTAAGAAAAAAAAAATAGAGAGAATTAAAAGAACCAAAAGTAGGTTCTTTGAGAAAATCAACAAAATTGACAAACTCTTGGCTAGACTGACAAAGAAAAAAAGAGAGGAGATGCAAATAAATAAAATCAGAAATGAGAATGGAGGTATTACTACTGATCACTCAGAAATAAAAGAGATCATAAGAGGACTGTGAAAAACCAGAAGCCAACAAACTAAACAAACTAATCATAGATGAAATGAGCAAATTCCTAGGAACATACGAACAACCTACACTGACGGTAGAAGAAATAGAAGACTTCAACAAACCAATTACAAGAAAAGAGGTTGAAACAGACATCAAACAAATCCCCAAAATGAAAAGCTATGGACTAGATGGCTTCACAGGTGAATTCTAACAAGCATTCAAAAAATTTTATCAAAAAATCTTATTCAAACACTTCCAAAAAACTTGAACAGAAGAGACTGCTACCAAATTCATTCTAAGAAGCCCACATCACCCTAATACCAAAAGAAGATAAATACATTTTGAAAAAAGAAAATTACAGACCCATTTCCCTGATGAGTATAGATCAAAAATTCTCAACAAAATACATTAAAAGAATTATTAATCGTGATTAAGTGGGATTTATCCCAGGCATGCAAGGGTGGTTCACCACAAGAAAATCAATCAATGTAATAGACCACATTAATAAATCAAAGAAGAAAAATCACATGGTCATCTCAATTGATGCACCAAAGGCATTTGACAAAATATAACATGTTTTCTTGATAAAAAAACACTGAAAGATAGGAATAGAAGGAAATTCTCAACGTGATAAAGGGCAGGTAAGAAACATCCTCTGCAGAAACAGAACAGTCTATTCAACAAATGGTGCTGGGTAAACTTGATACCCATATCCAAAAGAAAAGAAAGAAGACCCCTATCTCACACCTTATACAAAAATTAACTCAAAATGGATCAAAGATGTAAATATAAAAGCTAGAACCATAAAATTTCTAGAAGAAAATGTAGGGAAACATCTTTGTGACCTGGTGGTAGGTAGTGGTGTCTTAAACGCTACACCCAAATCACAAACAAAGAAAGCAAAAAAGGATAAATGGGACATTCTCAAGCTTTAATACTTTTGCCTGTTAAAGAACTTTGTCAAGTAGGTGAAAAGGGAGCTTACTCAATGGGAAAAAAACATTTGGAAACCACATATCCAAAAAGAGTTTGATTTTCATGCTATATAAAGATATCATACAACTCACCAATAAAAGGGCAAGCCATCCAATTTTAAAATGGGCAAAAAACTTGAATAGACATTTTTCCAAATAGGAAATACAAATGGTGAAAAAAGCCACATGAAAAGATGTTCAATATCACTAGTTATTAGGGAAATGTAAATCAAAACGACAATGAGATATCATCTCGCACAGAATGGCCATTATTAAAAAAGAGAGAAAGCTACACGTGCTGGAGAGGATGTAGAATGATGCAGTCTCTGTGGATGACAGTTTGGAGGTTCCTCAGAAAGCTAAATATAGAACTGCTGTATGATCTGGCAATTCTTATAATAGGAATACATTCAAAAAAACTGAAAACAAGGACGTGAACAGACATGTGCACAATGATTTTCATAGTGACATTGTTCAAAAATGCCAAAAGATGGAAACAACCCAAGTGTCCATCAACTGATGAATGGATAAACAAAATGTGGTATATACATATGTTGGAATACTATGCTGCTGTAAAGAGAAATGAAATTGGGACACATATGATAACATGGATGAACCCCAAGGACATTATGCTGAGAGAAATAAGCCAGACACAAAGGGACAAATATTGTATGGTCTCACTAATATGAACTAAATGTGAAGAATAAAGACATGGTGTTGAAATCTATAGAGTATAGATTGCTAGGAGTAGGATGAGGGCTGAGAAGGAGTACTGATGCTTAATGTATGTAGACTTGTTAATTAGCTTGACTCTAAAAGTGTGGAAATGGATGGAGTTGATGGTAACACATTATAGTGAGTATAGCTAATATAGCTGATTTATAAATGTGATTGTGGCTGAAAAAGGTAGTCTAGGGATATAAATGTCAATTGAAAGAAAGCTAGAGACTAATCTAGGGACTGAAAAACATAGCGAACCCAGAAGTGGACGAGGATTGTGGTTAACAGTACAAATACAAGAATGTTCTTCTATAAACTAGAACAAATGTACATCACTATTACAAGGTGGTAAGAATATGGTGATGCATGGGAAAAATACAATTAAGGTAACTTATGGACTATAGTTAACAGCAATATTGTAATATTCTTGCAACAATTCCAAAGAAGATACTATATCAATGCTAATGGTCAATAATAAGGGGATATGGGATTTTTTATTTTGGACTAAGGAAAATCCTCAAAATTTTACTGAGGCAATGACTGCACAACTCTGCGATGAAACTGAGAGCCACTGAGTGTATATTTTGGATAGACTGTACAAGGCATGTGACTGTAGAACACAGTGAACCATGTAGTGGATGATGAACTATGGTTAACAGTACAAATATGACAGTCTTCTCTCATGAACTATAACAAATGTACAATACTAGTAGATTGTATTAATAATAGGGAGGTGTATGGAAAAATATACCAAATGTAAGCTATAGTCCATAATTAGTAGTAATATTTTGATGATGTTCTTTCATAATCTGTAATACATGTTCTACAACAATGCAAGTTGTTGGTGGAGGGGTGATGTATGGGAATTCTGCACATTATTGTTTTGTAAGCTCATAACTTCTCTAATAAAAAACATTTCAAAAAGCCTATTACAAACCACAGTAATCAAAATAGCATGGTATTGTCACAAGGACAGACATATAGACCAATGGATTAGAATTAAGAGTTCAGAAATCACCTCTCACATTTATAGCCATTTGATTTTTTACAAGGTGGCAAAGACCACTCAACTGGAAAGGAATAGTCTCTTCAACCAATGGTGCTGAGAAAATTAGATCTCCATTTGCAAAAACTAAAAAAAAAGGCCCCTATGTCACAGCATATACAAGTCTTCTCAAAATGGATCAAAGACATAAATATAAGAGCTAGAACTTTCCAAGAAGAGTGAACACAATCCTGCTTGAACTCTTCCAAAAAATTGAAGAGAAGGAAACACTTCCTAACTCATTCTGAGTCCAACATAACCCTAATACCAAACCCAGACAAAGATGTCAAAAGAAAAGAATATTACAGACCAAATATCCCTTATGAACAGAGATGCAAAAATTCACAGCAAAATATTAGTAAACCAAATCCAACAGCATATTAAAAGAATTATACACCACAATTAATAGGGATTTACCCCAGTTGAGCAAGGGCAGTTTCAAGGGCAGTTTAACATGAAAAAGTAAAGTAATATACCACATTAACAGAACAAAGGGAAAAACACAGATTCATGACAATTGACAAAGAAAAGGAATTTGACAAAATCCACCACCCCTTCTTGATAAAGACACTTGGAAAATAAGGATAATTCCACAACATAATAAAGGTCATATATGAAAAACCAACAGCTCACATCACACATAATGGTGAAAGATGAACACTTTCCCTCTAAGATCAGGAACAACACAAGAATGTCCACTGTCACCACAGCTATTCAACATTATACTGGAAGTTCTATGCAGAGAAATTAGGGAAGAAAAAGAAATAAAAGGAATCCAAATTGGAAAGGAAGATATAAAACTTTCCCTATTTGCCAATGTCATGATCCTCTATGTAGAAAATCCTGAAAATCCACAACAAAGTTACTAGAGTGAATAAATGAATTCAACAAAGTGGTAGAGTACAAGATCAACACGAAAAAAATCAGTAGTGCTGCTATACACTAGTAATGAACAATCTCAAGAGGAAATCGGGAAAAATTTCAATTTAAAATAGCAATAAAAGAATCAAATATCTAGGAATAAATTTAACCAAAGAAGTAAAGGTCTTATACATGGAAAACTACAGACATTGCTAAGAGAAATTAAAGGAAACCTAAAGACTGGAAGGACATTCCATGTTCATGGATTGGGAGACTAAATATCATTAAGGTATCAGTTCTACAGGACTTGGTTTAAACAAGTAACATAATTACAATAAAAATTGCAAAAGCATTCTTTGCAAAAATTAAAAAGCCAATCATCAAACTTATATGGAAAGGTAAGGGTCCCCAAATAGTCACAACAACCCTAAAAAGAAGAAAAAAGTTGGAGGATTAACACTTCCGAATTTTAAAACTTAATACAAAACTACAGTAATCAGAACAGCATAAAAGTACAAGGACAGATATAGACCGATGGGATTGAATTGAGAGCTCAGAAATCAACCCTCACATTTATGGCCAAAAGATTTTTTTATAGAAGTTGCAAGTTTACAGAACAGTCATGCATAAAGTACATGATTCCCATATAACATCCTATTATTAATACCTTACATTGGTGTGGTACATTTGTTACAATTTCTCTAATGATGTTAAACATATTTTCATATGTTTTTTGGCAATTTGTATATCTTGTTTGGAGAAATTTCTATTCAAATCTTTTGCCCATTTTTTCACTGGGTTGTATGTCATTTTGTTGTTGAGTTGAAGGATTTCTTTACATATTCTGTATATTAAACACTTATCAGCTATGTCGTTTCCAAAGATTTTCTCCAATTGTGTAGGTTGTCATTTTATTTTCATGATATAGTTCTTTGAAGCACAAAAGTTTTTAAATTTGATGAAGTCCCATTTATCTATTTTTTTCTTTTGTTGGTTATGCTTTTGGTGTAAAGTCTAAGAAACCATTGCCTAACACAAGGTCCTGAAGATGCTTTCCCACATTTTCTTCTAAGAGTTTGATAGTTCTGGCTCTTATATTTAGGTTTATGATCCAATTTGGGTTGATTTTTTATTTGGTGTGAGGGAGGGGTCCACCTTCATTCTTTTGCAAACGGAAATCCCGTTTTCCCAACACTATTTGAAAAGACTATTGTTTTCCTCACATGAGCGGTCTTTGCCCCTTTGTCAAAAATCATTTGGCCATAAATGTGAGGTTTGATTTCTGAGCTCTCAATTTAATTCCACTGGCCTATATGTCTGTCCTGGTAACAGTACCATGTTGTTTTGAAAACTATAGCTTTGTAATAAGTTTTAAAATCATGAAGTGAGAGTCCTCCCACTTTATTCTTCTTTTTCGAGATGGATTTGGCTATTTGAGGCCCCTTACCCTTCCATATAAATCTGATGATTGGCTTTTCCTTTTCTTCAAAGAATGTTGCCGGAAGTTTGATTGGGATTGCCTTGAATCTATAAATTGTTTGGGGTAAAACTGACAACTTAACAATATTTAGTCTTCCAATCCATGAACATGGAATGTCCTTCCATTTATTTAGGTATTCTTTGATTTACTTTAGCAATGGTTTGTAGTTACCTGCATACTAGTCCTTTACATCGTTGGTGAGATTTATTCCTAGACATTTGAACAATTTAGTTGCCATTGGAAATGGAATTTTCTTCCTGATTTCTTCTTCCTATTGTCTATTGTTAATGTATAGAAACACTAATTATTCATCAGTGTTGATTGTTACCCCGTCACTTTGTGGAATTCATTTATTAGCTCTAGAAATTTTGTTGAGGATCATGTCCTCTGCAAATAAGGAATGTTTTACTTCTTCCTTTCCAATTTGTTTGCCTTTTATTTCTATTTCTTGCCTACTTGCTCTGGCAAGAACTTCCAGTACAATGTTGAATAAGAGTGATGACAGTGGGCATCCTTATCTTTTTCCTAATCTTAGAAGGATAGTTTTCATTCTTTCACCACTATATATGGTGTTGGCTGTGGATTTTCATATATGCACTTTATCATGTTGAGGAAATTTGCTACTAATCCTAGTTTTCTAAGTGTTTTTATCAAGAAGCGGTGCTGGATTTTTTCAAATGCCTGTTCTGCATCAACTAACATGATTGTATGGGTTTTTTCCCTTCATTTTGTTAATGTGGTATATAACATTAATTGATTTTCTTATGTTGAAGCACCCTTGCATACCTGGGATAAATCCCACTTGATCAACTGTAGAATTCTTTTAATTGCCAATTGGTTTTTGACAAGAGTGTCAAGTCCTCTCAATGGGGAAAGAGCTGTCTCATTATTAAATGGTGCTGGGAAAATTTGATGCACATATGCAAAAGAATGAAGGTGGTCCCCTACCTCATGCCATATACAAAAATTAACTCAAAGTGGATCAAACACTTGAATATAAGAAGCAAAATGATAAAACGTCTAGAAGAGTACATAGGGAAGCATATTCAGGACCTTGTGGTAGGCAATGATTTCTTAGACTTTACACCAAAGACATGAGTCAGAAAGAAAAATAGATCAATGGGACTTCATCAAAATGTAAAGCTTTAGTGCATCAAAGTACTTCATCATAAAAGTGAAAATACAATGTATAGAATGGGTGAAGGTATTTGGAATTCTCACATATAATAATGGTTTAATTCCAAGAATAGAGAAAATTATCCTGAAAACTCAACAACAAAAATACAAATAACCCAATTATAAAATGGCCAAAAGAATTGTATAGACATTTCTGCATAGAAGATATACAAATGGGCAATAAGTACATTAAAAGATGCTCAACATCATTAGTCATTAGGTAAATATAAATCAAACCACAGTGAGATACCATTTCACACCCACTAAAATGGTTACTATTTTAAAAATGGAGAATAACAAGTCTTGGAAAGGATGTGGAGAACTAGGAACATTCACCATTGCTGATGGAATGTAAAATGTTGCAGCCACAGTGGAAAACAGTTTGTCCCTTCCTCAGGAAGTTAAATATAGAATTACTGTATGACCTGGCAGTCCCACTTCTAGGTATATATAACCCAAAAGATCTGAAAGAAGAGATTTGAAGAGATATTTTTACACACCAATATTCTTAGATGCTTAATTCACAATTACCAAAAGATGCAAGCAACCCAAATGTCCATCAACAGATGAATGGATAAACAAAATGTGGCATGTACATATAATGAAATATATTCAGCTTTATGTGGAATGAAGTTCTGTTACATGTGACAACATGGTCGAACCTTGAGGCCCTCGTGTTGAGTGAAATAAGCCAGACACAAAAGGACAAATGTTGCATTAAAAAATTAGAATAATCAAAGTCACAGAAACCAGAATACACATAACCAGGGGGGTGTGGAGGTAGTAGGGAATGGAGAGTTAATGCTTAATTGATACAGAGTTTCTGTATGGGGTGAATGAAAAATTTTGGTAATGGGTGGTATTGTGGTAGCCCAACATTGTGAATGTAATTAACACCACTGAATTATGCACCCGAGTTTGGTTAAAAGGGGAAATTTCAGGTTGTATATGTGTTACTAGAATAATTGTTTTAAAAAACCATAGGACTGTATAATACAGTCAATCTTAATGTAAACTATGGACTATAATTGAGAGTACAATTATAATAATATTGTTTCATCTATTGTATTAAAGGGACCACGCTAATGCAAAGTGTCAGTAATAGGGACAACTGTCCATGCGAGAGAGGTATATGGGAACTCTGTATTTTCTGCATGTTTTGGTGAACTTACAACTTCTCTAATAAAATAAATAAATAAATAAAAACAAATTTTCAAGAAAGCTGCGAGTTCAGTTTGTAACTCAACCTTGGAAGTGCTTTACTTTGAGACACTATTATATACTTCAGTATGCTTAAAAGAGCGTCACACATTCTTCCCATGTTGATACATAGGATATTAAAAAGATGGGTTTAGGAGGATAAGTTTTAACCAAATTATTAGTAGTTACTAAATTATTAAAGACAATATTAAGTGAAACTGGTTTTGTTTTTCAATTGTAAGTGTGTGGTGGTGAAGAATACAGGGACTAGTAATACAGTTTGTGCCACTGCCTTATTTCCTGTCAAGGCATCAGCAGTTTTACCCACTAACGCATTTGCAACATCAGTGAAAATGTCAACACTGTAGAAAAGGCAAATAAAATCTTCAAATTATTGTGAAAATAGCTTTGACATTTCAGGAATCCTGAAAGGGTCCTCAGGAACCCTAGGGGCCCATGGACCACATTTTGAAAACCATTAGCCTATACTACATCTCAAATGCTTTCCTCCTTTAGCATTATCTCTGTTCACTGGTTTCTTGTTGAGCTCAGTCCTCTTCTCTTAGCATTCTAAATATACTCTGTGAGCAATATCCACCTATATGGTTATAGCTATCACCTATAAACTAATGACTCTCTTGAATCTATTAATCTCTAGGACAAACTTATCTCCTGATCTACAGATCTATATTTCTGATCGCTATCCTATAGATGCCTCCAACTTAATATACCCAAAACATAATTCCCAAAATTGTTCATACTACTGCATTCCCAATCTAGGCTGTTGGCACCTCTGTTGATCTAGTCACCCAATGTAAAAACTGAGGGTTTGTCATTAACTCCTTTTGTCTCCCTCACCCAGAAAGGGCCAGCCAGGTAACATCAATTTGTGGTGTAATACAATAGGGAGTTTCACAGCCTAAGTAAAACTGGAGAGTACATGATCCACGAAAAGGCGTTCAAATTCAAAATATCACGTGTGCTAAACAAAACACATTTGTTAGTTACCAGTTTGTGATCTCTTGTAACTCTGAAATATCTTTTAAATCTATACCTTTCTTTCCATTTCCACTGCTACTCTCCTAATTTAGATCCTTCATCATCCCTTATGTGAATTGTTGCTATAGCCTTTAACTGATTTCCATGGCTCCAATTTCCACAAATTGTTTGCCATCCCAACCCCACCTAGATTTATTTCTCAGAAGACAGAGTGATCTTTCCAAGGCAAAAAGTGATGTGTCCAAAATGCAAATCTGTTTGCATATTTGAAACCCCATCTTAAAACACCTCAATACCTCCCAATCACTTATAGGGAAATAGCCACATTTCTTATTACAGTGTTCATCTACAATCCTCCCTACTTATTCCTTAATTTGGCCTTTCTCCTCTTTCCTATCCACATGCCAAACTCCAGCTATCAAAATCATTACAAGAGCTAATACTTATTAGTCACTTCTTATGTGCCAGACACTAATCTAAATTACATATATTAATTCATTTACTCCTTACAACTTTATAAGTACCATTATTAAGCCCATTTTACAGATGAAGAAACTGAGGCACAAAAATAGTCTAACTGAATCATTGGCAGTTCATCTAATGTTCTTATGTTTTTCAGGATTCTGTTGCCTTTGCATATGCTATTCCCTCTGCCTGAAATGCTTTTGGCTCTCTTTTCTAATAAACTTCCACCATCCTTTAAGATGTAAATCAAGTATGCTACCTTCCCTGGCTACAATTTCTATTTTATATGAAAGAGCCAGAGGAACAAGGTGAGGGTGGTTGTGCTCCTGCTCACTCTTCCCAGCCCAACTTCTCTACAGTCATTATCACATCACCATGGCAGATAGTTCTTTAAAGGTGCTCCAAGCAAAAGCCTTAACTGCTACATGTTGAATAACTCCTATCTGGGGCCTTATAATCTAAGAGGCTTAAGACCAATTCATAACCCCCCAGTAAGGCGAATCTGTTTGGATAACTGGAACTGTCAAAATCAATAAGAAAAGTTTAAAAACAGTCATGACAAGCCACTCTGAAATGAGGAAGACACTGTAAGTCACTGATTACTATGAATTTTAAATAGAAAGCTATATAGTCTTTCCTAAATTGAGCATTAAGGTAAAAAGGCTTCTTATTCTCTAACACATTCAGAGTTTGACCACATGTAATCCAGCATTTTCCACCAGGCAGGGATTTAATGAACATTTTGTGAAAACATCTGTTTGTTATTTATCTTTATCTCATTTTACACATCAGCAAATCCCTTCTTTACCTCCAAGACAGAATAAAAATCACCATTTCATTATACAGGGTTCATAATTTTAAACCTCAATCTAGTGGAAGAGAATAAATCATCAGCACTGTATTCTACCTGATGTTACAAGGAGTAAGTATAAGGGTGAGGAAGTGCAGACGGGAAATGATTATATATCTATTTACATATATATGTATATATATGTGTGTATACATATGTATGTGCATATATATATATTATATATATTTATATATTATATATATCCCTTTAACACACACTCTGCCAATGGCTACTGTATTTTACTGGTCCAGCAATTGCTAAGGAGAATTAAAAGTTGATCTATCTTCCTAGAAAGGCATTCTTATTTTGCCCTCTTGAGTCCATGTCAAAAAAGAAAGATGTTTCTATCTAAATGAACTTGTTTCACAATGTTCTAGAGAAAGAAACTTGACAAAGAAACTAATATTGGGCTTATTAGGTATAGGTCTTTGAAAACCTGGGAAGCAAGACAGAGCTGCTAGATTATCTTCAGTTCTCCTATTCTATTGTTAAAGCTACCAAATGGCATTTCTACTTGCTCCCTCTCTTCATTATGGGAAGGAGCCAGTATAAAGGGCTTAGCCACCAGGAATGTCCAGTATTATGAGATACGGCTAATGCAAAGGAGCTTATGCAGGTGACCGAGGCCATTTCTGGACAGCATATTCATCATAGCATCTACTTTGCAAATATTGTACGTTTTAAGGCAGGTAAGAGTATGGAGTAAAATCTTAATTAGGACAGTAGTTACAGTTGATCTTTATCTAGATCCAGATATATTGTCCTATATGCCATGGAGAATACTAAAGTAAGGAATAGAAAGTCACAGTCCTTGTCTTCAGGAACTTAAAATTATTTCCTTCCAACAATACACATACATCACTAGCTTTGTATTAAGGGAACAAGTTTAGGACATAGAAATTCACTAAAGAATAGGAGGAGATTTAATACCCAACCAAACATTGCATTGGATGGTATAGACAGTAAATACTACCGTGGTTCAGAGATGGAGGAAATCAATACAGGCTGGCAGAGGAAGGAGAGGCTTACTGTGATGTGTAGGGTTTGAGTTGGGTAGGATATATAGGATTTAGATAGGAAGGAGGAGGACAAACAAATAATCTAATTAATCTATATCATGCTACTTCATCCTATCCCAATGCTTGAATTCTTCACCTCAGAAATGTTTTGCCCCTCCTCATAATACCATCAAGCAGGTAAAGGAGAAAATAAGGAGATACACATACCTCCCTTATACCTTCCTTTCTAAGCCATTGGGGAGCAGAAATATCAGTTAGGAATTGATCTGAATATTTGATTAAAATAATTGATTATAAGGTATGATTAAGTCTTAACCTCCCCATGAGGCATATGTGTCTTAAAAGAGAAGATCATCAACCAACACAGAATCTCTAATTAGTACAATTATATGGAAAAGATATTTTAAAACTGAGAAAGTCTCCCAGAGCCTTTTCCTTCTCTTTACCCATTTCAGACAGTGGTGGCCCCTTCCCCTACATAATCTGCTAGAATTTAAGATTATGCAGACTCATTGGGGGTAGCACATGCCTTTTCTCCTTATTTGAAATAGCTTCTTTAACTCATTGGGTTCTCACTGTTGATGGATACAGCAAATTGTAAGTATTAGAAACAATCTGAGAAGGAGTTCTAAATAAGTTTCTATTTTCTTCAGTATTAGTTTTGTTCTATTTTGTTTTGTAAGGCAAAATAATTTATTAAGGTACAGGGAGCCATTTTGAGGTAGGTTGATAAAAAGTAAAATTCTTATGGATGATATAGCAGTCATTTTTACTTATCTTTGTGATTCTCAACCAGGCTAGTACAAAGATCATATCAGAATCTCCAAGAAATCTTTTTTCAAACTGTCTCCCCAACCTTTGATATTTTTCTATTTCTCCAAGGTTATATTCCCTCTCTACTTGATTTCAGCATCAGTCTACAACAATAATTACCAACTATTACATAACTTCATTCCTAACCTGCCTCTGCATGACAGAGCATCATGCTAATGGGAGCAATAAAGGGAGGAGAGGAAGAAAAAGAAGGAGGCAAGAAGGGGAGGAAGAATTAATTTTTAATAAGCTAGAGACAATATACAATGCCAGCTGTCTAACAAACTAAAATTTGAAACCCTGACTGAGTGCTCTTCATTCTTTTTTTTTTTTTTTTTTTACGAGGTACCAGGGATTAAACCCAGGACCTCGTACATGGGAAGCAGGCACTCAACCACTGAGCTACATTTGCTCCCCAATGAGAGTTGGTTTTTTCGTTTGTTTGTTTTGTTTTTGTTTTTTAGGAGGTACCAGGGATCGAACATGGGACCTTGTACATGGGAAGCAGGCACTCAACCACTTGAGCTACATCTGCTTCCCAAGTACTCTTCATTCTTAAGGTCTGGCTTCTATTCTTCATACTCTAAGAAGTATGCCATGCGTATTTGCCATGTCCTAGAATGGTAAACACTCTGCTGCATCTTTAATTGGGAAACACATAGCCGGGCACTTCTGGCACCATCTGAGGCATGGGGTGTGAGGGAATTAGAAAGACTCTGTATCTGTAGAAAAACTGACACCTTGGTGGTAAAGGGTGGGAAAAAATAGCAAAGGTCAATAAACAAGCATTGCGAGGTCAGCAGCACAGATGATCACAGCAGTGCAGAGAAGTGGGTCAAACCATAGAGATCATGTGAAGCCACAGCTTAAAAACCAAGAAGCTAATGTAGAAACTAGTGTTGAGCAAGGGAATGAGGTACAGAGAAGGAAAGCAGAGAATTAAAAGGCAGATTATAAACAACCTTTTCAGACGGGAAAGCCAATTTCATGTGTAACTATGGAATCTCAATAAACTCAGCTAAAGGATAAAATGCCACAAAGCTTATTTGTAACACTCTATTCCATTATCAAAAGGCATCTTTGCTAGAGTTCAAAAGCAAAAACAAAACAAAAGATAAAACACACACATACACACTTGTGCACATACTTAGACGCATGTATACATACCAGCGGATAAGGATTAAAACAGAAACATGCACAGAGACCTATAACAAATGGTGCTGAGACAACTGGATATCCACATGCAAAATAATAAAGTTGGACTCCTACTTTATACCATATACAACAATTAACTCAAAATGTATCACAGACCTAAACATAAGCACTAAAAATTTAAAACTCTTAAGAGGATAGCAGTAAATCTTCATAACCATGGGTTAAGCAATGGTTTCTTATATATGAAACCAAAACACAAGTCACATGAGGAAAAAATAGATAAATTGGAATTATCAAAACAAAAAAGCATCTGTGCTACAAGCAATGCCACCGTGAAATGAAAATACAATCTCCAGAATGGTAGAAAATATTTGTAAGCCATATATCTATCATAAGAGACTGGTATCCATAACATAAAAAGAACTCCTACAACTTTTTAATTAAAAAGATAAAATAATCTAATTAAAAAATGGTCAAAGGATTTGAACAGACATTTCTCTAATGTAAATATACACATGGCCAATCAATGAATGAAAAGATGGTCAACGCCATTAGTCATTAGGGAAATTCAAATCAAAACCATAATGAAATACTACATCACATTCACTAGGATGTCTAAAATTAAGAAAGACAGGGAATTGTGGGAAGATTGCGTCAGATTAGGTAGGCAGGGCTCAACTCCATCACAAAAACAAAGGAGACTAGAGTGGACTTACTGGTATTCTACTATAGACATACTGTGATTCTAGCAATGGAAGAAATTACAACATTTGATGTGGATCCAGAGGCCACTGGAGGCTCTGGGGGCAGGGAGAGGGAAAAACAGTTGTAATACAGGGGCTATTTCGGGATTTGGAAATCGTCCTGAATGACACTGCAACAACAGATATAGGCCACTTTATATCATCACATAACATGCAGAACTGTGTGGGAGAGAGTGTAGACTACAATGTGAACTATGGTCCATGCTTAATGGCAGAGCCCCAGGATGCATTTATCAATTGCAATGAATGTGCCACACTAATGAAGGATGTTTATGGGAGGGTGTGGGAGGTGTGGGGAGTGGGGTGTATGGGAATCCCTATATTTTGTGTGTAACATTTATGTAATCTAAGTATCTTTTAAAAAATTAAAAAAAATTATTAAAAAAATAATTTAATTTAATTTAATTTTAAAAAACACAAAGAAGAATGAGTCTAAAGCTGTATAAGGGACCTGCTTTGGGGATCAGCAGACCAGGACAGTGCTACACAACTCCCAGGAGGGTGAGGGACAGAGAGACAAAGTATGCGAAACAACAAACATGAGTTACCAAACAACCACAGTGGCTGGGAAGGGCTCCTTTCCCCCACCCACAAGATATTGAGCGGAGATAAAACCCCTGGCTCACTGCAGCTGACTGAGAGGGGAAGAGACAGCTTCCTCCCTGTCAGCTCTTAACAGGGAAGAGGGAGGAGGAGTTGGGGGGCTTTTCTCCAGTGAATTCAACCAGCAGAGCCCGCATTGAAACTCAGTTCTGACCAGACCAAAACACAGGAAAACAGACCTTGAAAGACCTCTGTGGAAAGGTACATTGAAGAGCAACATCTGCTTGGTGGTTTGGAAATTGCATGGACAAAACCTAATTTTTGGTCCTCTCTGTATCCTAACTCCTGGGAGAAAATCTGCACACTAATAGTGAGTCCATGGACTGACTGTGATAACTTAAGCTGGGCAATTTTAAAGACTTAGAATAGGTTAAACCAAATATGAAAGAAGAGCTGTGAAAAATAAACATTAGGCAAAAGAGAGAGATTGGCCTTCAGAAAAAATTCACCAACATATTCAGATGCATAGAAATCAGCAAAAACTTACAAGCCATACTAGGAAACAAGAAGAGATGGCCCAGCCAAAGGAACAACCAAAATATCCTGAAGAGATACAGGACTTAAGACAATTAATCAATGATAATCACATAACCCTCCTAAATTAATTTAACAAATTAAAGAAAATATGACTAAAGAGATAGAAGATGTTAAGAAGACACTCGTGAGCATAAAGAACAATTTGAAAGCCTGCAAAGAAAAGTAACAGACCTTATGGAAATGAAAGACACAATGGATGAGGTTAAAAATACATGAGAGGCACATAAGAGCAGATTTGAATTGCTCAAAGATAGAATTAGAGATTTCCAAGACAGGACATCCAAATTGGAAGAAGGACAGAAAGAGACGAGAATGGAAAAAATGGAACAGGGAGGGTCTCAGGGAACAGAATGCCAATGCAAAACACACAAACATATGCATTATTCGTGTCCCAGAAGAAAAGAATGGAAAAGGGGCAGAAAGAATATTTGAGGAAATAAAGCCAAAATCTTCCTAACCCTTATGAAAGACATGAAGTACAATATCCAAGAAGGACAATGCACCCTAAACAGAATATCTCCGAATAGGCCTACCCTGAGACACCTACTATTCAGAATGAAAAATATCAGAGAGACAGAATTCTGAAAGCAGCAAGAGAAAAGCAAAGTATCACATACAAGGGAAACTCAATAAGTTAATGTGCCATCTCTCATCAGAAACCATGGAGGAGAGAAGAAGTAGTATGATGGTACTGAAAGAGAAAAACTGCCAACCAAGAATTCTGTATCCAGCAAAACTGTCCTTCAAAAATAAGAGTGAGTTCAAAGTATTCACAGACAAACAAAAGCTGGTAGAATGTGTTACCAAAAGATCAGAATTACAAGAGATACTAAAGGGAGTGCTGCAGCGTGAAAGGAAAAAACAAGGGTGAGAGACTTGAAGAAGAGTGTAGAAATGAAGGGTAAATTAAAGGGTAAAAAATCAATAGTACGATATGACAACAGAAAGCCAAAGGACAAAGAACAAAATGTATTTACTGTAAGTAATGCCTTTACAGTAATAATATTGAATGTTAATGGCTTGAAATCCCCAATCAAAAGACATACACTGGTAGAATGGATTAAAAAATATGAGCCATCTATATGTTATTGTGACAATTTGATATTATTTATGAATTCCCCAGAGAGATATTGATTATGTATGTAAACTGGTCTGTTTCTTTGGGCATGATACCCTTGGATTGATATAAATTCAAAGGCTTTACATTTACTTGATTAAATCACAATTAGGGCTTTGATTCAACCATGTCATTACAGTGTGCAAGGTTGAGTCCCCGCCCCCTTGGTGGGCTGATAAAATAGACACTTACATAGAAGTAGATACACAGAGGAAGAGAGACAGCTCCATATACACTGCAGAGGCCCCAGGAAGAGAGATGAACCATTCACCTGACAGTTTATACCTGACCTTGTGAAGAGACCAGAGCAGCAGAGCCCGGAAAGAAACAAGCCCTGGGAAGAGAGATGAGCCCTATGTTAGCCTACAGCTGAGATCACAAGAAGCTAGACCTGCGGAGCCTTAAGAGGGAAGAGGAAGGCTGAACACTCATAGCCATTGCCTGCCATCTTGCTTCAACACGTGGCAACAGAGTTTGGTAAGTAAGTAACCTTGAGTTGGACTCTTTAGGGCCTTATAACTGTAAGCTTTTACCCCAAATAAATACCCTTTATAAAAGCCAATAGATTTCTGGTACTTTGCATCAGTACCCCTTTACATTAATAATATTGAATGTTAATGGCTTGAAATCCCCAATCAAAAGACATACACTAATAGAATGGATACAAAAATATAAGCCATCTATATTTTGGCTACAAGAGACTCACCTCAGACATAAGGCCACAATGAGGTTATTGCTGAAATTTCAAAATCATGAGATCCAGTAAAACAAGCCCTCCAATATTTTCTTCTTCCCAAGTGTCTTGGTTATTCTTGTCCCTGGTTTTAGAATCAGCTTGTCAAGCTCCATAAAACAAAATAAAACATAAAAAAAAAAAAAAAAAAAAGTGAAAGGTTGCCAGGATGTGTATATCCATTGCAGGTGATGTGCCACACTAATGAAAGATGTTTATGTGGGATGTTATGGGAGGTGTGGGAGGTGGGGAACATGGGAATCCCTGTAATTTTTATATAACATTTATGTAATCTAAGCATCTTTTAAAATATAAAAAAATTAATTAATTTTTAAAAAGGTAGTCTAAAGTTTCAATTTATAGAAAATAACCTCTATATAATCTGAAAATGCAATTTTATTTTTCTCTGTTATTCAAAGGTTATTTTTAAAAACTACTTTTTTATTTTTCAAGGATTTGATTATTTAAATTTTGTAATTATAAATAGATATGTCATTTGCCTTCAAGCAATTGTATTATAAAATTTGTTTTCTCTGGAGCATATATAGCTCAAGTGGTTGAGCGCCAGTTTCCCACATGTGAGGTCCTGGTTCAATCCCCAGCCTCAGTACCTCAAAAAAAATTTTGTTTTTCTTTTGAAATTTATATTAAGATTTTTCTCTATATAATTATATCTGGTTGTTTTCCCAAAATGTTTTTTGAATATTTAAAATAAAGTTCAAGAGCAAAATGTTTAACAATATTCTGGTAATTAAAAACTATTTAATTTAATCAAATCTTCATTATATTTATGTCTTATAAAAAGTCTTCATTATATTTATACTTTCTCAATTTATTTTTAGAATTGGGCCTTACCATAAATCAATAACAAATAAAATTACTTCAGTATGCCTTTTTTTTTGCTCTGAAATAAAAATATGTTTTTACAATCTTTTTTTATTGCTATTTCTTTTTGTTTTTATTTGCAATTAGTGGTATGTCCTTCATAAGCATTTATTTATTTATTCATTCATTCAATTATTTATTTTTTAGGAGGTACCAGTGATTGAACCAAAGACCTCATACATGGGAAGCAGGTGCTCAACTACTGAGCTACATCTGCTCCCCAAGGAGAGTTGATTTTTTTCTATTGTTTGTTTTTAGGAGGTATTGGGAATTGAACCCAGGCCCTCACACATGGGAGGTTGGTACTTGGCCACTTGAGCTACATCTGCTCCCCAAGCATTTATTTTTTAATTGTATGCCTTTCTGAGTTATTTCTCATCTTGAAAGTGCATTTGTCTTTTCTTATATTTAGAGGATTTTTCTATCTTTGTGGCCTTTTATTTTTATTAACTATGCTTTCTTTGTGATAATTTTGTCATAGATTTTTACTTCTATTTATGACTCAAGCCCAAAATGCATCAAACTAAGTACTATTAATTATTTTTAGAGCAATTGAATATTTAAAAATCCAACAATTGTTATATTTCCTTTGAATTTTACATATTTATTGTTATTATTTCTTTCAGTAGACGCAACAGTCAATCTGTTTACTTAATCTTTCTGCCTGGCAAATTTTGGAGTACAAGACTGCTAGCTATAAATTATTTCTCTCTGTGTTGTGTATGTATTAATTTTCATGAACAAGTCTACATTGTTTTTATATTTGAAAGATATTTCAGTGGGTATTGAATTCTGTAATGACAGCAATATTTCAGTACTTTAAACATGTCCCTCCATTGTGTTCTGGCTGTAACATTTTTTGATGACAAGTCTGGTATAATTTTCATGGTTTTTCTTCTGTACAAGATATGTATTTTCCTCTGCCTTCATAATTTTCACTTGTATCAGTTTTTCAGCGGTGAGAACAATGAATCAATATGTTTTCTTGTTGGTTGATTTGCTATTTGTAGTTATTCCTGGAGTCTTCTAACATTTGTGGACCTGTGGTTTGATGCCTTTCCTTATTTTTAGAAGTGTTTTTGCCATTATCTCCTTTAATATTTTGCCTGATGCACTCTTTCTATTCTTATTGTAATATATGTATATTTTGTATAAATATATATGTATGTTAAATGTTTGCTGTCTCACAGCAAAAAAAAAAAAAGTGAAAGGTTGGAAGAAGATATTCCATGCAAATAGTAACCAAGAAAGATCTGAAGCAGTGATACTAATATTGGACAAAATAGCTTTTAAATGCAAAACTGTTTTAAGGGATAAAGAAGGTCATTATTTATTAATAAAAAGGGCAATTCACCAAGAAGAAATAACTATACTAAATATTTATGCACCTAACCTTAGTGCCGCAAGATACGTGAGGCACACACTGGCAAAGCTGAAGGGAGAAATAGGATGTCTGTACAATAGTTGGAGACTTCAATACACCACTCTTAGTATTGGACAGAACATCTGGACAGAGGATAAATAAAGAAAGAGAGAACTTGAGTAACATGATAAATGAACAAGACCTAACAGACATCTATATATTGCATCCCAAAACAGCAGGATATACATTCTTTTCAAGTGCTCATGGATCCTTCTCCAAGATAGGCCATATGTTGGGTCACAAGACAAATCTCAATAAATTTAAAAGACTGAAATTATACAAAACACTTTCTCTGATCATAACAGAATGAAGTTGGAAATCAATTGCTGATGGAAAAAGGGAAAAGTCATAAATATATGGAGACTAAACATACTATTTTTAAAAAATCAGTGGGTCAAAGAAGAAATTGCAAGAGAATTCAAGCAAATATCTTGAGGCGAATGAAAATGAGAACACAAAATTTCAAAACCTATGGGACACCACAAAGGCAGTGCTGAGAGGGAAATTTATAGCCCTCAACGCTTACATTAAAAAGAAGAAAGAGCTAAAATGTAAGATCTAACTGCATACCTGGAGGAACTAGAAAAAGAGCAAACTAATCCCAAACCAAGCCGAAGGAAAGAAAAAGTAATGATCAGAGCAGAAATAAATAAAATCAAGAACAACAACAACAACAACAAAAACAATAGAGAGAATCAACAAAACCAAAAGTTGGTTCTTCGTGAAGATCAACTAAATCGACAAACCATTAGCTAGGCTGACACAGAAAAAAAAAAGAGGTAAATAAATAAAATCAGAATTGAGAGGGGGGACATTACCCCAACTCCGCAGAAATAAGACAGATCATAAGATGATACTATGAACAACTGTATACCAAAAAACTAGAAGATGTAGATGAGATGGACAAATCCCTGAAACACACAAGCCACCAACACTGATTTACAGATTCAATGCAATCCCAATAAAAATCCCAACAGACTTTTTTTTTTTTTTTTTTGCAGAAATGGAAAAGTCAATAATCAAATTTATTTAGAAGCGTAAAGGGCCCCAAATAGCCAAATTCATCTTTAAAAAGAAGAACAAAGTTGGAAGACTCTCACTTCCTGACTATAAAGCATATTACTTAGGTACAGTGGTAAAAACAACAACAACAACAACAACAAAAGAAAAAACAACATGGTACTAGCATAAGGACAGATAGATTAACCAATGGAACTGAACTGAGAATTGAGAACTCTGAAATTGACTCTCACATCTACAGTCAAGAGATTTTTGGACAAGGCTGTTAAGCCCACTCAGCTGGGACAGAACAGTCTCTTCAATAAATGGTGCTGGGAGAACTGGATAGCCATACCCAAAAGTAAGAAAGAAGACCCTTATCTCATACTTTATACAAAAATTAACTCAAAATGGAAAAAGGACCTAAATATAAAAGCAACAACCATAAAACTCCTAGAAGAAAATGTAGGAAAACATCTTCAAGATCTTGTCGTAGGGGATAGTTTCTTAAACCTTACACCAAAGCACAAGCAACAAAAGAAAAGATTAATGGGACCTCCTCAAAATTCAACACGTTTGCACCTCAAAGGACTTTGTCAAAAGGGTGAAAAGGCAGCTGACTCAATGGGAGAAAATATTTGGCAATCACATATCTGAAAGGTTTAACAGCCATGATATATAAGGAGATCACACAATTCAAAAATAAAAAGACAACCTATCCGATTAAAAAATGATCAAAAGATTTGAAAAGACAACTGTCCAAAGAAGAAATACAAATGGTGAAAAAACACATGAAAAAATATTCAACATCACTAGCGATTAGGGAAATGCAAATCAAAACTACAATGAGATATCATTTCACACTTATTAGACTGGCTGCTATTATTAAAAAGTCAGAAAACTGTAAATGTTGGAGAGGATATAGAGAGATAGGAATGCTTATTCACTGTTTGTGGCAATGTAGAATGGTACAGCCACTGTGGAGGACTGTTTGGTAGTTCCTAAGGAAGTTGAATATAGACTTGCCATGGAACCCGACAATACCATTGCTAAGTATATACCCAGAAGAACTGAGAAGAGCAACACGAATAGACATCTGTACACCGATGTTCATAGCAGCATTATTCACAATAGCCAAAAGTTGGAAACAACCCAGGTGCCCAACAACTGATGAATGGATAAAAAAATTGTGGAGTATACACACAAGGGAATATTATGCAGTAGTAAGAAGAAAGAAGTCATGAAACATATAGACAACATGTTTGAACCTGGAGGACATTATGTTCAGTGAAGCAAGCCAGACACAAAAGGACAAACAGCATATGACTGCCCTATTATGAACTAAATATATTATGTGAAATATAAATATATTATATGAAATATGAATAATGGAAAAATTGCATATATAAGACTATTTTTCTTTGAAGCTGAACAAATGTAGGTTAATACTATAAAATGTTAGTATCAGACAAAATTTTTTTAAAAAAATTAAGTGAAGGAGATCACACACAGAGTACTACTTATTGTATGATTCCATTTATATAAATTCTAAATATAAATCAATTTATAATCATGAAATTAGATTAGTGGTTATGTAGATCTGAGGAAGGAATGCTAAGGGGTGTGGAGTCTTTCTTTTTGGAGTAATGAAATTGTTCTAAAATTTTTGAGATGATGAATGTACAACATTGTGGTTATATTAAAAGTCATCGATTATACACTTTGGATAGATCATATGATATGTGAATATATCTCAATAAAATTGCTTAATATACAAATAAATAATTGTGCAAGAATAGCCAGAAATAGCAGCTATGTACAGCAGGGCAAACAGAGAGAGATTGAGAGGTGAGGAATTTTCTTGTCTGTTTTTTGTTTATTAATATTATTATTGAAATAATGAAAGTGCTCTAATAATGATTGAAGTGATGAACACACAACTATGTGATTATACCAAATACCACTGATTGTACACTTTGGATGGATTGTATGCTTTATTAATATGTATCAATAAAATTGATTAGTTTAAAAAATTGATTTGTTAAAAAAAAAAATAGACAATAACAAGTGTTGGTGAGATTGTGGAGAAAGTGGAACATTTATTCTTTGCTGGTGGGACTGTAAAATGGTATAGCCACTTTGGAAAAGAGTTCTGGCATTCCTCAAAAAGTTAAACATAGAGTTACCAAATGACAGATATATACTCCTAGGTAAATACCCAAGAAAAATCAAAACATATATCCACACAAAAACTTACACAGAAATGTTTAGAGCAGCACTGTATTAGTCAGCCAAAGGAGTGTTTATGCAAAATACCAGAAAACTGTTGGCTTTTATAAAGGGTATTTATTTGGGGTAGAAGGTTATAGTTACCAGGCGATAAAGCAAGTTACTTCTCTCACCAAAGTCTCTTGCCACGTGTTGGAACAAGATGACTGCCAATGTCTGCAAGGGTTCAGGCTTCCTCTTCCTCTTAAGGCTCCATGGTCCCAGCTTTTGCCAATATCAGCTGTGGGCTGGGATATGTATTGTCTCTCTCCCGGGGCTCATTTCTCTCCAGGTTCAGCTACTCTGTTCTTTCCACAAGGTCAGCTGTAAACTCTCAAGCAAATGGCTCATCTCTCTTCCTGGGGCCTCTGCTGTGTCTCATGGAGCTTTCTCTCTTTCCTCATGTATCTGCTTCTCTGTGTGTTTACTTCCCAGGCTCCAGGTTCAAAACTCTCACCTCCCTTCTCTGCGGTGCGGTTTCTCTGTGAGTCCCTGCCACCAAGGGGGCAGGGACTCAACGTCCAACTGACGTGGCCCAATCAAGTCCTTAATCATTATTTAATCAAGTAAAAGTGAAACCTCTGAATCCAATATAATCTAATATACCCAGAGGAACAAACCAGTTTACAAACATAATCCAATATCTATTTTTGGAATTCAAAATATAGCAATATCAAACTGCTATAAGCATTATTCACAATAGCCAAAAAGTGGAAACAACCCAAATGTCTACCCATTCCTGAATGGATAAGCAAAATATGCTCTATCTATATAATGGAATATTATGACTCCACAAAGGAATGAACTACTAATACACATTACAACATGGAGGAACCCTGAAAACATTACACTAAATGAAAGAGAAGTCAGACCAAAAGGCCACATATTGTATGATCCCATTCATACAGAATGTTCAGAACAAGCAAATCCATAGAGAAAGTAGATGAGTGGTTGCCAAGTGTTTGGGGGACAGGAAGCTTGGGGTTGATGGCTAAGGGGAATGGGATTTATTTATTTTGGGGGTAATTAAAATGTTATAAAATTAGATTTTTGGTGATAGCTACACAACTTTGTAAGTACACTAAAATCACTGAATTGTATACTTAAAACAGATGAATTGCATGGTATGTAAATTATACCACAATAAAGTTGTTATTAAAAATAATCAGTCACTAAGGAGAAGACTATTTTCCAACTTTTTTAAGAGTTACCATATGGAAATGGAGTGGGGTTGACCCACAAGGACTGAGCAGAATCCTGTCCACCACATTACAAAACTGCAGAGAGCTCAGTTCACATTGTAGTTTGTGTGAATGGCACTATATCTAGGAGTAGAAGCAATGGGTAGAGGCTAAAATTGACAGATTTTTTACTCATTTATGCAAATATTCAATAACTGGAGCTATTCCAAGATCAAATATGCTACCTCATAGTTGAGAGGACCAAGTTATTGGAAGTATGCATTCAAAAGCTGGATGATCACTTGAGGATGGAATATGTATATAGTGGAAGGGGTGGGGGACATAACTTGATAACTTGATAGGGTTCCTTAGAACCCTAACACTGTAGTAAAATGCATATATTATTAACGCATTCTCAATTTTCATCTGTAAACCTCCTTTTTCTCATTCTTTTTTTTTTTTTTTTTTTAAAGATTTTTATTTATTTATTCATTTATCCCCCCCTTGCTGCTTGTGCTCGCTGGGTCAGCCAACCACGCCGCGCGGGCGGGCCCGCCCTCCCCAGGAGGCCCCGGGAACCGAACCCGGGGCCTCCCACATGGTAAACGGGAGCCCCACTGATTGAGCCACAGCCGCTTCCCATCCTTTTTCTCATTCTTAAATCACTTCATCATTAGCCAATAATAAATGAGTATTTATATATTCCTACTAGATTCATAAACTCCAATACTGATTTTCCTGACTAATAAAACTTGAGGCTGTGGTTGAGGCCATTTCTAATACTTATATGCTTTCTCTGACTCAGCCATTTAGCAATGGGCCCCCATCTCCTGGATTATTATTTTTTAAAAAGTCTTCAGCTTTCAGGGCAACACTTCATAAATTGTCAACAAAGGCATCATCCCACATTGTACTTAATACTGTATCGATAATAGTTAAGTTGTCAAACATAAATCATCCTGGACTCCATCTTTTATCTCTTTCACCCTCCTCTGTCTTTCTACCAGATATAGAATATTCAGGCTGTTGATTTTTATAAGTGACTTCCAAAGCTGCGGAATGAACCCTTTGGCTGAAGGTTTCAAATATTTTGGCTTAAGTCCACAAATGCCATAAGAACCTGGCACTCGATCCACCGATGCTTTTCTCCTGTCAATAACTTTAACTTGGAATTATAAAGTGGAATCATGTGGCAGGTGGCTCATTATGGTCTAGATTTAAAACCTCATGAAGTAGCAGTCCTCTACTCTACTTTACACTTTGGCACTACTGGGAATGATTCTACACTGAAAAGGAGATAGAATTCTGATACTATCAGAAAAGCTATTTATCCATCATTTGCTTCACAACAGCAAGGGACACTTTAGTATCCTGGGAGGGACAGCTTAAGAATAGTGCCCTGAGGATCAGAAATGGCTAAACAGCTTCAAGGCAAATACATCCTTTACTGGATTGGCTAAATACAGGTAAAATATATAGTAGGTACTAGCTAAGTAGTGCTGACTGATTTATCCCCTATACGTACACAAAAACCCTATATCAAAGTTCTCTATTCACATTGCTCAAAAATCTCATATGGAAAAAACCCACAATAATATTGCACTCATCATCTAGCTAGTACACAAGAGCCTTACTTTAAATCCCAACCTTGGGGGTTCATGCCTTAGCACTGTGTCCTAATGTTCTAACATGACCCTTCTGTTACTTCCAGTAATAAAACCTTGTGGAAAAGGGCCAAGAAGGGCATTGCCTTAGCTCACATTCCATGTTAAAGTTCTTCACTACAGTTTGTGCTTCATCTGGTCTTAATGTGAACCCAGCAAATGAAATGTTCTGGAGAGTTCACTGCTAAATGGGGTTTCTTTTTATTTTAAATAGCTGTGACTATTTGATGAAACAATTATGCCCCTCTTACTTTACTTCCTTCATACTATACCAGACTATTTCTTTACCTATTTGTTAAAAACTTTATAAGGGAATCAATCAGCAAGAACTGGAAGAAACATCTTTCTAAAAGCTCCAGAAAACAGGTAAAGTCTGCAGTAACAGGGAAAGCACTAAATCAAGAAAAAGGACACTTATCCCGCTACTAGGTATTCACCCAGAAGAACTGAAAGGGACTTGAACAGATATTTGCACACTGATGTTCATAGCAGCACTATTCACAATTGCCAAAAGATGGAAGCAACCCCATGTATCCATCAACCAATGAATGGAAAAATAAAATGTGGTATATACATAATACGAAGGAATATTATTCAGCCGTTAAAAAGGAAGAAAGTCCTTGTGGTTAACAGTACAAATATGAAAGTGTTCTCTCATAAACTATAACAAATGTACAATATTAATACATGATGTTAATAGTAGGGGATGTATGGGAAAATATACCAAATGTAAACTATGGATCATAGTTAGTGGTAATAGTCTGGTGATGTTCTTTCATAATCTATAACAAAAGTTCCACAACAATGCAAGATGTTGGTGGAGGGGTGTTGTAAGGGAATTCTGCACATTATGCATGATTATTTTGGAAGCTCACAACTTCTCTAATAAAATATTATATTAAAATAAAAAAAGGAAAGAAGTTCTGATGCCTACAACATGGATGAACCTTGAGAACATTATGTTGAATGAAACAAGCCAGACACAAAAGGACAAATATTGTATGATCTCACTGACGTGAACTAATTATAATAAGAAAATTCATAGAGTTAGAATCTAGAATATAGGTGTGATGGTTAGGCTAATGTGTCAACTTGGCCAGGTAATTGTGCCCAGGTGTTTGGTCAAGCAAGCACTGGGCAAATTGTATTATAAGGACATTTAAGGGCTTTAGCCATCGGTGAGTCATTATCAGTCATAGCTGATTACATCTGCATCAACCAGGGAGATTGCCGTCAGCAATGAGTGACGCTTTATCCAATAAGTTGAATGCCTTAAAAGGGGAAGTGATTTCAGCATTCAGAGAGAATTTCCCAGCTCATCTTTGGATAGCCAACGTCTCCCGGAAACTCATCAAGGACCTTCATTGGACTTTCATCAGAGCCCCTGGTTTGCAACCTGCCTATGGAACCTGGACTTGTGCCTCCCCACAGTCACGTAAAAGACTCTTATAAAATCTCATACTATTTATAGATATCTCCTGTTGATTCTGTTTCCCTAGAGAACCCTGACTAATACAATAGTTAACATGGGATAGACTGAGGTGAGAGAATGGGGAGTTGATGCTTAATTTGTACAGAATTTCTATTCAGGTTGATTGTAAAAGTTTGGAAATTGATGGTAGTAATGCTAGCACATTATTATGAGTGTTATTAACAGCACTGAATTACATCAGTGAATGTGGTTAAAAGGGGAAACTTTAGGAAATGTGTTAATAGAATAAAAATTAAAAGATAAAACCTAAGACTATATAAAACACAGTGAACTCTACTGTAGATGATGGACTATAGTTAACAGTACAAGTATAAGAATGTTCTTTCATGAATGTACAACACTAATACAAGGTGTTAATAATAGGGTGGTATATGGTAAAAATACACCTAATGTAAACAATGGATGATAGTTAATAGCACTATTTTAATAATTTTTCATCAATTGTAACAAAGGTAATTACTGTTAAAAAAAATTAGTGCAGATGGAGGGGTGTTGCATGGGAATTCCACACATGTACATGATTGTTTTATAAGTTCACAACCTCTCTAATAAAAATATATCTTAAAATAATTAGTACAGTTACAAAAAAGTGCTATCATCAATTGTAACAAATGTTCCACACCAATGAAAGGTGTTGGTGGTGGAGTGGTGTATGGGAATCCTGTATTTTACACATGATTAGTCTATAAAGCCACAACTTCTCTAATAAAAGTTTTTTATAAAGTTTTATTGAAATAATATCATTAATACATGAACATACACAAACAATAAGTGTATAGTAAAAGTTATGAACTTACAAAACAAACATGCATATCCTCAAACGGGGCTCCCATATATCACCCCACCACCAACACCTTGCATTGTTGTAAAACATTTGTTACAAACTATGAACTACCTATAGCCTATATCTTACATTTGTTGTATTTTCCCCCAACCCACCCGATTACTAAAACCCTGTATTAGTATTATATATTTGTTATAGTTTATGAGAGAACATTCTCATAATTCTTCCGTTAACACAGTCTTTTACCACCACTAGATTCCCTGTGTCATACAGTCCCATGCTTGTACAATTCATTCAAAGCGTACAAAAACAGTGGCTCTCATTTTCATCACAGAGTTGTGCTGTCATCACCTCTGTCTATTTTAGAATGTTTTCATTACTCGAAAAGCAGCCAGATCTCATGCTGCCCTGGAAGGCTCCGCCCCTCACCAGCTTGGCACAAAGCCAGCCCATACTTCCAGTGCAGATCCCTGGTTCCAGTTCCAGAGGGAGCAGAATAACCTTTGTGCACATTTTGGGAGCATGAATGTCAGTCCCAATCTCTCTAATGGTAACCTGAGGGACTCAATGATCCATAACGTGCCCTGTGTGTAGAAGGTGGCTCATTGACCTCTCCTACAGAATGGTGTGCAAGAGCAGTCAAGTGTGCTACCTGGAAAAGTGATTTCTGGCTATAGGACATAGAGTATAGTGCCTGGAATCATGAGGAAACTGTTCCCTAGGGAAGAGGGAGCATTCATATCTGTGTAAATGGTGAATTCCTAGGACCACATACACATGCCCAAGAAAAGAGTCCTGAGCAGAATGGACCAGGGAGGCCCCTATGCTTTGGCCTGGAGCTAGTCTCCAAACTCACTGTATGGATAAGCCCTGAAGGACACCGCTCACACAGGGTCAATCTTCAAAGACTGAGAAAGGTGTTTTCTTTTTTAACTTATTTTTTAGTTATCTCCTGGCATTTAAAGAAAGCTCTGTCATAATACCAGCTGAAAATAAGCTTAAAGAATCAATGCCGGGGCACGGACGTGGCTCAAGTGGTTGGGCGTCCATCTCCCATATGGAGGGACCAGGGTTCGATACCTGGGACCTCCCAGTAAAAAAAAAAAAAAAAAAAAGAATCGATGCCTAGGAGCCTAAATTCCAGCAATAACCCATTAAATTATCAAAATGTCCAGAATTCAGCAAAAGATTACAAAACATACAAAGAACCAGGAATCTATGGTCCAGGCAAAGGAGAAGATTAAATTATTAGAAACCATCAATGCAGAGGGGATCAGACCTGAGGCATACCAGACAAAGACTTTTTTAAAAATGGTCCTAAATATGTTCAAAGGAAAATATGAACAAAAGATAAAAGGTAATCAGGACAATGATAAATGAATACATACATAATATCAAAACAGAGATGGAAATTATGGAAAGGAATCAAACAGAAGTCAATAGCAGATTGCATCTGGCAGAAGAATCAGTGAACTTGAAAATAAGACAATTGAAATCATCCAGCAAGAGGAACAGAGAGAGGAAAGGAAGAAGAAAAGTGAAGAGAGCCTGAGGAACTTGTGGGACATCATCAAGTGTACCAGTATACACACTGTGGGAGTCCCAGAAGGAGAAGAAAGAAAGGGGCAGGGAGAATATTCAAAGAAATAATGACTGGAAACATCCCAAATTTAATGAAATACATGAATATACACATCCAAGATGCACGATGAACTCCAAATAGGACAAACTCAAATAGACCCACACCGTACTATGTTATAATCAAACTGCTGAATGCCAAATCTTTCAGAAGATTCTGAAAGCTGCAAGAGGGTAGCAACATGTCACATACAAGGCAGCCTCAATAACAGAAAGTGCTGATTTCTCATTGGAACAGTGAAAACAAGAAGGCAGTGGGAAGACATAAGGTACCGAAATTTTAAAAATTGTCAACCAAGAATTCAGTATCTGGCAAAAATGTCTTTCAAAGTGAGGGAGGAATTAAGACATTCCCCATTAAACAAAAGCTGAGGGAGTTCACCACCACTAGACAGGCCTGCAAGAAAAGCTAAGAGAAGTTCTGCAAATTAAAAGGAAAGGACCCTAGACAATTGAATGATACCACATGAAGAAATAAATATCTCATTGAGATAATGATATGGGTAAATATAAATATCAGCACTATTGTACTTTTGATTTGTAACTCCACTTTTTACTTCCTACAGGCTCTAACAGGCAAATGTATAATACGTAAATGATGAATTAACAGTTTTTGACTCAATGTATAAATATGTAATATGTGAAAAGAAATATATAAAGGTCAGGGGACAAAGGGGTATAAAAACATAGTTTATACATGATATTGAAGTTATTAAGTTGTTATCAAAGCAAATGAGATTTTTATAGACAGGATGTTAAATTTAAGCCCCATGGTAGCCACAAAGAAAATATCAAAGAATATGCAAACTCATAAAGACAGAAAGTAGAGTACAGGTTACCAGGGCTGGGGAGTAGGGGCAATGGGGAGTTAATGCAAACTGAGTGAAGGATTTCTGTTTGGGGTGATGGGAAAGTTTTAGTAATGGATGGTGGATAGGGTACTGCAACCTTGTGAGTGTGATTAATCCCACTGAATGGTGTGCATGGGAGGGGTTGGGATAGGAAGATTCATGTTATATATATGTTTCTGCTATTTAAAAAAAGAAAGATAAACTAAAGAGATAATGACAATTATGTGCAATACATGATACTAAATGGGATCTAAGGATGGAGGAGAAAAGGCTCAAAAGGACATTATTGGGACATAAGAAAAATTGGAATATAGGCTATAAGCTTTATATTCATGCTAAATTTATTGAACTTGATAACTGCACTTAAGGTGATCACATAAGTGAATATCTTTGTTTATAGGCTATGTAGATGGAAGTATTACATGTTTAAGGAGTATGATGTGTACAACTTGCTTTCAAATGATCAGGGAATGATAGATAGATAGATAGATAGATAGATAGATAGATAGATAGATAG
>JAKSZT010054140.1:598708-651918 GCA_026826555.1 Tolypeutes matacus
GATAGATAGATAGATAGATAGATAGATAGATAGATAGATAGATAGATAGATAGATAAGGAAGGGAGGAAGGGAGGGAGGGAGGGGCATAGGGGAAAGGAGGGAGGGGAGGGGGAAGGGGAAGGGAGGGAGGGAGGAAACATCAAAGGTGGCAAGATGTTAAAATTGGTGGATCTGTATATCTGAGGGTTTGGGGGTATGTTTGAGTTCTTTGCATGGGGTTTGTATAACTTTTGCAACTGTCCTGTAAGTTTGAAATTATTTCAAAATAAAAAAGTTAATGTTAAAGAAAAAAACAAATACCTCATAAGGCCCTTAAGTTGGGCACTCAGAGAATGCTATTTGGGAGGGTGACAGGTAATATTGAATCCCAGACTCATTTCTCCATTTGTCATATTTCTACCTGTGCCTATCCCCTTTTCTGCCAGGTTGTGCTCTTTATTGCTCACACCACTTAAAATAGTCATGAGTGCCAATAGTCACAAACTATTCAAGCTGTCTTTATTGTATTTATTTTGTATCCCACCCTCATAAACCACTCTCCCCAGATCCCTTAAGCCTCTCAATTGTTCTTTTCAAGTATCATAATCTCAGAGAATGGAAACTTATGCATAGTCTTACCAATTAAAAAGGGATTGTCACTACTTTAAGAAACTATTTGTCCATATCCATGTCAGTTACTCAAAACCATATGGGCTCTTTAAAAGTCATATCATGGTACACACTCAATATAGTTTCCTATCCCCTGTCACCTGTAGACTTACAAAGGCAAGCATCAAATTTGATAATCTAGTTGTATGATATTTATAAGCAAGATAAAATGTTCTATGCTACCCAAAAAACTTTTCTGGAATAATCTAACTTATTTGCAGATTATTGTCATTTTTATTAAATATGAATTATAACAATTATTTTATGCTCTTCACATTCCTTATTACAAATTGAGGTGATTCCAGAATGTACAATTTCCACTGAATAAGCTTGGTAAAATTCCCATGACTCAGCAGCATATATAAGGGTTATAGTTTATTTGCAGTTCCCGCCCCACTTCTAAACTAAAGGGCAGGGTTTAGGGAAATACCAATAAGTATGGCAGCAAGAGTTAGCAGTCTAGGATAGGGGGCCGAAGACTTTCTTTATAATCTCTTAGTTAGAAGATTTTACTGGACACATCCCAATTCCTATTCAGTAAATAGTTACAGGGAGTGTTTTCTTTAAATTCTCCTATTTTACACTGATGTGGGATTTTTGTCAGGAAACCCCTAATACTGAGAAACTCTTTTCTCCCTCTCTCTTTCACACACACACACACACACCCAGAGAGAGAGAGAGAGAGAGAAGATATCCATTCACAATTACACATATAAACAAAGAGCAACAGGAATACAGGACTTCGAATCTGAAGTCAGCACTGTAGACAAGTTACTGCTGACTTTACTTGGGTAAGGAAAGAACAACTAGCATTTATTGAGAGTGATAATGAGAATCAAATGAGATAACTTATGTAAAGATCCTAGCATCCTTCTGTCCTAGAATATACCTTTAAAACATATTTCACATCTTATCCATCCTGGTTTGAATTGTGAAGGTTCCTGATCAGAGTAGATGTTTTCATTGAAAGTAGAAAGGTCTGGCTTCCTAAACAAAGTAAAAATGTCACTGAAATTTGTAGGTGCAGTTTGGGGAAAAAGAGAGGCAAGGGGTTAAAATTTTCCTTTAGATCCAAATGGCTTTTGTCTTTACCCATTTCTTCAAACTCTTTAGCTGTAGTACTATCTCTTTAGTCCTCAAAACAAAAGAACCTATTTGCATGGTGGTCCTGAGTGGCACTTTAAAACTCCCATTTTGAACTCCTCTAAGCAGTTCAGTAAGGCAGGATACTACAATGGATTCAGGGAGTGAGTTTGAATGGTACAAAAGGGGGGGGGGGCTGCTCACCATTGAAAATAGAGAGCAAAGCCAAACAAAGTGGGTTATGTGAAGGGAGAGAAGGGAATTTCAGGATTTGTTTTAAAATATAGCAACTAAAAAGAGTACAAAGAACTGGGATCTATGCAACAGGCAACATTATTTACCATATAGATTACACAGATATTAGTTACTCTACCTATGTGGTTTTTCAAAATATTAGACTCTGATACTGTTTTTTTAAAAGCCATCAAGAACAATTAATATACATGATGAACTCCACACATTAATAAAACAGAGTGCCTAGACTGCTATCTCTCTATGTAGACACTACAGTCCATTTTCTGATTCAAATCCTGCCAAAGTTTTAATGCTATTCTAAATAATGAAATCATCCTGAAAGGGGTACATTACTGGTACAAGGAATATTTGTCAGAAGAAGAAATGGAAGCTGAAAAGTTGTGAGTCATTAGTGGCTAAGGGACTGATCAATCCAAAAGAGAATAGTTAAAGGTCTATGAGAGCTCAAATGTATAAAAGTGTCTAAGACCTAAACACTGGAGCTAGGAGCCTTTCTTCTGATTAAATCAACTTTCGTATACCCAGCTTAGAAATCAAGGCTTAACAGCCAGCTTGCAACAACAAGCCAAGATGATGAGAAAAAATTGTACTGATGAGAAAAAAAGAGTGTAGATCTCATTTAAATGTAATTGAGATCATAATTCATTAAATCCTTTCTGAGGATAACTCACTTTAGGCCACTTTTAAAATTCAAACCATCTAAAAATAATAAATGCAATGTCTTATATGTCAAAGGAAACATGTTCTTGTTTGCATTCCCGTCGATACAATGATCACGGTGGCCATCTAGACCTGTAAGAAAATTACTCTTTCAAGATAGCAAAGCTTTTTAGAGCCACACTTTCCAAAACTGCCACATGAGGTTATATAAATCTAAATTTAATTAAAGAAATAAAATTAAAATTTCAGTTCCTCAGTTATAGTGGCCAAATTTCAATGCTCAATGGACACACATGGCCACAGTGACATTGTACAGTGATGATACAGCATATTTTGTCATTGCATAAAGGTATATTGGATAGTACCAGCTACATACCTGAAGACCAAGACTTTCAATGTTAGAACAAAACATTCAATCATTTTAATGATAGTTTTCCCACAGTTACTACTATTTATATATCCATAAAGGCCACAGATCGGGATTTTACATTTTATTGTTGACCTTGGGCAATGGTTTTCAAAAATCAGCTGTATATAAGAAGTATCTGGGGAGTTTATTAAATGCAGATTCATGGGCCCAACTCTCAGAGAGTGATTTAGCAGGTCTGGGATGGGGGTCCAGGAATCTGCATTTTAAACAACTACCCCAGGTAATGCTGACACAGGTAGTCCCTCCTAAACCACATTTTGAGAAACATTGTGCCTATGTATCAAAAATTCCAAGGATCAGTTTTACATATTCCATCTGCAGTTTCTGAGATGATCAGAGATACGGGATCTGCTTTATTTGTTTGTATATATAAGTATTCATATATATACATAGGCAAACTCTTGTCCCTCTCCAAAAGTGCAAAAAGTCACACAAAAGCAAAAGGAACTTTTGAGGTATAGTAGATCTGGACAAGGATGAGTATAGAGGAAAAAGAATCACGGAGAGAGTTGCACTAAAAACACAATCTTTTGAACATAATTTTCCAGAATATCTATGCAGAGTAGAAGCTATTAGACATTTGACTTCTGAAATTCTTAGACTCTGAGAACTCTGAACCTTGAGCTAGCAAGGCAGAAGAAACATATCTTTGGTGGTGCAGCTGTTGAAGACCTGAATACTGAATGTAAGTGCAATGGGCTAAAGGCTAAGAGGTGAGTAAAATGCGGCTTATGGCTTCAAGGAACTCACAGTCTAGTAGAGGAAGACAGTTAAAAACTAAGTATTATTAAACAATAACAAGTGTCATTTGAGCTGACCATTAAGTATTTGGATAGTTCTAGGGTTGTTGGAGATATAGAAAAATAGCAATTAAAATGAAAGGACAGCATGAGGAAAGGTACAACAACTTGACATTTTGGATGTACTTGGTGACCCAGGAGTGGTCTTGAGTGGATGGTGAATGGATATAGACAGGGCCATGTAGTGGGAGATATGGGGTGTAAAGGCATTCTGGTGGCTGAGACAAGACAATGGATAGCCCTGAAAACCTGTTTGGAAAAATCCCAAGACACTTTAGAAAGTTTTTGAGGACAGGAGTGATATGATAAGATATGCATTTAGGAAGAACACTCTAACAGCTAGGTGTAAAACAGATTGGAGTGGGGAAAGAGCAGATATGAGGAAGATGTGCTATGATTAGTCATTTGGCTGCATGGAAGAAAAATTGCACTCTAGTTGGCAGTGTTTCTTCTTGCAAAAATCTCAGAATAGAAAGAGAAGCAACAGATTATGAAAGACATAAAAGAAAGTTGAAAATCTGAAGAAAGAACGTGAGTAGTAGCAGTGTTTAGAAGCTGCTGGGAATGCAATGATCCAGCATAACTCTGGCAGTAGAGAAGAATACCAGTGATCAGTATCAGAAAGAAAGTAAAATTTTTCAGCAGTCTGCTGAGCAGACAGCTCTATACTATGCATTTTGAAGGTACAGACAATGGGATATCTGCTCTAATTGGCACACAAGTGGGCAAAGAGCTTCCTCACTGCAGTACCCTTAAAGACATACAACATATTACATGGTAGTTAAGAGCAAGGACTCTGGAGAAACACTTCCTGTGACCAAATACCAATTCTGCTGCTTACTAATGGTGAGATCTGGTAGGTAAGGTTCTTAAACTCTGTGTCTTAGTTTCTCTAACCCTAAAATGGAAATAATAATACTACCTACCTCATAGGAATACTGTGAAGATTGATGAGTTAATACACATAAGGTATTTATAACAGGGCCTGGCACGTACTAAGCACTCAATAAATTCCAGCTATTCTTATTATTGAGTATATGTGTGGGTGGGGAGTGGCACACACTCAACTATGCTATGCTCATTAGCCCATGAAGGCATCAGGGCTATATCTAAGGGATGCTAATTAGTGTAGTTTAGCAGTCCAAGGGGCATCTGCAGTATACTGTCCTGATAAACAGCATGCCTTAGCTATTTTTCATAATGAGTATCTTAAGTCCTTTCTGGATAAAGGCAGATATGAGTAAGTTTATAAATTTGTAAATATACTTAGAGATCTACCCTTAAGTAAGCCATTGCAAACTGTCTCTGGCACATCACTAGCTGGGGTATACTAACACTTATACCTATATCTATAAGACCTGCCCTTCATTCCCCTAACACACACTCAGAGACACACTGAAGGGAAAAATCCACCAGACAACCAGACTTCAGTTCCCTGAACAACCAGAACCTAGAAATCTACTCCCTCTCTAATTTCTCTTGGCTTCAAACAGTGCAAAGGTGATTATTTTGCAGATGACAGACTTTTTCTTTCACCAATCACACAATGCCATTTTCTTAAAAGCCCAAATAAACTATTTTCTCACTTATATTGAGAGTGCTTTTTCCCAGCAAAAGAAATAGAGTGAGAAGTGTTAGCCAGAGACTCCAACCCCACAGGAATTTGCCACTGAAGGTGAAGTTTAACAAGAGATTTCAATCACATGACTTGTCTGCCCAGTTCTCCTACCTCTAACTCCAACCCATTCTCCTAAGTCCCCTCTGGTAATTTTTTTTTAAGTGTCAAATTCCATTAAAGTTTAAAAAAAAATGGTGAAGGGGCTTTATATCATCCCCTTTTTTCTTTTTTTAAGATATGCTAAAGTATAAAGATAGTATCTTAGCTAAGGATAAATTCTAAATGCATAGTATCTTAGACCATCTATCCATTACCATATTTCTAAAAGTCTCATAAAAAGGTCAAAACAATGTTCACTCTATCTCTGGCTCATTTACTTGACAATGCTCTTAAATCTTCACTGTCAAATGCTGAAGAGTCGTCACCTATGGTATGAACCTTCTGTTATTTCCCCAGTACATGGAGTAGTCTCTAATAAATTCAAATATAAGAATAACCCTTTCAAGAATATGTTTCCTGAAGAGAATTTAAAGAAAGTTTTACCAGAGAACTAATATGATTTACTCAGGTGTCTGGGTTCAAATGAAGTGATAATGTAGCTACTATAAACAGTAGCTCCTTCTTCAGTGGGACAGAAAGTATGCCTTTTTTATGTAATAATAAACTTTACTTTTAGAGAAGTTTTAGAATTATAGAAAAATTACACTGAAAGGATAAAGATAGTGATTGCTAGGGATTCAGAAGGGAAGGGGAGGGATGGATAGGTGGAACGCAGGGCATTTTTAGGGCAGTGAAATTGTTCTGTTATGATGCCGCAACGACGGACACATGACATACATTTGTCAAGGCCTTTTTTTCACTTTAGTGAATTTAAAATCGAGAAACCATTTGGGAATTCTAAAATATAGGAAAGTTGAGGTACTTTACATTTACAGATAAACTGAAAGATGTGAAACTGAGTTGGCTGTATAATCCATCACTATATAGTTTTCCTGTTTATCTGTATAAAATATTCTAATTTTTAAAACCTATAGCATTTTACATTCATGGCCAGTATATTTAAAAATACACATCCTTTTATGAAAATAATCAGACAAGTCTGTAAAACAGAATATTAAATATGAACTAGATGGTTTTAAAGGGAAAATATTCCACACTAACCTTTTGGATTGGATGACATTTTACCTTCCAATAACTTCATAAAGCTCCACTTTTATTTATTTTTATGTCTAAATTAAAATACCCATGTTTCTTATATAGCTATAAAATTAATGTGAAAAAAACACTCATATTTTAAAAATGGTGGACGAAAATAGTTTTGAAAAAATGTTTAGAGTCCTTTCAAAAAATACATTTTTAGTAAATGAGTGAAGTTAGTCTTCTTGACTAGAAGCTTAAGTCAAATTTACTCTGGACCCATCATCAGCTGAGAGGCAGCCTGGTTATGGGGCAGGGAAAGCACAGATTCTTGAGTCAGATAATCCAATCTATGTGTTCAGGCTCTGCAGCTTATTAGATGTGAGACTTTGAGACAGATAACTTCTAAATCTCAGTTTCCTTACCTCTGAAAGGCAGATCATAATACCTCACACCGGGTTGTTATGAGGATGAACTAAGAAAGTATATGTTAAATCACAATGCAAACGTTTCACATCACATCTACCACAGCCAACTATACTGACTACAACTATATTGCAATTAAAAGTTGTTTTCCATAGAGTCAGAATCTAGAATATAGGTTACCAGGAAATGGGGTGGGGATAGGGAATGGGAAGTTAAGGTTTAAAATGTGCAGGGTTCCTATTTGGAACAATGGAAATATTTTAGTAATGGATGATGTTGATGGTAGCACAACATTGTGAATGTAATTAACAGCAATAAATACATAAATACATATATATACACACCAGGTATATATGTATATCTGAATGTGATTAAAAGGTAAAATATTTGATTGTATATATGGTAGCAGAATCAAAAAAATTTTTAAATCCATGGAACTACACAGTGAACTCTAAGTTAAACAATGGACAATAGTTAATAGCACAATTATAGAAATGTGCTTTCATCAATTGTAACAAATGTTCCACACGAATGCAAGGTGTTAATAATAGGGTGGTATATGGGAATCCAGTATTTTTTTGCATGATTGTTCTGTAAATCCACAACTTCTCTAATAAAGAAAAAAAAATTAAGTTGTTTTCCAATAGAGTAAAACGAGGAAGGAATTAAACACCTATTCACTATTAGCATACAAATAAAATTCAGTCATAAAAGCTACCTAGTTGGATTTTACATTTTTCATTAGGGCACTCTGAAATTGAGAGATGGCAAGGAGATAATGTCATTAATTTTTTAAACATAATCATGTATATTACAACACAGAAAAGTTATTCCCAGATAAAGTAATGCCAGTAGCATAACAAAGTCCAACGTTTTTCACTGCCAGAAACATAAACCAATAACAAAAGCCCACAAGAAACCTCTATTTATTGAACACAGCAATATTTTCCATGAGAATATATCTATTTACTTTTGTAGCTGAGGAAAAGAGACATTCTCTGGTTTTAACATGAAGGAAAAAACCTCAAAAACCTATCACATTAAAATGTACAGAAATGTCTCTTCTGGAGTCAAGCATGCATTGGAGTATGGAGAAAACATCCAGCAAGCACAACTCTCCAACACTTAGCAAAACAAACCAACTGATACCCAAAGAAGAAACTGAAGCTATAAATTCAAATAAACGGGCTGCAGGGAGACTACACAAACCTGCTGTTGCTTTAATTGCAGACAATTCAATTCAGCAGCTGTTGGTCCAGGCACTAAGGTTCACTGTATGCTCTTCAGCGTAACCTTGAATTATTGTCACTCACTCACTTCTCCACATCATCTGCATGCTGTCCAATTAATGAGCGAAATCAACTGTCAAACCATGCATCAAAACAGAACATGATCGTTCAGTTCTTAAGCACAGGAGCACAATATTTTAAGGACCATAAAGCAAGAATGGAGGTGAAAGTCCTTGACAATAAATGATATTCAAACTTATCAAAACATGTGGTTGTAGGAACTAAGCTTCCGTTCTGTTCAGCAAGAAACTTTCTCAGGGTTTTTCATTTGGAAGAGTCCTTTCTGTCTTCCTAACTTCTATTAAAGAAGCCTTTCAAACAACATTCACCAATACCTCATCAGTCTTCAAGTTCTTTGTTATTATGGACCAATATGTCTGAAAGCTTAAGAGAATACTTAAGGAACACTTCTGGTCCAATACTTTAAAATACAGATGGTTTAGAGCTGGCTGTTTCCAGCACTTTTTATACCAAGAGAATAAATAAAAAGCAATAATATATAATGTTCATCAACCTCAGTTCTATGTGAAATAAATTTACCAAACAGATGTGTTTGGGACTGTTTCCTATTTGAAGTCTCCTTATTATAGACTGTATCCAAAATCTAGACAACCAATTAACAAATACAGGAGTTAATAAACTCAAGAGACACAAAACATACTAAGTATTTCAAAATTGCTTTTTGATTCCAAAGCACTGTGTCTTCTGTGCAAACACTCTAGGCTATATCACATACTACCAGTTGCAGACATAAGACTTGAGAAATTCAATACAAGAATGCAGCAGAGAAGTGTGCACAATTAAGGGATCGGGACTACCAAATTAACAGAAAACCCAGATTTTACACAGCAATATGCTACAAACATTATAGCTAGGGGCAAGCATGTTTTATGCAGCTATTTTGTTTCGCTCATTAGAACCCTATTTGTCCTTAAGTACAGTAGAACTGGAGGAAAAACAAGAGAAACGTACTTTGAAACAAAAGGTAAATTTTAGATAAAATGAAACATACTATACCTGTATATTGTACCAGGAACATTGTAACACTCTTCAGGGAACTGTTTTACGTTGTATCCTATTGTGAGTTATTCTCCTCTTACCCTCTTCTCACAAAAAGAAAAGCCAAAGCACCCCAAATCCCCACTACACAGTACCCCTAACCCACCCCTCCATCCAGGGAAGAAAAAAAAACAGTCACAATTCAGCTCAGATCCGATGCTTCTGTTTAGCTCAGCTTCAGCCAAACAACTGAGCTCTAGCAATGGAGCAGAGGGAGGTGGATTCTGATGCCAGTAGCACTTCCATCCACTTCACTTACACAAAAGCAGGCAGTGGAAAATCCAGGAGCCTTGAAGACAAGGGCTGGAACTGGCTTTTATGAATTGCTATTACTGCATGTGTCACCATCCATCTCCAATGACGGACACTTATAGGCTGAATTGGGAGTGGAGGGGGTGGGGTGGAGGAGGTTGGAGAGCAGGTGGAGAAGCAATTAGCAGTATGTTCATCGGAGAATTCGTGAGGGATTTCATACATCAGTGCCTAAAGAAACAGCATGCAGTTGACAAATCAGAACTTTACGATTCACATGCCTTAGAAGAAACCTTAGCTGCAGCCCCAAACAAAACAATGCGTGCCCACTCTTAAAGGGCATGGAAAGTCACCCCCTGCTTTCTCTTTCCTTCCAGCTACTCTGTTGCTGAAAAATCAACATTCAGAATGAATATTTGCTAATTCTCCCTAAAGAATGGTATTTAAAAGGCTAGAAGCAATGGAAGTATAAAGAAATTAAATTCTATTGAACATGACATCTCTTAACAAAAAGGCAAGAAGCTAATGATTTTAAGCTAACTTCTTATCCCTAGTCCCATTCCCCAGGTGCAGCTTTCACACCTATAATCAGTAGATCACACAACTTTTATGCATATATTTAATACTGAAAAAATATGTCTACCTAAAAATGGTTCAGTTAAAGTCAAGGTGAAAAGCTAAGGATTCATTCTATAGGTGAACTTAAAGAAAATGCTTTACCTGTAAGTGCTTCAGTTTATTTATCTGCTAAACTAAAGCACATTTTTTTTTGACCGATTTCAAAGTTAATCATGTGTAGGAACAAAAAGGAGATAGCCTTTTAGGAGCAAAATATATAATGCAATTGAAGGGGTACTGGAGCTGGGTATCAGGAAACTTGGGTTCAGGATACAATTCTACAATTTACTAGCAGTATGAATCTGGACCAGTCACTTAACTTCTTTGAAGTTAACTGAGCCTAAGTTCCCTTATTTATAAATTGGAGGTAATAGTACCTATCCTGACTGCTCCACAGGACTGCTGTGAAGAGCTAATGAGATTATGGATGTTAAAGCCCTTCTGTAAATTGTCAGGGACTATATGATTAATCGGGTTAATTCTTATACCCTAGAACAAATCTTGCCTAAATGACTGAAGTGAGGCACTTCTATCCCATAAAGAAAAAAATTTTTAAAGTGCCAATATAATTTCATGGAACAGTCTCCACTTCCTCAGATTTTAAAATAAGAAGAAAACACTGTTTACTCTTAAAATTCCATACAGGGGAATTTTTTTAAAGAAAAAAAATTTTAATTGGATATATAGTAGATTATTTATTAAAGAGACTGAAGCACTCTAATTCTTTCTTTATGGAAAGTCAGTCCATTTTTCTTCATAGCCTGGTATTATGGCCTGTCTAGATTAGAATGCAAGCTTACTTGTCAATGAGCAATGTCAAATCTTTCTATTAACCTGGTACATCCTCACTGCCCCATGTGTAGGGTAGGATTTGGGTCGATTAGCTAAATCTAACGCCACAAGGCAAAAAAAAAAAAAAAATCCAAAGTCATGCTTTATAAGGCTCCTAGCTGTCTTGGTACTATATATACAGTGACCAGCTGGCTTAAACTGGACACAATTTTAGCATATGAAGTCCTAGGGTGGCCACACATGGGGCACTAAATGATCCAGGCAATGTTTGGGGACCTTTGGCTCAGCCAAATCCCACATGTACTGATTTCCATCTGTATAGTGGTTACTCTAGTGTGTGCCTATCTACATGGGCCAAATTTGAAACAGCAACAAGAAAGGTGGGGGTTATAGCAGAAATATTAGATGTCAGCTCCCATTGGCCCCTTCCAATACCATCTGTGTCCTCAAACAAGTACCTAGCCCTCTTCCTGTGAGAAGAAAGAAAACTTTTTCCAATATCCCCTTTAATATCTTGCCACTACTGAAAATCCCTGCAAAATATATATCCAAAATCTATATTAAATCAATGGAGAAAATGGATAATATGAATCATAAAGAGTTAGGTAACTGGAAGCTAACAGCAAGTAAGTCTTTAACAGAGAGAGGGGAGGGGAGGGGAAAAGAGAATACAGGAAAAGAGAGGGGATGCATCTAAAGGGACAGCTGTCTTTTTAATCAGAAACACACTTGCTAGAATCATCCAAAATCTCACCTCCTAGAAAGTGCTTGGCTTTGGAGGTATTGAGAATGGCCCTTTTACCACCACAATCCTAGCCTTCCAGCTACTTAAGTAAACAGTCAAGACCCTGAAAAGGTATTGCAGCCCTAGCATCAGAACTTGCTTTCCTTTGGGATGCAGAAAGCCAGGCCAGTGAGGTACAGTTCTCCAGAGGCATAATCACTGCACCCCTCCACCAAAGCCTCACATTTGGGACATGTTTGGCCAATAACAAAGGTGTGAGCCCAATTGCAAGTTGGGACTTTACAAATCCCATGGGAACAAAAGCTATTTTTCAGAATCAGGCCTCCTCCACAAAGTTCAGCCTGAAATTCATATCCCCAAGTTCCTCAGAAGGGCCATTCAAACTAAAATGAAAAGGCCAGAGAAGATTTTTCTATTAGCTTCTTTAACTACAATCAAAAAACGAGGATCAAATCAAGAATGTCACTGACAGAGCATCCCAAAAGGCAAAGAGGTGGGAGGTAGCAGTTTCAATTCAGATTCACAAGAACAGAAACGAAAGCATCAGAGCATCCTGATATAAACAAATACACACACCAAAACCTGTTGCAATGTTTCCATTATCATGATTTCAAGGTCCAGAATGTAACCACTAATGGTCCCTAAACCACCCAAGCTCCTTCTGAGCAATCTTCACCAAGCCTGACTGATCTTTTCAAATGAATTTCCATCATTCACCATCTTGGATTTTGAGTATTTTTTTCAAAAACAAAAATCCCAATGGAGGATTTCAAAGAACCAAGAAATTGAACCAAACAATGAACCTAAACGGAGAGAAACAATCCTAATTTGCTAAACCCCAAACAAAATAGAAATGTTAACAGTTTGAAAGCAACAACTATTGAATGGATTTGAACCAGAACAAAGCTTCATGTTTTCTGAATAAATCAAACTTGCACCAAACCCTGAGAGTCCAATCAGTTCAAGCTCCTGCAAAGAGCACACAGCAAGGCTTGGTTCCACCAGCCTGAGAGCTCACAAAGGAAGCATAGAATGAACACTGAATGAGGAGTCAGGAAAACTAGGTTCTCCTGAATTTTTCAGTTTGACCGTGGTCATGTCACTTCTACTCTCTTGGCCTCAGTTTGCTTGTCTTGAAATGACTGGGCTGTGATTGCTAATGTCCCAGGTCTAATAGTCTATGACAATTGTGAAATTTGGTCTAACTATAAAATAGACAATGTCATAATTTGGTCGCAATATCAAGGAAGCAGAGAGATGGACCACCTTCATTCTCCTAAGGGTTCATGTTTCTAGCTTACTTTGAAATACGCTTCATGTAAGAGTTGCCAACTGTCCTTGCTCAGCCTCAGGAATAATCAACCTGTTATTCTGTTTCAGAATGTTCCTCTTTTAAAAAATGTTTCAGGAGCAGTCTGTTTTCCTTAAGTGAAAGCTACAAGTGGGTGGTCTGGTCCCAAAAAAGGAAGAATGAAAGAATGAATGTGATCTAAAATATACTGAGAACTTACTGCATGACGGAGGTGGCATGATACTTTACACAATTTTTTAATTAGTGCTCACAACACAGTTATAAGGTAGGTATTACTATCCTCATTTTATAGGTGAGGAAACTGAGGCTTACTGATGTTAAAGGACTTGCATAAAGTCACTCAACTAGTAAGCATTGGAACTGGGATTTGAACCCAAACAACCTGAACCCACTACCATACCAACATTCTAATGATTAAAAGCACACTTCATTCTTAATTCAATGCTTTAACTGGACTTTCTTAGTGAATAAATCACCTACTGAGTCAATATAGTGAAAGTAAACTTCCTTGTATTTATACTGGGTTAACTTTTTAATTTCATATGACAGTTTGGTATAGTGGTTAAGAGCACTGTGCTCTTGAGTCACGGACCTGAGTTTCTTGAATCCTAGCTATGGACAAGATACTTGACTGCTCTGAGTCCCAATTTTCTTATCTGCCAAATGTGGAAAAAACTAGCACCTACCTCACTGGGTTGTTTGAAATCTTCAATGATGTTATTACCAGTGAGCACAACACTTGGAACAAAATAATTAATGTGGATTACAGCTTTTCTTGTACTCATAATGAATGGAGCAAGAAAGGAAGGGTTATAAAGAAAAAGGAAACCAGGATTCAGTGAACTCAAGTGCTCTTTGGCCTACAGCATATAAATATAGTTTGAAAGAGGTTTCCAGTGGCCCACCCACACCCTCAAAACTAAGCTGCATCTTGAGGCAGATTAGCATATTCATGAAACAACACGTGGCTTCATGAATATACTAATTGGTGGTGCCTAAGCAGTAGCAAGAGACATGTCATGTGCTCTGCTAAGCAATAATGGTCCCTAGTTTTCTGGAACCTATTGTACTAAAGAGAGGGCTGGGAAGTAGCAGATAGAAATAGTGCTGGAAGTACCATGAAGACTAAGGCAACCTGCTTCCCCCAATTTATCCATCAAGCCCTGGCTTCTCTCCCTCCCATTCACCTATGGCTCTCTTCTTATACACTCCCCTTCAGTCCCTCCTCCAGTTTATTCTAGTTTTCTTCTGATTCCTCCCTGGCTCTAGCTCTGTCTCTGCGCATCAGCATCAAGCAGTGTTTATGGAATGTGTGCCTGGCACTGCAGTAGGTGAAATGAAGGGCTAATCCAAAGGTTAATCAAAGAAACTCATGTTTCCTGTCCAAAGAGATCCAAGACATACAAGTAGACCAGAGTTTTGGCCACACATTAGATGCAGGTATAATTGGATGATTTGGTTGATTCCAGAACACAACACAGTTTGTTCATCCAGTCAATAATATGTATACTGAATGACATAGAAAGAATTGTACCGATGTCTGCAACTTAACTTGAAACGCATAAAATGATAGATGAATAGATACGTGAAAAAGCAAATATAATAAAATGTTAATTATAGAATACAGATGGTAGGTATATGGGTGTTCAATTCTTTTAACTTTTCTGTATATTTGAAAATTTTCATAATAAAAGGTTGGAATAAAGGAAAGGGGTAAAGGGAATGGCTAATTTAACCTACACTCAAATGTCTTAGAACAAAATAATCATATTTATAGAAAGAAGCATAAAACAAATAGGGGAAAATGCTAAAAACTGGTGAATCTGAGTGAAAGGGTTGAGTTCTTATACAATATTTAAAATTATTTCAAAATAAAAATTTAAATGATTATTGAGCATTGCCCCCTTTTGCCTAGTGTCTTTGTTGCCATTTTTACCAGAGAAGGGATCTAGGTCAATAGTAGTAGGGAAACTGGAAAGGATGGGGAGGAAAACAATAGATATCTTGAGCACTTACTATATGCAAGGCATTATGCTAGGCCTGGTGGGGCATTCAAAGAGAGAAAAAAACATGGTCTCTTCCCCTAAGGGGACTCAAAGTGTAGGTGAGGGAATGCCAAAGGAGTGTCTGAAAGGATAACTGGCTGAAGCAAAGAGGTTCTGTAAGAGAGAAGTATGAAGACTAGAAAGGTAGCTATCTGGGGCCAGATTGCAGAGAATTCTGAATGCAGGCTAAAGGGTTTGGACTCCACCCTATGGATAATGGGAAGCCATTTACGTATCTGAGCCAGGGAAAGAACATGATCTAAAACTGCTTGGCCAGATAGTACAGTTTGTTTGAGCACAGGTTCCTTCAACAGGCATTTATTTTATATTCATATGCTTCTGGCCCTTATATCTACTTCCCACACCTGGATGTGGTCTTTCAGGATTTCCAACACTCTGGATGCTGGCCATTTTCCAAACAACCACTTCCTGACATTTCTTCAGCCTGTATCCCTTTCCCTCCCCCAACCCCCAAGGGTTGCTGACCAGCACTTAACTCAGTCCTGTTGATTCAGTAAGCAATAAATAAGCCTCACAATAACGTTTTTTGAAACTAAGCTACTGTGCTTTGAAACACTAATTTACTTCATGACCATCAAAGCCCAATCATTGCTGGGATCACTGATTTGGGTTGGGAAGAATGAATATTCAGCGAAGCAACAGGTGAAGGAGGGTAAGAAGGTATATCTGGGTACAGAAGGACACCATTGCTCAATGTGATCTTTATGTATTGAAAGAAACTCTAAACAGAGATGGCATTGCTGAATAGTGGTAATTGTATGATTAGGGTAAAGCCTCTCAAAGACTGCCAAATTAAAAGGTGGACTTCCTTGTCTCCAGTGTTTTCCCCATACAGCCCATTCTCCAAGCCAATCATGTCACTCCCCCATTTAAAACCCTCTGCTGGCCCAGCCCTGCTCATAGGCTATACACAGTCCAAGCTCCTTAGTAAGCAGGCTTCCTTAACAAACTGCCCCAGGACATCATCCTATGCCCCTCTCTCACATTCCCAGTGATTCACATGCACAACATACTATCTTTTCCTGAACTATCTGTTTTTACAGATGTGGCTGCCCTTGCATGTGCTGGTGGTCCCTCTGCCTGGAATCCTTGCCCACCACCTCCTTGTCCACCTAGATTCTAGGCAAAGCCCACTCATTCTTTATGATTCAGCACAGTTAGACTCTGGTCTGTAACTACTGCTGGCTTCCCCCAGCAGTAATTTCCTCCACCATGTTCCCAGGGCACCTTGTACATACCTCTTTTAGAGCACTTTTCCCTGTGTAATATAATTTATTCATTTGAGTGTCTTCCTCCCCCTCTAGACTGTGAGTTCCTTAAGGGCAGGCAGGGACTCCATCAAATTCATCATGGTATTTCCAGCACAGGGCTTGGTCCTGTGTATGTGCTCAAATGTCTACTGAATGAATAAGCGTGACCATCAAGTGCCCCTTGAATTCAAACTCAGCATCTCTTGAAAGGTGAAAATTAGAATATTATGTGACCAAAGTAATCCTAGTGAAGTGTGTTTGAGGACCTGACTGAAGAAGAAATGGTAGGCGGACATATTATGGGGCCTTATTAGGTCTCTACTCCAGGAAGCTTTCACTGGCAGTTGTTGCTGGCTAAAAAGAAGAGCAGCTGGAGCGGATGAGAAGGACCCTTACTGGGGCTTTCCCCATCATTATCTTTCACACGTCACCACTGAAGCAATGATATTTAACATTCTCCACATGGTTTTTCAATTCTTCTGAATTACAGCCAAACTTTCATCTTTGCTCTGTCTACAGATGCATTTGAGCCTAAGAGGTAGACACAGAAAGTGCTCCAATTCTTATTATGCCAAGGAACAACATTTTTAAGGGTAAGGGACCATCAAGAAAAAGAGCCAAAAAAGGGGGAGGCTGAGCTAATAAAAACTTTTTTTCTCCTATCTTGTCAATATATTTCACCATGCTTCCCATCATACATTGTTTTATACCAGGGGTTCTTAATCTTTTTAATTCCACAGACCCCTTTGCCAGTCAGGCGAAAACCACAGACACCTTACTAAGTCCACACTTTACTGTGCATTATTTAAAAATATATCGCACCCACACCCAACACCCCCCCACAAGAATAACGTTTTTTTTTTTTTATTTCAATTCAAGCTCACAGACCCCTTGTTAAGAACCCTGTTTAATACTATGTATCAGTAGTAACAAAAAAAGGGGGAAATTAAGACTTTAGTAAAACTTTACACTTTGTAGGCAAGAAAAAGAAGCAACACCGAGGACTAGAATATAAATCTTTAGATATATGATCAGTAGCCATTTCTGCAAAGTAAATGTTTGACCTATTTTAAATAGCAAAAGCAATTAGCTCTTTCTGTAGACTAAACTGAGGTATATGCTGCCTTTTTTTTTTAACTGAGTCTATTTTGATCTGCAAAAATGTCAAACTGGTAAATACTTCACTTTTTTTGTACATATAAATCTAAGAGCCAAGCCTAGCTTGAGGAAGATTTAAGAAACATAAAATTTGTCTGAGGTATCTGCCAAATCTCTGCAGCAGAGACAGAAACCCTGGAAAAACTGACACAATCATAACTCTCACAACATCACCAGCAGGCTTGTGCAGGGCTAGCCCCACAAAGTTCCTTCTCTCAAACTGTTTGTAAGCAGAGTAGCTCATTTTTGCCTATATATCCCACAGAGGAAAGACATGGAAAAAGAATAAATCCTTATTGGCACATATCCCAATTTTCAGTTGGGTAAATTTTCATTTATATGATGGGGCTGCTTGTTAAAATCTTCTCTTTCTTTCATTTGCGCTTGACTTTTTGCACCCTCATTCTTGTGTACACACTTGATCTCTCTCTGGAAGGGATTAAAAGTGGTATTTATGAGTATCTACTGCAGTTCCTAATACAGGGAATTGTGCATAGTGAGCCCACCAATAATTCACTGAATGAACTGAAACCTATCTGTAATTTCTGTTTAACTTATTTTATCATGGAGCAGGAGAACTATAGATTCTTATTCCTGAGTATCTAAAAGTGGCAATTCCTTAAAGTAATATTTTATTCATATGATTCATTCTTAGGACTCCTGTCCTTTAAAGATCATCCGTTTTTTTGTACAAAAGATATTATTTGTAAGGAAAACGAACGGAAGACCATGCTGGAGGATCCTGAATGGCAATACTAACACTGAAAACATTTTTTTGTAGAAAAAATTAGGTATCCCACATTCACCTGGTTATATGTCGTTATGGTAATCCACTACATATGTCTAAGATCACTTAATGAAGCAAGAATATAACGCACACATAGGCTGCATTCTATAAATAGGATTAACAGTTGAATTCAACCAAGGTCTTCCCTGGGGACAGACTGCTAAAAAATACATCTACATGACATTTAAAAATAAATAAATTAACCAATGACATTGGCTCCCAGGAGACACATTGTTTCTTGTATATTCAATTCTATCACAGTTCTCCATAGCACTCTGCTGACATCCCCATCCCAAGAGACAAAGAATTTCAAAACAAAGAAAAGCAATGCAATCGGAGCTATTCCGTCTCTCCTGCATGAAGTGTTATTTACACAAAAGAAAGATTTTTGTATATTAACACAATGTGAACTGTGACATGGTAAAATAATGTCAGTGTGGGGCTATTCTTGTTATACTGTGGTCACATACTTGCTCATGGCAATGTATAAAGTCTGTATGTAAACTGACAAAGACTGGCAGAGATTGCAGGAAAATTAAGAGAGCTGTGTTAAAGAAGAGGATTTTGATTTTTTCTTTAAGAAATATTCCTTATTATGATTCTTTTTCTTACAACTTTTATTTATTTTAAATAGTTTTCCTCATCTGTAAAATAGAGATAGTTATTGTATGTATCTAAATAGGCTTTGCTCTGAGGAGTAAATGAAATGATACCAGTATTATATGCCTGGCACACAATAGGTAAACCATACAATCCACATCGACATTTGACTAACATTAAACTAAACACCTATTATGTGCTAGACACACCTAAGACCCCAACAAAAAGTAAATTGTAGGAGGAAAAAGTGATACTGGAAAGAAAGCCAGGAGCTGATTCTCAGAGGTTTTATAAGCCATTCTAAGAAGTTTGGATTTTATCCTGAGGACAATGGCCAGACTTTGAACTATTTCATATAGAGGCTGGATAGTTTCAGATTTGTGATTTAGAAAAATTATCTGTCAGCATTGGTGGGGAATGGATTGGAATGGAGGCAGCAGTAATCCAGGCTAGAAATGCTGTGTGTGTGTTGGTGGGGGAGGGAGTTGTCCCCCAAAACTAAGTCAATGGCAGTGAGGCTGGATATTGACAGAGAAACATTTTTTAATAACTTTTTCTTTTATTAACAAATGCACCATTGTAGAAGATTAGAAAAAATTTTTTTAAAGCATAGAGTTAAAAAAAATTGAAGTTATATGTAATCTTACCATATGGAAACTCAACATTTTTTTGTGTGTCTAACATTACAGGATTTTTCCTATGTATGTGCACACAGATGTGGTTTGGGGGAAGGGGAGTTTAAATTAGGACCTGCCATTCTGTATATACAGTTTTATACCTGAATTTTCTCTTAATAGATCATAAACAACTTTCCACATCATTAAAAATAGTATTTGGCAACATCAGCTTATATGGCTATTTAGTAATCTATTCTATAACTGTACCATAATTGACTTAATTCAAACTTCTAATATTGAGTATTAAAGACGTTAACTGGGAGGCGGCTGTGGCTCAATCGGTGGGGCTCCCGTTTGCCATATGGGGGGCCCCGGGTTCGGTTCCCGGGGCCTCCTGGTGGGGGCGGGCCCGCCCGCACGGCGTGGTTGGCTGACCCAGCGAGCGCGGGCAGCAGGGGGGGGGGATAAATGAATAAAAAAAATAAATAAATAAAATAAAGACGTTAACTGTTTTTCATATAAACAATTCTGGGAAAGCCATTCTGGGAGCTAAAAATTTTTAAACATTCATGGTTGTTTCTTTAGCATAGAGCCCTAAAAGTTGAAGCGGTAAGATGAGAGTTATGTTCAACTTAAAATTTTTTTATACATATTGACATACTGTTTTCCGGAAGGGCTATATCAAATTATACTCCCACTAGCAGTGTGTAGTATCTACGAGAAGAGACTGATTTGAGAGTGATTTCAGGGATAGAGCCAACTGTACCTGGTAGGTGGAAAGGAGGGATGTTTCCTTGATAAGAGTATTAGGGCAGAAGCAATGTGAATCCTGTCAAGAGGAGCAAAGCAATATGCAGGTCTAAGGAACAGGTGGCCGGATTGATGAATGATAAGAAAGAAAAAAGTAAAGAAACCAGAGAAGAGTGGGAACATTTTTTTAAAATAAAAGAAACCTCTAGTGAAGCTATGCATCCAGGTCACTTTCATTCACTGTTTTATTCAAAAAAAAAGTAGTAAATGTAGCAAACAGCTAATCTTTTCATAGTTAATTAGCACTCTGTGCTACCAAGATCCAGAGATCAATACTAATGTCAGGCAGTTACCTTTAATCAATTCTTTGCATCCAATAACCATTTATTAGGTGTCTACTATGTGTTCTAGATGCAATGGGTATGAATGGGACCTGGTCCCTGCCCTCAAGAAGCTCACAGTCTAGTGAAGGAAACAGACATATCCATAAATACAGGTAGGCAAGAGGTAAAGGCAGAGTCCTATGAAAATCTAACATTGCTTCATGTGTGTGTACATGTATTTGTGTGTGGGGGGGTTGCCAGAAAGGCTTTACAGAGGTGTTGATATTTTTAGCTGAGTCTTGAAGGGGTAGGAGATCCTCAGATGGCTAAAGGTCACAGATCATATTCATATTCCTTACCAGTGCCTTGCATATTTGTGCTATTGTTCTCAAGGACACTTAATAAGGCAATGAGGATGCTTTGGAGTAATCCAAAACCTACTCTTGAAAGGCAACAACAGCATCTACTACCTTAATGCATATATGCACATAGCATGGTTTGTCAATATTATGCTCATCTTATAAAGTTGTATACAGACTTTTGAAACAATTCTTATGACCCTGATATAAGTAACATTTACATCTACCAAGTCCTACTAATACTAGCTCCTAAATATCTCCTGAATCTGTTCCCTCCTCTCATACATTGCTTTTCTCTTACCTTGGGTTCTTATCATCTATCTGTGGAATACAGCACCAACCTCCTAACTGGTCATGTCCCCCTCGAGGGCATCCTCCCCACAGTTATCTTCCTAAAGTGAAAAGCTGATCATGTTACTCCTCTTCTAAAACATTTTTCATGATTCCCTATTGCCTATAGCAGCACTGCCCAAATTTCAGTCATTTGAGTACCACCTTGGTGACTTTTACCATTCTACATGCCACATGAGTTACTTAATATTTGTCTTTAAATCAACTTAAAACAGGTTCACTTCCTCTTTTTAACTAAACCATATATTCTAAGCAAATATTTGTGGGCATACAATCTGATACTGGAAGATGCCCTACATTTTGAGAAACAATGACCCTCCTAGCATGGCTTTCAAGGTTCTTCACAAATCAGCCCCAGCCTATCTTTTCAGCCTCTTCTACTAGTCTACCTTTCTTTTCCCAAACAATCTGCACCCCAGACATGCTGAATTCCTCAATACTGAATGAACATGCCCTGCTCTTATATAGTCATGTCTTTCACACACTGTTCCTCTATCTGGAATGCCTCTCCTCCATTCCTCTTTGCCCAGCAAACTTGTTAGCCTTCAAGACCTATCTGCCACATCATCTCCTCACCAAAGCCTTCTCCTTGACTCTCCTGCAGAGTTAATTATGCCTTCCCCATCTCCCCATAGTACTTGCTACCTGTCTGTTATACTACACAATACATTATCTCAGAATTATGGGCATCTATCTCCAGAACTAGATGCAGGGAGAGCTCACATCTTGTACTGTACTGCATTCCCAATACATTATGTGGGCAGAAGTCATGGAGGACTAGTGACCCAAAAAGTAGGCAAATAATTTTAATAAGAAAAAGCTATAATAAAATAAAACCCAAAACATTGCCCAGGTCCCAAAAACTTAGAGGTAAGACATGTTTTATCAACCAACTCAAAAATACCCATTCTGGTTGTATTTTGGAAGATACAATTAGCTATGATTCCAACAGCAGTTAAGCTAATTTGGCTTCTGGCAGCTACTTTATAACAGACACATACTGACACAGAAATTAAAATGAATCATTTAGGTTTCTGCCAGGATAATCAACAATATTCACAATACTCTTCTACTACAACTGGAAAGTCAAGAACAAAAGTGAACATCAGGACCAGCAAACTATAGTGGAGAGAGCATGGGCTTTGGAGTCAGAAATCTGTACACTCAAATCCCAACTCAAGCCATTACAGTCTATGTGACTTTAGGTAGATTTTAAACTTCTGTGTTTCCTTTTCTAAAAAATTGGGAGTAATAATAATACCTACTTCTTAAGACTCTTAGTGTAACCAAGTGCTTATGATAGTGCCTGGAACATTATATGGGCTCAATAAATAGTCATTATTGTCACCCATGAAATGACTACAATTCAGATATGATGCACGAGGACAACAAATTCATTTCTTAAAAAATAAATTTGTCATTAGGCTTTAAAATGAACTATAGATTGTAGCTAAAAATAGCCACAAACGTCTGCAGTACAAACTTCTTGGACTTAAATTAAACGCACACCTGGAACATACCACCACACTTCTTTGTGTTCTCCAAGAATTGGATCTCAAATCAGGTTCCCCTAGGATGAAAAAAAAAAATCACCCAATCTTAATTTTTTTGCCTTTAATTTTATTTGACACAGAATAATATTCAAACTTTGTGGATGCTTCAAATGTCCTGTTGTTATGACCCCGAGCTTTTCAACCCTATTAATTTTCCAATCTATCCCTGCTAGCACCTTTTACTCCAGTCAGGCAAACCTAATTGTCACAGGGGCGCTCCTTCCATCTGCCCTCCTCAAATGCCTACCTCAGTATCAGGAAGGCTTTTTTTTTCCGGATCCTCTTCTCCAATTTCAAATACCCTTTGGATCTCAAATTAAAATTCGCCTCCCTCACAAAGCCTACCGGGATTGGTCCGGAAAACAGATGAAGGTTTCACGCCTTCAGCACTTCCTGGTTTGAGCTTCAACTTCCATAATTCCACTCGCTCCCCTCCCCACCGTCCCTGGCAATCGGTTAGGCCCTTCCACTAACTCCTCTCCCAGAACGCGTTTGTAATAATAAAATAATTAATAGTCGGTTTCACACAGTCTACTTTATTCTGTAGTTGGTGTGCCTCCTAAGTGGTTGTCAACATTAGTGCTATCAGTCTTTGTTGGAAATTCCTAAAGCGCTTCGTGTTTAAAATAGGTCTAACCTGCCTTGTACTTTCACTAACACGGCAATGTACCTTAAACACCTATTTCTCAAACCAAGATTCCTTTCCTTTTCTGTTTTTCATCCCTTGTGGAGGCCTGGAAATTTAGGGAAAGTCCTTTCCACTCCAAAGACATAGTCGGGGAAGGGGTAGGTGATTAGAGGGGACAACAGAAAGAGAGGACTCTTTATTCCACCAAGAAGGCAGAAAGAGAAAATTTGACCAAAATTACGCCCCGGGAGTGGCAAGTGATTCCTAAGCCCCTAGAGGAAAAGGGGAGTGTTCGCGTTGGAAGTGGGGAGGCGTACCCGAACTTGAAATGTAAACTGAGGGAAGAGGGAAAAGAGATCACCTAAGTCCTCCAACAAATAAGGGGATTCCAGACATTGTCTAGGGAAGACCCTGGGCGAGAGCCATAACTTCAGGACTGTGAGGAGGCGCAAGCAGGGGGAGCGGGGAGGTGCGGCGTAGTGAAAGAAAAAGAGCGGGCAGGTGAGAGAACGCGCGACCGAGGCACAAAGGGAACTGCAGCGGAGAGCTCAGAAGCGCGCCCCCCCACCCCAAACACCCATTCCCAATCCGACACCCCCCACCCTCACCCCCGGCAGAGGCGGAGATGGGCGGAGTTAGGCGCTGAGGACAGCGGTCCCGGAAGCACCTTCCTCCCTAGGCCCCCTCAGTCCCACAGTCCCCCAGTCCCCAACCATGGCCACTAGGGCTTTCTGCCTCTCTGACCTCTAGCTCCCCGGCTACCGAAGCGCTACTCCTTATTGAGCCGCAGAAAATGGGGCAGGCGCGACAGCTCCTGGGCGCGCACTGCCCTTGCGGCGCCCAACACTGCGCAACTGTCTTCCGAACTCTCCGCAGCTTAGGCCCAAAGCTCGGCCTAAGACTGCACTCTCACACGCACGTTTGCCGCCGCGGCCTCTCCTATTGGTTACTGATCACCAGGGGAGCCGCAGGCTCAATTCTTTGTCCTCATGGGAAATGTAGTTTGAGGTCATTGAAGGCTGTTCTTCCTGAGGGGGAGGGGGGAATCCAATATTGGGATTGGCGGAGAGACTTAAGTGAAGACAGGATTAGTGGGAGATGGAGTCATGACACTTCTTTCGATCTACCTGCAATTTCCCCAGTTTCCCCTTCCTATCGGCCCCTGAGTTAAGGTAGAGGAGGGTATTCTGGGCATTGTAGTTTTGAAAGCGCTGTCTCAGCATCTTTCTGCTTGGGGTATGGGATTGTGCTTGTGGGAGGCAGATGAAAGCTCTGAATTTAGTTTACTGTTGGTTAAGCTATTAACATTTTGGGGGAAGCACGATATCATGACTTGAAATTCTCCTTGAGTTTCGGTTGAATGTTGTTTATGCTTTGATATGCTTAGAACTTTAACTGGAAGGAAGATGTGTGTATTTGAAACTGTCCAGGAGTGGTCTGTGTGAGCCACCTGCATCAGTATCATTTAAAAGGCTCTGAAAAAATATATACATTTTGTTTCTAATTCGGAATCATATTTTTTTTTTGCTTAGATACAGTGTCATAAACAGGCATAGAAAGGAAATTCTGGCCAGCCCAGACGAAGCCTATTAATCCATAATGAAGCCCCAATACCATGAACAACAGTGGCCACATACATTGGTGTAATGCAGCAGTACTGAACAGATAGACAATACAACTTGAAATATACAAAGCTATAACTTTGTATATTTCTTTAAGGAAATATTTGTCTTTGGTGTAAAAATATGTTAAAAGAGGTGGATAAAGAAAGAGATGGGGATTTCTAAGCACTTTCAAGTGATTTAAAAGTTGAGGGAATGGTTGTTTATTAGAGCCAATTTCACTCACCTTTTGATTTTCTCTTCTTTCTTGAGTTGAATCCTTGTATCTGAATGGATTGTTACAGCTGGGTTTCTACAACTTTACTGATAAGGAAAACATTTTGACTTACAAATGGAATGAAGAGAAAAAGATAGAAATTACATTTTGCTAAGGTAATTACCTAAGATTTTTAAAAGAGAAGTGAAGGAGGAAGAGGATCGAATAGATTTAATCATTTCTTCAGCAGAGTGCTTTGTACAAAGCACTGGGATAAGCACTGTTGCTTTAAACCTGAAAAACACTTCCCACCCTCTAGCAGCTCACAGTCTGGGAAGGGAGATAGATGAGTACACAATGTGAAAAGTGCTCTAAACAGGTCTGGATAGGGTTCTTTGCGAACACAGAGGAGGAGAACTCATTCCACTTCTGGAGGAGTCCTTGCTTGAGGATGAGACTTGAAATAGTAAGGTAATTGTCCACTTTGGGGCAGATAGATGGATGATATTCCATACAGAAAGTTTGCAAAGGCATAAGGGTGTGAGACACTGCAGGGAACAAAAAGTAGTTCCATATTCAGGAACTAGATCAGGCAGGTTTAGGAAGTCATATCAATGTGCTCAACATTCAACCTGAAGACACTTCAGAACTATCAAAGAATTTTTTTAATTAGAGAAGTTGTAGGTTTACAGAAAAATAATGCATAAAATACATAGTTCCCATATAACACCCTACTATTAACACCTTGCATTAGTGTGCTACATTTGTTACAATTCATGAAAGAACTTTTTTATAATTGTACTAATTAACTATAGTCTGTGGTTTATATTAAGGCTACCTGTTTGTGTTGTACAGTCCTATGATTTAAATTTTTTTTTCTCTAGTAACATATATAAACCTAAAATTTACCCTTTAACCACATTCAAATATTTAACTCAGTGCTTTTAATTAGATTTACAATGTGTGCTACCATCACCACCATCCATTACTAAAACTTTTCTTCACCCCAAATGAACTCTGTACATTATAAGCATTAACTCCCCATTCCCTAACCCCACCTCAGCCTCTGGTAACCTATATTCTACATTCTGATTCTCTGAATTTGCTCATTCTGATCATTTCATAACAGCAAAACTATATAATATCTGTGTCTTCATGTCTGGCCTATTTCACTCAACATGATGTCCTCAAGGCTCATCCACGTTGCCGTGTATATCAGAACTTTGTTCCTTTTTACAGCTTAATAATATTCCATAATATGTATATAGAAGACTTTGTCCATCCATTCATTGGCCAATGGACACCTGGGCAAGTAAATCACATGAACAGATGGACTTGGTGATGGACTGGATGTGGGAAGTGAGGGAAAGGGAGGATCCCATTATGATTCCCAAGTTTCTGTCTTGAAAGATTGAGTGTATGGTACTATCATTTACTGAGACAAGGAACCCAGAAAAAGTAGCAAGTTTTGTGAAGGAGAAGATGAATTTAGTTTTGGAAATGTTAAATTTAATGAGTCTATGAAACATTTGGATGGGCATGCCTAGTAGGCTATTGGGAAATGTGGGTCTGAAGCTCAGGAGAGATGTCTGGGTAGAAACTAAATATTTGGGAGACATCAGGATATAGCTGGATATTAAAGACGTGAACATGGATTACATTACACTTTGAGAATACTTAGAATAATAATTTTTCAAAAGACTGGGAATTAATACTTAAGTTGTACAGAGTTTCTATTTGGGTTGATGGAAAAGTTTTGGTAATGGCTGATGGTAGTCATAATACAGTATTGTGAACATAATTACAGCACTCGATTATATATTTGAATGTGGTTAAAAGGGGAAAATTTAGGTTGTATATATATTACTAAAATAAAATTTTTTTAAAGTAGGACTGTACAACCCAAACAGGGAAAGCTTTGTAAATGATGGACTATAGCTAATAGTACAATTATAAAAATGTTCTTTCATGAATCATAATAAATATAGCACACCAATGCAGGGTGTTAATAGTAGGGTGTTATATGGGAACTCTGTATTTATAAATTATTTTCTGTAAACCTACAACTTCTCTAATAAAAAAGACAAAGATTAAGTGTGGAACCATAGAGAATAATGGTATTCAAGTAGCAGGTAGAGGAAGTTGTGCCTTCAAAGGAAGTCAAGGAGGAATGGCCAGATAGATGAGCCAAGAGAAAACAAAAGTAGAAACATTGTAATATAGCTCAGATAGGTCAAATAAGAGAAAGACAGAAGAGTAACAAGGAGCTATTAATCCATTCATTCATTCAAGTAATATTTATTAAGCACCTACAACATACCAGGTATGATTGCAAATGCTGGGAAGAGAGAAGTGAAAAGAGAAGAAGAAAAAAGCAGGCAACATCCCTGCCGTTTTGGAGCTTGTATTCTTGTAGGGAGTGATTATTAATAAACAAGATAAGCAATTACTTCTGTGTGGTTTATTGGAATATATATATATATATTCTTTCACATACAAAGGTGATGCTCTTGATCCATTGTTCATAAAAAGGATGATTGAAGATATAGCCAAGCAAACATACTTGAATATAATAAGATGGACTTCTGAAATAGTGGCTGTATTAGTCAGCCAAAGGGGTGCTGATGCAAAATACCAGAAATCTGTTGGCTTTTATAAAGGGTATTTATTTGGGGTAGAAGCTTACAGTTACCAGGCCATAAAGCATAAGTTACTTCCCTTACCAAAGTCCATTGCTACATTTTGGGGCAAAATGGCTGCTGACGTCTGCCAAGAATTCAGGCTTCCTGGGTTCCTCTCTCCCAGGGGTTTGCCTCTCTCTGGGCTTAGGCTTGTTTCTCTCCACAAGGCCAGCTGTTAGACTATCAGGAGAACGGCTCGTGTCTTTTCCTGGGGCCTTCTCTCCTTCCTCTCGACCAAGCTCCTCTGTGTGCTTACTTCCCCAGGTTCCAGCATTAAAACTCAGCATCAGAACTCCAACTCAAAACTCCAACTAACTCCTCTGCTCTGCCATGTAGTTTTATCTCCGAGTCCCCGCCCATCAAGGGGCAGGGAGTCAACGTCCTACTGACGTGGCCCAATCAAAGCCCTAATCATAACTTAATCAAGCCCAGAGGAACAGACCAGTTTACAAGCATAATCCAATATCTATTTTTGGAATTCATAAATAATGCCAAACTGCTACAGTGGCCCAGGATAAATCAGTGTTCAGCTGAATTTATAGATCAATTAGTAGACGGTATTTAGGGTTCTATCCAAAACCCAAGTAGAGCTCATGTTCTAGCCAGGGTTCAAACTTACAATGTGGAATGACTTTGGCTTCAGTCTTTGCTCAGATTAAGGCTTAGGTCAGTCTGTAGCTATCGTTACAGGTCATTGTGGATCCATGGTTAGAGGATCATCCAACCAACTTTGGGGCTCAGCCTGATATCAATGTTAGGCCTTAGACTTGCAGCCATGGTTGGGTCTGTAGCCATGATCAGAGTACATTTATTACAAGTATTAAAGCTCACTTTAAAGTTGTTATTAGTCCAGTGTGGCTGGATTACACATCTCTGTGAAGTTAGTGTTGAAGATTTGGGCTCAAATTTTAATTAGTATTAGAATTTTGTAGAAAGAGACCTAATTCTAAGGTCAGTGTTAGGGCTCAGTCTGTAGACCAGCCTTAGACAGAACTCTGCCTGGGTTAAGGCTCAGCTCAAGGTTTGAATTTAGTTTTTGGTTGGTGTTGGAATCAGTTTTATTTCTAGGTTTGAGAATCAATAAGGGCCAGCATTATGTCTCTGCCTTTGGTTAATGGTCATATTTATTTTGTGGCCTGGGAAACTATACAGTTAGTGTGTAAGTTTAATATGTAATCTGTGGCCATGTTAGGACATTAGCTGTGATGTATTCTAGAACTTTCTTTCAGACCAGGGTTAGCATTCCATCTGTGGACAAAATTAGAGTATAGATTGTGGCCAAGTATATTAGCCAGGTTTCTTCAGAGAAATAGAACTGACAGATTATATATGTATGTAAATATTATGAGATTTATTATAGGAATTGGCTTATACAAGTGTGAGGTTTGACAAGTCCAGATTCTGTAGTGGGCTGCAAGTTGGGAACTCTGGTGAATGTTTTGATGTATTCCCTAGGAGAAGCTGGCTGGTGGAATAAAGATAGAATTCTTTCTGCCTGCTGAAATAATCGGTTTTCTCTGTAAGGCCTTTAACTGATTGGATGAGGTGTCTTTCATTGCTGAAGGCAATCTCCTTTGTTGATTGTAGATGTAATCATCTGTAGATACAATCAACTGGCTAATGATTTAAATCCACAAAATACCCTCACAGTAACCATCAGGCCTGTACTTGCTTGACAAACAACTGGACACCATAACCTACCCATGTTGATAAACCAGAATTTCAGCTCAGAACATGAACAGGATTTGAGATGCATATTTGGCCAGGGTAAGTTTAAGGTAAGGTTTCTGTCTTTAGCCAGTGTCACAGTTCTGTCTTTTGTCCATAGCCCATATAAGGAACTGTGGTGGTGTGAAACTGTATGTACCCTAGAAAATCATGTTCTTAAAGCTAATCCATTCCTGTGGGTGTAAATCTATTGTAAGTAGGACCTTTGAGTAGGTTACTTCCTTTAAGGCATGGACAAAAATGGGGCTTAATCTTCTAAATGAAGTCCTATATAAACAGGATGGAGAGAGAGAGAGAGAGAGAGAGAGAGAGAGAGAGAGAGAGCGCCACAGAAGCAAGAAGCTGAAAGCAATAAAACCCAGAAGAGAAGGGAGAAAACAGTAGGCACTGCCATGTGCCTTGCCATGTGACAGAGGAGTCCAGAATCGCCCAGCAGCCAGTCTTTGGGGAGAAAGCATCAACTTGATGATGTCTTGATTTGTACATTCCCATGGCTTCAAAACTGTAAGCTTTTAGCTAATAAATTCCCAAAGTTAAAGCCAACACATTTTATAGTATCTGCTTTCAGCAGTTTAGTAGACTAAAACAGGAATAGTCTGTGGAACTAAGTCACGTGATGAACATTTGACCTTATTCTGTGGTCAGAGCATGGGTCAGACAGTAGCTTGTATTAGCATTTAGACTCAACTAGAATCAGAGTTGAGTCCTGGAGCAGTTGAATCTAAGTACCACCTTGACTTTGTGCATGGGTTGTATTCACTGAGTCCTAGTGCTAATGCTATCTGATTAACTTTTACCAGAATTTGGGGGTTACCAATGGCCATGTTAAGGTTTACTATGAAGCAGGTTTTAGGACTAAGAGTGTAAACAGTTTTTTAAGATTCACTTTTGGTTAGGATCTGGATTTGGTCATTAGTTGACGTTATATGTCAGTCTATGAAGAGTTGGGGTGAGAATGGATAACACATTGGATCCAGCTTGAGTTCAGCTTTAGAAACACAGGTTGTAATCAATGTTTAGGGTACAGGCTGTTGCCAAAGTTTGGGTTCAATATTTCTCCAGGGTGAGAGCTTCAGAATTCATGCCTTTTGTCAGTTTAGGACTTAGAATTGGGCATTCTGGAATCGTTTTAGATTTCAGTCTGAGCTAACTGTTAGTGACCATACTGTGCCCAGTGTCATGGGTTCATCAACCCCAATTTAGGGCTAGGTTTATGACTAATCTGATTGCTCAACCTCAAGCTAGTGCTGGAACTTAGTCTGTGGCCACTAATAAAATAAACTTTGTTTATGAACTTAAGACTTAGTCTGTGACAAAGTTAGTGCTCAGTCTTAGTTTGTTGTTAGGTCTAATAATATGAGTAGGGTTTTGATTCAGCCCTGTACTGTTAGGAATCATTCTTTAGCCAGGCTTAGAGCTTGGCCTTTAGGTATCAGGCTATGGGCAGGATTTACAATCTTCATCCTAGGTCAGTGCTCAGAATATGGCTGGGAATAGGGCTCAGATCCTGACTATGGTGAATTTAGACTCTGTTCAGGGTTAGAGTTAAATCTGTGCCTAGTGTTTAAGGCTAAGAATATGAAAGGTATTTTGTCTTTGCGTAGTTTGAGCTTAATTCATAGTCAAGGTTTGGGTTCAGTCTTTACCTAGTGCTGATGATGAATGCAGTTTTCAGTACTGGGAATCAGTCTGTGAACAGGGTTAAAGTTAAAGCTGTGGTTGGAGTTGGAATTAAATCTGGGACTAGCATTTAGCCACAGATAGGGTTCAGTCTATGTCAAAGATTTAGGATCAGACATTAGACACTTTTGGGAATCAGTTTAATTTTCAGGTCAAAAACTCTGATTGGGGGTTAGGATTATGGGCTCAACCTGTGGCGAGAGTTTGAGACTAGTTCTAGAACCAGTGATGGGTCTCAGTCTGTCCTAGGTACAGTGGTTTATTCTGTGGCCATATTTATGAACCCAGTATCTGACCAGGTTTAGAACTTGGGCTTTGAATAGGGTTAAGTCTCAGACTATGGCTATCTATGTTCAGGGTTCTAACTGTGAAGAGGATTAGGGCATATGCTGTGGCCAGAAAATATCCTCAAGTTATGTGATTTGGTTTCACTTCTTGGCCAGGGTTAAGATACAGCCTTTGGCCAAGTTTAGAGTTCAATTTCTTGTACATATTTTTGTCTCTGTATGAGGCCAAGTTTAGCAGTCATTCTTTTGCCAATGTTGGGGTCATTTTCTGGTTAGTGTTAAGTCTGTGGAAATTATAGCTGGATTGGTTTCCAAGATCAGATCTCAGGCTATGACTGAGTTAGAGCCTCAGTCTGTGGTGAGGCTTAAAGCTCAGTTAATCTATGCTAAGCACTCATTTTGTGGTCTGTAGGATGTTAAGTATATCAAAGAGTTAGATCACAGTCTGCAGCCAAGGTTAGAGACTCAACTGGGGGACAGGTTTAGAGACTATGTCAGATGTTGGGTTGAATCTCCATCTCATGAATTAAGGGCTTATTCAGTGGCCATAGTTTAGGGTTCAATAGGAGATCAGGGTTAGAGACTTAGTCTGGGACCAGGTTATAGGTATTTAGTCTTGGGCCAGACATAGGTAGTCAGTATTGTGACTAGGATTAGGGACTCAGTTTAATCAGGGTTGAGTTCTTGGAGTGTGGCCAGAAAGAGTCTCAGTTTATGAATAGAATTAAGGTCTCTGAGACCTATTGCTAGGGTTAAGGACTCATTCTAGAATTAGGGTGAAGTCTCCAAGTCCAGAGCTAGGAGCTCAGGCTATGACTTGGGTTAGGTGTTTGGTTTGTGCCCAGTATTATATGAGGACCTGTCTTCAATGTTAGCGGCTTGGTCTGTGACCAGGCTTAAGGGATCTGCTGCTCAGTCTGTGACCAATGATAGACACTTAGTCTTGAGTCACAGCTGAGGGCTCAATTTATGATAAATACAGGTATTTCTCTTACAATATAGTATATGCTTTTCCGAAAAAAAAAAAAAAAACAACCCTTGTGTTATGAAAAATTGTGAATTAAAAATAACAGGACTTGTGTATAATAAAGAGTTGGATGAGACCCCTTGAAGCCTTGCAAATTTGTAATCAGAGCCCTAAAACTCAATCAATAACAATCTTGATAAAAATACTAGCAAGTTTTTTAAAAAACACACTAAATTCCTAATAAATACTACACTAACTGTAGGACTTTATTATTTTTTTCATGTAAAGGTAGCTTGATGGAAAGTGGTGTAAGGGAGGATGAGGCATATGAGTTTGGAGACATGAACCAAATGTATGGAGATTCGGGGTATGTGCAAAAAATCCTTTCAAAACAAAGCACTTGGCCAAACTGAGCCCAGAGGCTCAAGGGGTGAATGGGCATTGTGCACAGTATAGTATTCTTTCACAGCTCACTACATTCAGCCATGTTAATATATTTTATATTCTGCTGTTACTTAGTGGTGCAGAATATTAAATTCCAAGTGAACAAATGCAACCTCTGCATAATACTAGCATCATTCCCTATTTACCAATTTATCAATCACATGTGGGCCTAGTTTTTGTTCAGAGTAGGGTCTTTGTCTGTACCCATGTTTAAAGTGCTTATCTTTTACCCAGGTCTAGTGAACTGGTCTGGGATCAAGGTGGTATCTTTAGAGTGAGCTGAGGATTAGTGCTCAGGTTTTGTCCAGTGTTGGAAGTCAGACTGTGGCAAGCATCAAGAGATTAAGTTTGTGACCAGAGTTAGTGACTTGAACTTTTGGTATAGTTAAGTGGCTAGGGTTAATGAGTCGGCCTGTTCGAAGGTTGGGAATCCAATCAGTGACCTGGGTTAGGTTATTCTATAACTAGTATCAGAAGTTCAGTCTGTGGCCAAGGTAGGTGTTCAGTCTAGTACAAGGTTAGGTTCTCAGTTTATGCACAGATTTTGGGACTATATCTGTGGCCATTGCTATGGGTCAGTCTTTGTCCATATTAGGGTGCTTGATCATATTCTCAGTCTATGGTCAGGGTTGGGTACTTGCTCTGTAGCTCAGTTTGTAGTCAAGATTTTAGAATTATATGCAAGTCAAATCATTAGTTCAGTCTGTGATGAAATTTAGGGCTCACTTCTTAGTTGTTTTTGGGATAAAATCTGCCTCAGGTTTAGCGGCTTTTTCAGGGACCAAGTTTGGTATTAGTTAATGGCCAGAGTTTATTATATAGGAAGGCTTAGGGTCTTGGTCTCATTTCAGAAACAATGCTTACTACAAAAGTCTCATCAAAAAATGTGGGAGGGGGATAGATGTGGCTCAAACGGTTGGGCATCTGTCTCCTATATGGAGAGACCTGGGTTTGATCCCCGGGACCTTCCAGTAAAAATTTTTTTTTTAAGTGGGAGGTGTGGGGAGCAGGACATATGGGGATCCCCTATATTTTTTATGTAACATTTATGTAACTTAAATATCTTTTTTAAAAAAATAGGTGTATTATGGTGGCATTTTCAGGACATTGGAATTGTCCTGAATGACGTTGCAGTGACAGACACAGCCCATTATATATCTTGTCATAACTTACAAATTTGTGCAGAAGAGAGTTTAGACTATAATGTAAACTATAATCCACACTTAGTGGCAATGTTCCAATATGTTCATCAATTGTAACAAATGTACCACACTAATGAAGGATGTTGTTAATGTGGGAAAGTGTGGGAGGGGTAGGGAGGGGGAAGTGTGGGAATCCCCTATAATTTTTATGTAACATTTATGTAATCTAAGTATCTTTTAAAAATAAAAAATAAAAAAAGATACAAGGGAAAAAAATTGGTTATGGATGTGGTCTGTCCTGGGACATCATTCCCCTCTCTTTGTGGTCCTGTGAACACTAGAGAACAAGTTATCTGCTTACACTAAACAATGGAGGGACTCACATAGGGTAAACATCCATTCCAGGAGGGAAAAATTGGAAGGAAAACAGGGTCATAGGTTCCAAACAATTCTGAAACCCAGCAGGGCAAACTCCATTAGATTTCAAGGTCTGAGAGCCTGTGGAATGATGTATTTTCCACAAGCCTGATGGAGCATCAGCTACACCTCTTCAAAGCACTTGCCAAATGGACATGCTCTTTTTGAACACCGAGGCTAATGCTCCACCCCCTCCAAGTACCTGGATGGCAGCTAGACTTTTCCCAAATGGGGGAACAGGCTCCACTTTCTCAGAAGACTGGGGTGGCAGCACTCTTCCTGAACAATGGGGCAGAAGACTCTCCCTCTCCAAGGGCCAAGAAAGACTCATGCTTTCCATATACATGGATGGGCCCATGTTCTTGGTCTGAGGAGATGTCTTTGCTCCAGACCTCAGCTTCCATGGTTCTGGCTTTGAAGCGATTTTTCCTTCAATTTGTCCCTTCTCTGTCCCTTTTAGTCCAGGCTGGCAGGGATTTCATTCATACGGGTCTTGCAAAAACATTTATCAATTTCACATGTAGTACCCAGGAGTACAAACCATCAGTCTAAAGAACTTTCCACAAATCCTTCCGGGATAACTGTATTCTCAATCCTGACCTGCACTGAAATGGCCAATTGGATCCATGCACAGGTAAATCCTCACATGGAGAACTATTTTCTGGTGATTCACTTTCCAGAAGCTCAGATTTTCCGGACCTTCAATTTCTGGTGTCTTTTTGCCTAGGAGTTCAATTCTCAGCTTATCCCCTTACTCTTGCATTTTAATATAAGCTACAAGAGGAAACCAGGCTGCACTTTCCATATTTAGCTTGGAAATCTCCTCAGCTAAATATCTAAGTTCATCACTCTCAAGTTCTGCCTTGCATCCAATATCAGAACTCAATTTTGCCAAGTTCTCTGCCACTTCAAAACAAGGATCACCTTTCCTCCAGTTTCCAATAGCATATTCATCATTTCCATCCAACACCTCATAGGAAGTACCTTTAGCATACATATTTCTAACAACAGTCTCTTCAGTGCAATCTAGGCCTTTTCTATCAATCTCCTCACAATTCTTCCAGCCTGTACCCCTTACCCAATTTTACATTTTTAGTATTTGCAATAGCAACATCCCACTCTCCTGGTACCAAAACCTGTTTTAGTCCTAGGATGTTCAAAGCAAATACCATGAAATGGGTCAGGTTAAACAATGAGAATTTATTTGCTTATGGTTTGGAGGCCAGAAAAATGTCCAAATCAAGGCATCATTAAGGTGATGCATGCTTCCTGAAGACCAGCTGCCAGAGATCCTTGGCTTCTCTGTCACATGGCAAGGCACATGACATCATCTGCTGGTCTTTCATATCTATTCTGGATTTCATTGTTTTCAGCTTCTTGCTTCTGTGGCTTTTGTGGCTTTCTCTTGCTTTCTCTCTCTCTCTCTCTCTCTCTCTCCCCTCATTTCATTTATAATGGACTTCGGTAATAGGACTAAGACCTATCCTGATTGAGGTGGAACACAACTTAACTGAAGTGCTTCATCAAAATGTCCTACTTACAGTGGGTTCACAACAACAAGAATAGATTAAATTTAAGAACATGTTTGTCTGGGTTACATACAGCTTCATACCATCAGACTAGTATTTTCTTGAGGATTTTTGCATCTATATCCATAAAGGATATTGGTCTGTAATTTTCTTTTCTTGTGGTGTCTTTTCTGTCTTTGGAATGAGGGTTATGCTGGCCTCACAGAATGAATTGGGGACTGTTCCTACGACTTCAACTTTTTTGAAAAGTTTGAGTAAAATTGGAGTAAGTCTTCTTAGAATGTTTGGTAAAACTTTCCTTTGAAGTCATCTGGTCCTGGCATTTTGTTTGTTAGGAAGATTTTGATCATTGATTCAATATCTTTACTAGTAATTGGTTTGTTGAAATATTCTATTATTGCTTGAGCCAGAGAAGGCAATTTGTGTGTTTCTAAGAATTTGTCCATTTCATCTACATTATCAAATTTATTGTCATATCCTCTTTTTTTGGTCATTCTGTTAGAAGCATATATCAATGTATTATCATGAAAGCAAGTTATTTTCATTGTGGAAAAAAGAAAAGACAGGTAACCAAAAATAAGGCAAAAGATCTCATTTTTCATAATTGGACTCTTATAGTCTTTTTATTTCCATGGGGTAGGTAGTAATGTCCCTCTTTTCAATGCTGATTTTCAGTTATTTATATCCTCTCTCCTTTTTTCATTGTCAGTCTAGCTAAAGGTTTGTCAATTTTATTGATCTTTTCAAAGAACAAACTTTTGGTTTTGTTGATTCTATTATTTTTTTTATTCACTATTTCATTTATCTCTAATTTTATTATTTCCTTACTTCTCCTCACCTTGGTTTTAGTTTGCCCTTTTTGTCTAGTTCTTCCAGTCTTGAGGTTAGGTCTCTGATTGATGTCTTTCTTCTTTTAAAATGTATTTAGAAATATAAATTTCTCTCTCAGCACTTCCGTTGTTGCAGCACATAAGTTTGGGTATGTTGTATTTTCATTTCATTAGCCTCAAGATATTTTCTAATTTCACTTGTGATTTCCTCTTTAACCCATTGTTCATTTAAGAGTATGTTTAATCTCCATGTATTTGTGAATTTTCCATAACTCCCCTGTTATTGATTTCTAGCTTCATTCCATTGCCATCAGAGAATATACAGTGCATGATTTCAATATTTTTAATTTATTGAGACTTGTTTTGTGACCCAAGATATGGTCTATCCTGGAGAATGATCTGTGTGCAATTGAGCAGAATGGGCATTCTGTTTTTGTTAGATGAATTGTTCTACATCTGTCTGTTTGGTCTAGTGGTTTAGAGTATCATTCAACTCTTGTATTTCCTTGTTGATTTTCTGACTATATGTTCTGTATTAGTCAGCCAAAGGGGTGCTAATGTGAAATACCAAAAATGGATTGGTCTTTATAAAGGGTATTTATTTGAGGTAGAAGTCCACAGTTACCAGGCCAGAAAGTGTAAGTTTCTTCTCTCACCAAAGTCTATTGCCACATGTTGGAGCAAGACAGCTGCCGACATTTGCCAGGGTTCAGGCTTCTTGGGTTCCTTTCTTTCCGGGGCTGCGTTTCTCTCCAGGCTTAGCTCCTCTGGTTCCTCCACAAGGTCAGCTGTAGACAATCAGGCGAATGGCTTGCTTCTCTTCTCCTGGGGCCTTCTCTCCAACATCAAAACTCCAACATCAAAACTGCTTCTGAAAAACTGCTCCCTCTGTCCTTTGCCTTGCCTTTTATATTCGATTCCCCCACCCACCAAGAGGTGGGGCTCAACGCCCTAATGACATGGCCCAGTCAATGCCCTAATCATAACTTTATCATGCCCAGATTAACAGATCAGTTTACAAGCATGATCCAATTATATTTTTGGAATTCATAACTACATCAAATTGCCAAATGGCTACATTCCACCCTCTGAATTCCAAAAATACTTACAATATTAAAACAACTTAAATCAGTAACAATTCAAGTACAAAATCATATCATAATCAGTTTAAAGAAATGCACTTTGTCTTCAGGCAAAATCCCATCTGCTGTAGACCTCTAAAACTTACAAAACCATTTAACTGCTTCCAATACACAAGTGGAAAGACAAAAGATAAACATTTTCAATATTATAAGGAGAAATTGGGATGTTAAACATGAGTCATGGATCCTCTACAGTTCAGTAAACTTGCAGGGCATCCTCCATTCGATTTCAAAGTCTGAGTCATTCTTAAGATGATAGTTTCTTCTCCTTGGGGTCACATGGGAACCCACCCTTTCCACAGGCTTGCCCAATGGCCATTTTCTTGGTTCCACCTTCATCAAGCATCTGGGTGTCAACCAAGCTCCAGACCTCACTTTCCAAGAGTGTTGGGGTGATTGCCACACCTTACCCAATCTTTGGGTTACAGTCTTAGCCCCCCTAGTACAGTGAGGTAAAGACAACATTCCCCCTAATCTTTGGCATACAGATTCAACCCTCTTAGAGCAATGAGTTGACCACCTGGCCTTCCCTAACCTTTGGCATACAGGTTCAACCCTCTCAGAGCAATGGGTTGACCACCTGGCCTTCTCTAATCCATGGGGGACAGGAGCACCCCTCTCAGACCTATGGGGTGCTGGCCTTATCCGCCCTAATCTTTGAGGAATGTGCTCCACCCTCCCTGTACCCTGGGGTAGCAAAACTCTTCCTGTTGGGTGGGGATATTCACCCTCTTCAACTCCTGGGGCAAAGTCACCCTCTCTGTACACATGGGTGGGGCTCCTATCTTGGCCCAAGGCGATGTCTTAATTCCAGATCTCAGCTTCCATGATTTTCTTCCTAAAGCTGTTTCTCCTTCAATCTTTCCTTTCCATGTCCTGTTTTGTCCAAGCTGACAGTGGCTTTGTTCATACAGCACTCTCAAAAACGTTGTTGGTTTAGCATGCAGGAAGCAGGGGTCCAAGCCATCAGACAGTAAGACTTTCCATGCGTCTTTCCAAGATAACTGCATCTTCAATTCTGAGTTACAAGTTCCAGGTTTAGCTAAGTCTTCAAATGGGGCACTTTCATCTGGGAATTTGATTTCCAGAAACTTGGAAGTTCCAGAATCAGTTTCTGTTTTCTTTGTGCCCAAAAGTTCAGTCCTTACTGTATTTCGCTCATCTAGTATTTTGCTATAATCTGCAAGGAGAAGCCAAGCCATATTCTCCGGGTTTACTTTGGAAAGTACTTCAGCTAAATGCTCAGGTTCGCCATTTCCAAATTCTGTCTTCCATTTAACACCAGGAGTTAATCTTGCTAAGATCTCTGCAACTTTAAAACATGGATTGCCTTTCCTCCAGGTTCCAATAATAGTTTCATCATTTACTTCTAAGGCATCATAGAAAGTCTCTTTAGCGTCCATATTACTATCAACAGTCTCTTCAAAGTGATCTAGGCCTTCTCCATCAAGCATTTCACAATTCCTCCGAAAAATACCCCTTACCCATTTATAAAACCGTTCCAACATTTTGGTATATGCAAAAGCACTTCCCCACTCCTTGGTACCAAATTCTGTATTAGTCAGCCAAAGGAGTGCTAATATGAAATACCAAAAATGGGTTGGTCTTTATAAAGGGTATTTATTTGGGGTAGAAGTCCACAGTTACCAGGCCAGAAAGCGTAAGTTTCGTCTCTCACCAAAGTCCATTGCCACGTGTTGGAGCAAGACAGCTGCCGACATTTGCCAGGGTTCAGGCTTCTTGGGTTCCTTTCTCTCCAGGCTTAGCTCCTCTGGTTCCTCCACAAGGTCAGCTGTAGACTATCAGGCAAACGGCTTGCTTCTCTTCTCCTGGGGCCTTCTCTCCAACATCAAAACTCCAACATCAAAACTGTTTCTCAAAAACTGCTCCCTCTGTCCTTTGCCTTGCCTTTTATATTCGATTCCCCCACCCACCAAGAGGTGGGGCTCAACGCCCTACTGACATGGCCCAGTCAATGCCCTAATCATAACTTTATCATGCCCAGATTAACAGATCAGTTTACAAGCATGATCCAATTATATTTTTGGAATTCATAATTACTTCAAATTGCCAAATGGCTACATGTTCTATCCATTATTGAAAGTGGTATATTAAATTCTCCTACTATTAATGTAGAACTATCCAGTTCTCCCTTCACATCTGTTAGGATTTGCTTCATATATTTTGGGGCTCTGCTGTTAGGTGCAGGTATATGCATAATTGTTGCATCTTCTTCTTGAATTGACCCATTTATCAGTGTATAATGACCATCCTTGTCTCTCATAACAATTTTTTGACTTGAAGTCTATTTTATCTGATATGAGTAGAGCTAACCAGCTCTCTATTTTTACTACTAGCATGGTATATTTTTTCTATCCTTTCTCTTTCAACCTACTTGTATCTTTGCGCTTAAGATGAGTCTCTTTCAGACAGCATATAGTTGGGTCATGCTTTTTTATCTATTCTGTCAATTTCTGCATTTTGACTTGTATTGGTCAGCCAAAGGGGTGCTGATGCAAAATACCAGAAATTGGTTGGCTTTCATAAAGGGTATTTATTTGGGGTAGAAGCTTACAATTACCAGGCCATAAAGCACAAGGTACCTCCCTCACCAAAGTTTATTGCCACGTGTTGGAGCAAGATGGCTGCCAACGTCTGTAAGGGTTCAGGCTTCAGGCTTCCTGGGTTCCTCTCTTCCCAGGGGTTGCTTCTCTCCAGGCTCAGGCTTGCTTCTCTCCACAAGGCCAGCTGTAGACTATCAGGCAAACAGCTTGTCTCTTTTCCCGGGACCTTCTCTCCTTCCTCTCGACCAAGCTCCTCTATGTACTTACTTCCCCGGGTTCCAGCATTAAAACTCAGCATCAGAACTCCAACTCAAAACTCCAACTAACTCCTCTGCTCTGCCATGTAGTTTTATCTCTGAGTCCCCACCCACCAAGGGGCGGGGACTCAACATCCTACTGACGTCGCCCAATCAAAGCCCTAATCATAATTTAATCATGCCCAGAGGAACAGACCATTTTACAAACATAATCCAATATCTATTTTTGGAATTCATAAATAATGCCAAACTGCTACAGGCTGGACATTTAAAGTCATCATTTGGGAAGCGGCTGTGGCTCAATCAGTAGGGCTCCCGTTTACCATATGGGAGGCCCCGGGTTCGGTTCCCGGGGCCTCCTGGTGAAGGCAAGCCCGCCCGCGCGGCGTGGTTAGCTGACCCAGCGAGCACAAGCAGCAAGGGGGGGATACCATTTTGCTATTTAGCTTTTTTAAGTCCTATACCTTTTTGTCCCTCAATTCTTCAGTTGATGCCTATGGTAGTTTGAGACTATATGTACCCCAGAAAATAATGTTCTTAAAGCTGGTCCATTCCTGTGGGTGTGAACCTATTGTATGGGGGAACTTTTGATTAGGTTACTTCAGTAAGGCATGAACCAGGGTGGCTCCTAATCCTCTTACTGGAACACTTTATAAGAGATTGAAATTCAGTCAAAGAGGAAAAGAACCACTAATGCAGGTAGCTGAAGAGAAGGAAGCCTGGAGGAGGAGGGAGAGCCCAGCAAACCCTGCCATGTGCCTTGCCATGTGACAAAAGAGTCCAGGATCACCAGCAACTGGTATTCAGGGAGAAAGCATTGCCTGATTTTACCTTGATTTGGACATTTTTCTCAGCCTTGGAGCTGTAAGCTTGTAAGCTAATAAATCCCCATCATAAAAAACCAACCCATTTCTTTTGGAAGCCTAGCAGAGAAAACAATGCTTAATGTTATATTTATTTGATTTTTTTCTAGTTATGTCATATTGAGTACCTTTTCATTTCTATCTGGATATATTTTTCATATATTTTCCTTGTGATTATCATGTGATTAAAATTTAACACTTAAATATAAAGCAATCATATTTGCTTTGATACCAACTTGACTTCAATAGCATGCACTTGTAGTTTCCTTTACCCCTCTGTTCCCCTACATTTTTGTGTACTTGTTACAACTTATATCTTTGTACTTTGTATGCTCAAGACCATATATTTAGCATTAATTTTTATGCATTTGTTTTTTAGCACCTGTAGGAAGTAAGAAGTGAGGTTACATACCAAACAACACAATACAATTGTACTGGCATTTATAATTACCCAAATGATCTCATTTACTGGAGTTCTCTATTTCCTTACGCCACTTTGAACCACTGTCTTGTGTCCTTTCCTTTCAGTCTGAAGAATTCCCTTTAGCATTGCTTATAAGGCAGGTCTCTTGGTGATGAACTCCCTCAACTTTTGTCTTTCTGGGAATGTCTTTATCTCTTCCTCATTTTTGAAAGAACGTCTTGCCTTATATAAAAATCTTGGCTGGCAGTTGTTTTCTTTCAACACTTTAAGTATTTCAACCCCCTGCCTTCTTGCCTCTATGGTTTCTGATGAGAAATCAATATTCAGTTTAATTGGAACTCCCTTGTACATAAACTTTGCTTTTCCATTGCAGCTTTCTGAATGTTCTCCGCTTCCTTTGCATTCAAAAGTGTGACCAATATATGATGGGGTGAGGGGAGCGAAGGTAGCTCAAGTGTTGAGTGCCTTCTTCCCATGTACAAGGTCCCAGATTCGATCCTCGGTACCTCCTGCAACAAAAACAAATGAAAAAACCAACTCTCATTGGGGGACCAGATGTAGCTCGGTAGTCGAGTGTTTGCTTCCCATGTACGAGGTCCTGTGTTCATTCCCCAGTACCTCCTAAAAATGTATATATGATGGGGTGTGATTTTCTTCATGTTTACCCTGTTTGGTTTTATTGGATGTGAATATTCAAATTTTTTTTGCTAAGTTTGGGGAGTTTTCTGTCATTATTTCTTTGATTATTTTTCTGCCCGTTTCTTTCTTTTCCTCTGGGACTCCTATAATGCATTTATTGGTGTGCTTGATGGCTTGACAAAGGTGCCTTAGGCTATTTTCACTTTCAGTTTTTATTTTTTCTTTCAACTCCTCAGCCTGACTCATTTCAAGCATCTTTTTTTCTTCAAGTTCACTGATACTTTCTTCTGCTAGCTCCAATCTGCTCTTAACCCACCTGAGCAATTTTCAACTCCATTAGTTTTATTTGGTTGCTTTTTATTAGCCTGTTTTCTTTTATTGGGCAAGGCTGATATGTTCCAGAGCCTTTTGCCATGTTGTTTGAGAAAGTAGCAGGACTTCCCAGGAAGAAAGTTTAATATTTTATTAGGTTCTGTGTAGGCCTCTGTCTATCCAGAAAACATACCCGAGGCAACAAGTATTCACTTATATACCATAGAAGTACTTAGCTATATAACTTTTAAGATGTTCAAAAGGCCCAGTTTCTTTCTGGACACCTGACCATATCTCCCATCTTTACCGTCTTACCAGGGTTATGTTAATTGACAGGTAGAGCATAAACTATATATTGGCCATGCTTCTCATGTAAAGTTCTTCCTCCTCCTCTTCTTCTTTCCTCTCCCCCCCCCCCCCCCCAGATGAGGCTTTGACCTGCAGCAAGCTGCATGTACTTTCAGAGAAGCTCAGAATAAAACAGTATAGCTGACAAGAAAATTTGGTTGTTTCTGTGGCATATAACATTTTTGCAACACTCCCATACCCCTCCATTTTTGACACTTAAAATTGGTGTGGTACCTTTGTTACAATCGATGCAAGAATGTTAAAATATTACTGATAACTACAGTGCATATATTTTGGTCTTCTTTATTGGTGTTTCCTGGATTTTTGGACTCTTCCTTTGGATGGGCCATGATTTCCTATTTCTTTATTTGTCTTGTACTCTTTGGTTAGCACACTCTACATTTTAATATTTTGAAATTTAACTCTGAGATGTATTCCCTGAGATGTCTGATTCTTGATTTTTTAACCAGCTGGTAATAAGACAGAGATTTTCTTTATCTTCACCCCACCTATCAGGTAGGTCTGCCCAAGGTGAAAACAGTATGCAGGGTCCTCCCTTTTCTTTTTTAGGCTTGTGTCTTGTCCTGTGCTTGTGCTTGTTAATTGGTTTGAATTTCCCCTGTTTACAGGAGTTTGGAAGCCCCTTCTATTTCCCAGGAGACAGACCTCCCTCTCCTGGGTGTTTAAAGCAGGCAATCCTTTGCCCCAGACTGTCTGCCTCTATAGTTTTTATACTAAGTTCATTGTAGCAAGCTGCTTTCACCTGGAAGGCAAACTCTGTGAGTGAAGGCACACTGGAGAGGAGTTTCCCAAGTCATTCATTCCTAGCCAAAACAAGGTCAGGAACCCATGAAAGCGGTGCAGACCAGCTCCAAAGGGCTCTGGGTGGGGACCAGGAATGGCACCAAGAAATTCTTCCAGCTTCCCAAAGCTGGGCTTTCTTAACCTGTTCAGCAGTTTCAGCCCTACACCTAGCTGTCCCCTGCAGCCCTGAGGAAGCATGGGGTCTTTAAGACTTCTCTGCCACCACTTTTGCCCAGATTGGGTTGTAACAATGGCCACCTCAGAGCCGAGTCCCTAGGGATATGAATTCACTAATCAAAAGCCATGATTGGCTGTGATCATCCCTAGTCTTGGGGAAGAGGATTTTTATGCCTTTCTGTCATCAGCGAGCTAGTCAGGGGCTGGACCCCACTGTGACCTTCTCTGAGGGTTGAGGGTGGGAACTAGTAACTGCTGTGTGGAGAGAACAATTTACTGATTTTTACCATAATTTACCAGCCTCTTCCTCCCACTCTTCCCTGGATGCTGTACAGTGTTCTACTTGCCTCTGGAGCTTCAAAATAGTTGATTCAGACAGTTCCTGCCTATTTAATAGTTGTTCTGGTGGAAAGACTGAGTCCTGGAACTCCCCACTTTGCCATCTTCCCACAATCCTCTCCTGCTGTCATTTTTGTTCTATCTGAATAATTTCCTTAACATTTTTTATATTAACTTTTTTATAGTCATTCTCAATTTTTTTCATTACTACTACCTAGAAATGAAATTACTTTTTTAATGATTTTGAATCTTGTGACTTTGTGTTATCAACCTGATAACGAGCATCTACCAAAAACATACTGCTAGCATCATGTATGCCTTTTCTTTATCCATTGATATGACCGTAAGTTATTTGCTTTGAATCTGTTCATATGGTAAACTACATTGATCAATATTATTGAGATATAAGTCACACACCATAAAATTCATAATTTTGAAATATATGATTCAGTGGATTTTAGTATTTTTACAATTTGTGTCACCATTGACACTATCTAACTATGAATGATTTTAATCACCTCAAAAAGAAACCACAGGTGTAGTATGGGGGCATTTTCGGGACTTGGGAATTGTTCTGATTGACATTGCAATGACAGATACAGGCCATTATATATCTTGTCATAAGTTACAAAATTGTGTGGGAGAGAGTGTAAACTACAATGTAAACTATAATCCGCGCTTAGTGGCAATGCTCCAAAATGTGTTCATAAATTGTAGCAAATGTACCACACTAATGAAAGATGTTGTTAATGTGGGAAAATGTGCGAGGGGTAGGGAAAAGAGCATATGGGAATCCCTTATATATTTTTTGTAACATTTATGTAATCTAAGTATCTTTTAAAAAATTTAAAAGTATATTATTAAAAAAAAAAAGAAACCCCAGGCCCATTAGCAGTCACTCCCCAGTCTCCTCTACTACAGATTTCTGTCCTATGTATTTGTCTATTCTGGACATTTCATATAAATGGAATCATACAATATGTGGCCTTTTGAGATTGGCTTCTTTCGCTTAGATTAATGCTTTCAGGATTCATCTATGTTATTGCATATATCAATAAATGATACCTATTGGTGAGTGAATAATATTCAATTCTATGGATATACCACGTTTTGTTTACCCATTAATTCATTGATGGACATTTGGATTGTTTCTAATTTGGGGCTACTGTGAATAAGGCTGCTATGAATATTTGTATACAAATTTATATGCAAATATGTGTTTTCAGATCTCTGGGATATATACCTGTATTAGTCAAGGTTCTCTATGGAAAAATAACTGACAGGGGATATCTGTAAATTGTATTTGCTTTTATAAAATTCTCTCACTTGACCGTGAGGATGCCCAAGTCCAAATTCCACAGGGCAGGCTGCAAACCAGGGGCTCCTATGAAGGTCCTGGATGAGTTCCCAGGAGACATTGGCTGCTAATGTGGAGCTGGGAATTCTCTCCCTGAATGCTGAAATCACTTCCCCTTTTAAGGCCTTCATGTGATTGCATAAGAAGTCTCTCATTGCTAATGGCAATCTCCTTGGTTGATTGTAGATGTAATCAAACATCTATGTAATCAGCTCACTGATGATTAAAGTCCATGAGATGTCCCTGTATTGCAATTAGCCCAGTGCTTGCTTGACCAAACAACTGGGCACCATTTCTTAGCTGAAGTGACACATTAGCCTAACCATCACAGTCCACTCCTTGTCAATTTGGCAGCCATACACATCACCTTAAACCATACTTATTCTCTAAATAAAAGCAATAACAGACATATACATATGTTTTGGCCTAACAATATTCAACTGTCCTGCATATAATCAGAAATGCACTAATTTCCTCCAGAATAGGGTGCAAGTGCTTAGGTAATACTCACTCTTAAACTTGACATCCTTAAATATTACGACATGAAACTAATACAACTTGTGTCATATGATAAGGGGAAAAGTTAGGGAATAAAACAATGATATTCATTTTATGTATATATATAGCCATACTCATAATAAAACAAGGAAGACATATTCATGACCATTACAGTCCTTGTTTCTGTAACTGGTCACATGGTCAAAGTTCATATTTATCACTACCTTCTTCCACTACCCATTCCATGTTTCCTTTACCCTCAGCAAACACCTAAGTTGGCTATGGTTCTTTGCATGCTGAGGTGACCCAAACTTTCATTCCTGAAGATTCTGGGCCATTGTTAGTCCTGCTTAGATTGGGTTGTTGCAATTTTCCATTGACTTTAATCACAGAGCATGGTAGTACTAAGAGATGCCCTGGAGGGTCTCTTGTATTCCAGGCAAACTTTTCTTTACCTCCGTTATGTAGGTGCTGTCCTGTTTCCCCCTGATAGTCAGGATCAATCGCCCCAACCAGGACAGTAATTCCATTCTTTGTCTGTTGATTCAGAGGCACGAGGAGCCCAAAGTGGCCAGGTGACAGTTTTAACTTCCAGTTCAATGGAATCATTGTTGTGTTCCCTGATGGAAACACTCCTCCTTTTGGAACTAAGTCATGTAGACCAGCAGAGATTAAGGTTGCAGGGACAGGAAGCAAAAATTTTCCTAGTGGACCACAAAGGGTAATAGTGAGAGGTGCCACTCCCATTTCCACCCCTTGATACCTGGACCCATGAATCCTGGCTATGGGAGAAACAGCACCATAGAGTGGACACTGATTTAGAGCATACACAGCCTCCTGGAGAGCATTGCCCCAGACCTGCAAGGTATTACCACCTAGCAGACACTGTAAATTTGTCTTCAAAAGGGCATTCCACTGTTCTATCGATCCAGCTGCTTCGGGATGATGGGGAACATGGTAAGACCAGTGAATTTCATGAGAATGTGTCCATTCCCGCACATCATTTGCCGTGAAATGGGTTCCTTGATCAGAAACAATGCTGTGTGGAATGCCATGGTGGTGGGTAAGGCATTCAGCAAGTCCGCAGATGGTAGTTTTGGAAGAAGCATTGCATGCAGGGAAGGCAAACCCATATCTAGAGTATGTGTCAATTTCAGTTAAAACAAATTGCTGCCCCATCCATAATGGCAGCGGTCCATGTAATTAACCTCTCACCAGGTAGCAGGCTGATCACCTCGGGGAATGGTGCCATATCAGGGACTGAGTATGGGTCTCTGCTGCTGGAAGATTGGGCACTCAGCAGTGGCTGTAGCCAAGTCAGCCTTGGTGAGGGGAATCCATGTGGCTGAGCCCATGTGTAATCTCCATCTCTACCACCATGGCCACTTTGTTCATGAGCCCATTGGGCAATGACAGGAGTGGCTGGGGAAAGAGGCAGAGCATTAGCCACAGAGCAGGTCATCTTATCCACTTAATTATTAAACTCTTCCTCTGCTGAAGTCACCCTCTGGTGAGCATGCACGTGGGACACAAATACGTTAATGTTTTTGCCTACTCAGAAAGGTTCATCCACATACCTCTTCCCCACCTCTTTGTCACCAGTTTTCCAATCATGAGGAATGGGTTGTCTCCAAAATCCGAAGAGACCAACTAAGCTTTGTGCTTCCTTTTTGGTTGTAGGAGGGGCAGATGCAACAGCTTATCTTTCACTTTAGAAGGGATATCTTGACATACTCCACACCACTGGACACTTAGAAATTTCACCGAGGTGGAAGGCTCCTGTAATTTTTTTAATTAATTTTTTAAATTTTTAAAGTAGCTTTAGATTACATAAATGTTACATTAAAAATATAAGGGATTCCCATATGCCCCACTCCCTCCCCCTCCCACACATTCTCACATTAACAACATCCTTCATTAGTGTGCTACATTTGTTACAATTGATGAACACATATTGAAGCATTGCTACTAATCATGGACCACTGTTTACATTATAGTTTACTCTCTGTTCCACACAATTTTGTAGGTTATGACAAAATATACAATGGCCTGTATCCATCACTGCAATGTCATGCAGAATGAATCCGTGTCCTGAAGATACCCCCATATTACACTTATTCTTCCCTTTCCCATCACTCAGAACCTCTGACAGCCACTGCCTTTAAATCAATGATACAAGTTCTTCCATTGCTAGAATAATAATAAGTCTATAGTAGAATAAACAAAAGTCTACTTTAGTCCATTATTCCTTCCCAAATCTAGAGGATTTTGGGATTGTGATGCCCACACTGGTTCTAATTGAGAGGGAGCTTAGATCTCATGTTGCCCCTGTATTTTTGTTGGATTTAGCTCCCATCTCTTTCATGCAAATGCTTTACCAATAAGTCTAGAGTCATTGCTACTTCTTGCTCACTAGGTCCAATCAACATAATATCATCAATAAAATGGACCAGTGTGATGTCTTGTGGGAGGGAGAGATGATCAAGGTCCCTGCAGATAATATTAAGACATAGGGCTGGAGAGTTGATATACCCCTGAAGGAAGACAGTGAAGGTATATCACTAGCCTTTGCAGCTGAAATCAAACTGTTCTTGGAGTTCCTTACTAATGGCAATTGAGAAAAAAAGCATTTGCCAGATCAGTAGCTGCATACCAGGTACCAGGGGATGTATGATTTGCTCAAGTAATGATATCACATCTAGGACAGCAGCTGTGATTGGAGACACCACCTGGTTAAGTTTACAATAATATACTGTCATCCTCCAAGGTCCATCGGTTTTCTTCACGGGCCAAATAAGAGAGTTGAATGGGGATCTCGTGGGAATCACCACCACTGCCTCCTTCAAATCCTTGATGGTGGCACTGATCTCTGCAATCCTTCCAGGAATCTGGTATAGCTTTTTAAAAAAAAAATTATTTTATGTATTTATTCCCCCACACACACCCTTGTTTGTGCTCGTTGTCTGCTCATTGTGTGCTCTCTGTGTCTGCTCATCTTATGTTTTTTTAGGAGGCACCAGGAACTGAACCTGGGACCTCCCACATGGGAGGGGGGCACCCAATCGCTTGAGGCACCTCTTCTCCCTGTTTTTTGTGTCTCTCATTGTGTTTCCTCATTGTGTCTCCTCATGTGTCATTTTGTTGCCTCATTTTGTTGCATCATCTTGTTGTGTAATCTTTTTTTTTTTTTTATCAGGAGGTCCGGGGTATCGAACCTGGGTCCCTCCATATGGGAGACGGACGCCCAACCAGTTGAGCTACATCCGACCCCCATTGTTGTGTAATCTTGTTGCATCAGCTCACAGCATCAGCTCACTGCATCAGCTTGCTGTCTTGCTTGTCTTCTTTAGGAGGCACCAGGAACCGAACTTGGGACCTCCCATGTGGTAGGCAGGCACCCAACTGCTTGAGCCACATCCACTTCCCCTGGAATTGCTTTTGATTTACTATTTTGCTAGGGAGGGCAGTTCTAGTTCTTGGCCTTTCCTACCATAATAACCTTCACTCCACAAGTCAGGGATCCAGTGTGGGGATTCTGCCAGTTATTGAGTATGTCTATTCCAATTATGCATTCTGGAATGGGGAAATAACTGCAGAATGGGTCCGGGGACCCACTGGACTCACTGTGAGATGGATCTGTGCGAAAACTCCGTCAATCACCTGATCTCCATAAGCCCATACTCTGACTGGTGGATCACAGTGATATTTTGGGTCTCCTAGAATTAATGTCACTTCTGAACCAGTGTCCAATAATCTCTGAAATGTCTGATCGTTTACTGTTCCCCAATGCACAGTACTCTGGTAAAAGGCCATACACAGGTCTCTTTGGGGGAAAGCTGGGAGGAAGATTAGCAGTATAAGTTTTTAGGAGAGTTAACAAGATCCTTCCCTAAGGGGATCTGGCCTTCCTCTCATTCAAGAGCCTCTGGGTCTGTAAACTGTCTCAAGTCTGGGGATTGATTAAGGGGCTGTGATTCTCTGTGTCTGTAATTCAAGTTAGGGTTTTGTTCATTTGACCTAGAACCCTACTGCTTATACAGATCTAGTAGGATTTTAATCGACTGCCCATGTACTTCACTTATAGGTACCCCATGATCTATTAACCAATGTGATAGGTCTGTGGGACCCAAACTCTTGATTGTTGCTTTGAGTCTGCTTTTCATTGTGGTAGCCATGCCTACCTTGTCTTTGGTGATTAACTGCTGATATTTGGCTTTTACCAGCCCGAGATCCAATCCTTCCCATAATGTTTAAGGATTCTAGTTCCATGACAGCAGTTCCCACAGTAATATCTGGACTACAGAGAAGAGCAACCAGAGAGCTCTTCAGAGAAGATGGATTTAGTCTTACAAATTTATTCCTCACAGTCCTGTTTAAAGGTTGATCTCTGGACATTACTGGAGTGGGTGGACAGGTCTTAAATGGTAAATCCATTCTAGCATTCCAATCTCTCTAAACCTTTGAATTCCCTCTTCTACAGTATACCAGGGTAAATCGGGATCTCAACCTCAGACTTTCTAGGCCATCTTTTGGTCCATGTTTCAGTCAGCCACACAAACTGTTAGAGCTCTTTCTAACCCCTCATGCTACAGCATTGAATCCAGAATTTCTGCTTAGTGGGCCCATATCAATAAATTCAGCTTGACAACTTTATATTCCTTCCACCATTATCCCATACCCTTAATATTCATTCCCACACATATTTCCCTGGTTTCTGTCTTTATAAATTTGAAAACTCATGCAGTTCTTTTAAAGTATAGTGTACTTCCTCATGTGTCACACTTTGTATTTCGCCTTTAGGGACTTGTGATTTTAGTCTAGTAATAGGTCTTGAAGAGAAGAGGGGTGGAGGGGGTAGATAAGGAGAAGGATTAGAAATGTCTTGCAAGCTACTGACTTCAGGGCATTTGTTCACATTTTTGTCTGGTGAGACAGGATTAATAACTTCAGACAGGGGTTGGATGTCAGACACCTCAGGGCAGAGTTGAGGTTGGGCAGTGCAGGCTGGAGTTTGGCTGGTACCTACCTCGGGGCTGGGAGAAGGTCTGTATTCCTTGGGACAGGCAGGAGGCTGGCTGATACAAGCTTGACATTGTGTGGTCTCCACAGGGCAGACCATTACAAGTTTATCTGGCAAAGTCTCAGCAGAATTTAAGGTTTCACTGTCCCCACCGATACCATCAACCCATACGTCTCCATTCCAATTCTCAGGGATTCATTCCTTTATAATCACTGCCCTCACTTTAACAGCAGAGACCTTGCAAGGCTGAGATTTTACTTTCTGTTGGAATTTTGCTATGTGTACAATGACCTTTCTTTTGTAACTGTATCTAGAGTATTTAGGAACAACCATTGTGTTTTTAGACTCCACAAAACTCTGTTAAGGTGTTGAAAACACACACCCAGATCCTTGCCTCTTATAAGCCTAGAAGTAGTTGAATGCAGTGGTGATATTTCGCATATCCCCTTTGTCAACTCACATCATGGACTGTCAGTGGCCTCTTGATTACTGGAAACAGAGTCATTAGTGCTCTTGAATCCAATCAGAGTAGAGAGTCAATTGCAAAAATGCTAGAACCACCTCAGAAATACCATTTTTAAGATTCTGTTTCTCAAGAACCACTCTTGGTACCAATCTGTATTAGTCAGGATTTTCTAGGGAAACAACCAAGAGGGGATATCTGTAAATATGAGATTTTATAAAATTCTCTCATGTGACCAAGGGGATGCACAAGTTCAAATTCTGCAGAGCAGGCTGCAAACCATGGGCTCCGATGAAGATCCTTGATGAGTTCCCAGGAGAAGTTGGCTATCTGAAGTGGAGCTGGGAATTCTCTCCATGAATGCTGAAATCACTTCCCCTTTTAAGGCCTTCAACTGATTTTTTTTTAAACTTTATTTTGTACATTTAATAATTGAAAACATAAACAATTAAAAACTAAAAAGTAAACACAGATGAATAAATATATACATTTCTCAATTAAATGTAATGGATACATGTAAATTTTTTTTTTAATCAAACAATATATTACACAATATATTTGGTTCATAGTAATGCATTCATACAGCATTTGTCCTTTTGTGTCTGGCTTGCTTCACTCAACATAATGTCCTCCAGGTTCATCCATGTTGCCATATGCTTTATGACTTCATTTCTTCTTACAGCTGCATAATATTCCATCGTGTGAATAGACCACAGTTTGTTTTTCCATTCATCTGTTGATGGACACCTGGGTTGTTTCCAACTTTTGGCAATGGTGAATAATGTGGCTATGAACATCAGTGTGCAGATGTCTGTTCGTGTCACTGCTCTCAGTTCTTCTGGGTATATACCCAGTAGTGGTATTGCAGGGTCACGTGGCAAGTCTATATTCAACTTCTTTAGGAACTGCCAAA
>JAKSZT010054140.1:665327-687188 GCA_026826555.1 Tolypeutes matacus
TTATTTATTTATTTATTTATTTATTTATTTATTTATTTATTTATTTAATATTTTAAAAGATGCTTAGATTACATAAATGTTACACAAAAATTACAGGGATTCCAATGTTCCCCACCTCCCACACCTCCCATAATATCCCACATAAACATCTTTCATTAGTGTGGTACATCACCTGCAATGGATATACACATCCTGGGGCTTTGCCACTAAGCATGGACCATAGTTCACATTGTAGACCATACTCTCTCCCACACAATTCTGTGTGTTATATGCTGATGTAAAATAGCCTATATCTGTCCTTGTAATGTCACTCAGGATAATTCCCAAGTCCCAAAAAAGGGACCTGCTTTTCCCTTCCCTACCCCAAAAGGGTCCAGTGGCCACTGGCTCCTCCTCACTGTTGTAATTTCTTCCATTGCTTGAATCACAATATGTCTACAACAGAATACCATTAAGTCCACTCTAGTCCATAGCTCTTCCCCCAATCCTGAGGAGTTTGGGATGGTGATGTCCACTCCACCTCCAAGTGAGAGGGGGCTTATAGCCCATGGATACAGTGGATGGGATTATCCTGCCTGCAGCTGCAGGCTCTCTCCATTCCCTGGGATAGCCGTTGTCCATCATCGTCTCCTCACCAGGTGACTTGGGTGAGTCCATTGAGCTGTAGAGTAGGAGTTACAGCTCCACCGAGATTCCAGACACAGCTGGCACATGGGCAGGCCAGAGGCTCCAGTCTCTGGAAGTACACCTACAAACTCCAGCATCACATATAGGTTTGAGTAGAAGGGACTGATGGACCCTGTGCAGGGAGGACTTATTTGAGTCCAACCCTGTCACTCTCAGGAGCACAGATTCCAAAGTAGAGCCCACTGATAAGACATCAATCTCTGGATCTATCCCCCCTTATATAGGACCTGGGTGTCTCCAGAACCCTCAGGAGCCCCTCTGTGTGGGGTGATATCCACTTTGGTGTTCTATGAGATCCTACTGAGGTGTGCATAAGCATTACCTCTGGGATCAACTCCCAACTCTCTCTAGTGTATTTTTAATGTCATCTATTGTACCTTCCATTCCCATAAGTTTTGTTATTTTTCTTTACATGCTTTCAAATTATTCATGTTCACTGAGTGTCTACTTAACATACTTTATCTCTTTAGCCATAATTTCCTTCATCTCCTTGAATTGATTTAGGAGATTTTTTGATGAGGTGTTCAAATTCTGTATCTCCTCTGACTTTTAAATTTCCTCCTTTGCATTGGCCATATATTCCTGTCTCTTACTATAGCTTGAAATTTTTGGCTGATGCCTGGACATCTGATTATCTTGATGAGATTATTCTTAAGGTCAGTTACTTTCTTGTTTAAAATTTTGTTGTTGATTGGCTTTGTGTTAAGGCTCTTCTTTGATACTTGGTTCATCAGTATTTCTCAATGAAAACAGGACCAGGACCCCATGAAAGGGCACAGACACATTCCACAGGACACTGAGGAGCGGGTCAGGAAATTTACCCAAAAGTCCTGACCCACCCCGCAAATGTTACTCTTTGGCAATCTTTTCCCCACAGCCCTGAGAAGGCTGGGTATTTCTAGCTGTCTGTCAGCTCCATCCCAATGCAAGTGGAAACTGGTGTGGCAGTGCATGGCCAGGCCTGGTTGAGCCCACAGGATCCAGCAGAAAATTCATCAGCCACAAGCTGCATCAGTACTGGGCCATATCCCTCCTTGTTCTTTGGGAAGTGGATTTTTCCAGCCTTACCAGAGCACAGCAGCCTGCCAGGCAGTGACTGACCAACTCGAGGCTGCTTGCCTGGACGTTGGGAGATAGGCACCAAGAGGTATGGGAGCAAGTTACTCACAGACTTTGCTGCAGTTTCTCAGTGTCTTTGTCCCAGTCTTTACTGGATGCTGTGTAGTACTCCCCTGGTCTCTGGAGCCCCAGAACAGCTGTTCTGGAGGGTTTCTGCCAGTCCACTAGTTGTTTTTTTGGGAGACACTTGAGCCCTGCAACTCCCTAATCCTCCATTTTCCTGGAAATTTCCCCGGTTCTTTTTAGTTGTTTAGACATGGTTTTCTTTAGCTATTTGAGCATATTTTAAATAGCTTATTTAAAGTCTATCTACTAAATCTGATGCCTGGGCTTAATCAGGGACAGTTCCTATTGAATGCTTCTTTTTTCTTGTGCATGGGCCTTACTTTATTGTTTCTTTGAAAGTTTCATATTTTTGTTGAAAGCTGGGCATTTTAAATATATAATGTGAAACACTGTGTTTGTTATTGTTGTTGTTTTTTGCGGCTGTTCTTGTTTGTTGTTTTAATGACCATTCTGACCTAATTTTGTAAAGTCTTTATTCTTTGTCATATGTGGCCACTGAAGTGTCTGCACATTTTCTTATTTGGCCATCTAATGATTGCCCAGAAACTTACTGAGATTCCTGGAACAAATAAATCTCTGAGGCTTTGCTGAGGGACTCTTTGAGCTGTTGGGGCATGCCTTCAAAACTCAGGCAATTGACAACTCTACCTTAGCCTTTGTGTCTTGTTTGCACAGTGACTCATGGTCAGTCAGATGTCAGAGACTGGGCCTTTCTCAGATCTTTCCTGTGCAAGCACACAGCCCTAGGACTGTCCATGGCCCTTCTACTTCTCCACAGCTTTTCAAGTCCCTGTGGACATTTCATTCCCCAGCTTTTCCTTTTTAGCATTTTAGTTAGTCTATTGTTTGACCCAACTCTAATCCATCACTCAGGAAGCCAAAAAGTTCACTTTCCTTTAGAGGTTTCTGCATGCTACATTCCCCTTAGTGGTAGGCTTTTCACACTCTGAACTTCAACCTAGCTTTGTAAGTGAGCCTTACAGGGAACCACCAAGCAGGGAAAATGGCAATTCTTTGGGAATTTTTGTTCCTGCTGGTATTTGCCAAGCTGCACTATGGAAGTTGGCTATTATTTTACAAGATACTGCTAAACTGGAGCAGAGGTTGGGACTAGTAGATGATAAAATGCTACAAAACTCGCTGGTTTTATTGAAATTCTGCTACTTTTCTTGATTAAATGATCCCTGATTGCTGCAGCCCTTTGGTTAATTTCGAGTTCTAAAAAGTTGATTCTGACCGTTTTTGCCAGTTTTGTTGTTGTTATGGAAGGATGAATTTTTGGAGGCCCTTACCTGGTCATTTTTGATGATTCTAACATTGATTGATTTTTGAATGCTAAATGATCCTTCAATTAATGGGATAAGGTAAAGTTTATCATAAAGTCACTGGATTTAATTTGCTAAAATTTTGTTAATGATATTTGTGACTAAGTTCATGAGAGATCTTTGTAGTTTTTTGTTGTTCTAATGGCTTGGTCAGGATTTGGAGTCAGCATTATGGTGACTACATATAACAAACTGTGTCATTTACTTTCTTCTTCTATCTTCTTAAAGAGTTTGTCAGAAATTGTTATTATCTCTTCTTTAATATTTGAAGAAAAATTCTCTAGTGAGGTTTTCTGGCCAGGAGCTTTCTCTGTGGGAAAGATTTTTTAAAATTGTAAGTTTAGTTTTGTTTGTTAAGTATGGTGCTATTCTGGGTTATTAATCTTTTCAAATAACTAACTTTTTGTTTTGTTGACTTTCTCTATTGTTTTTATTTTTTGTTCTATTTCATGTAATTCTCCTCCTATAGTTTTTGTTTTCTTTTTCTTACCTTGTGTTTAATTTGCTTTTCTTTTTCTAGCTTTAAGTAGAATCCTTTTTAACAAATCAATTTTATTGATACATATTAATAAACATACAATTTATCCAAAGTGTACAATCAATGGTATTTGCTATAATCACATAATTGTGCATTCATCACTTCAATCATTATTAGAGCATTTTCATTATTTCAATAATAGTAATAATAAACAAAAAACAGACAAACAAACAAACAAGAAAATTCCTCACCTCTCAGTCTCTCTATGCTTCCTCCACTGTACATAGATGCTGTTTCTGGCTATTCGATCCAAAGTGTATAATCACAATGGCTTTTAGTATAATCACAATGTTGTACATTCATCATCTCAAAAATTTTAGAACAATTTCATTACTCCAAAAAGAAAGACTCCACACCCTTTAGTATTCCTCAGACCTACGTAACCACTAATCTCCTTTCATCTTTATAAATTGATTTATATTTACATTTTATATAAATGGAATCATGCAATATGTAGTACTCTGTATCTGGTCTCCTTCACTTAGTATAATGTTTTTTTTCTGTCTGATATTAACATTTTGTACTATTAACTTACATTTGTCCCACTTTAAAGAAAAACGACCTTATATATGCAATTTTTAAGAACCTTAGATCATTGATTTTACACCTCTTTTCTCTTTTAATATAGGTATTTATATTTATTAATTTCTCTAAGTGGTCTTTTATTTTCATCCCATAAATTTTACTATGTTGTATTTTCAGTATTGTTCAGTTTGAATTATTTTATATATTTTTCTTGTTATTTCTTTGTTTACTTATTTGGATTGCTTTCCAAACATTTGGGGATTTTGAGGCTATCTTATTGCTTAGAAGGGTGTATTTTATAGCCTACCATATTGTTTACCTTATTTAATGTTCTATGTGAACATAAAAAATGTGTTGAGTGTAATTTTCCATAAATATCAATTAGATCAAGGTGGTTGATAGTGTTGTTCAAATTCTCTAAATATTTTCTTTTTTTCTGGTTACTGTGAGACAAGAGTATTAAAATATCTACTGTGATTGTTTATTTCTCACTCAATTCTGTCAATTTGCTTCATTTATTTTGGAGTTCAGTTATTATGTGTTTACATGTTTCTTATTGTTATGTCTTCCTGACGAATTGACCTTTTTAAAAAATTATCATTGTGATATCTTTTATTTCTAGTATTGCAATCTTTCATGGTTACTACGTAGATGGTATAAATTTAGACATACATTCCTTATGCTTATTGTTCCAATGATATACCTTTTTCTATTCTTCTGCTTACAGTCTGCCTATGTATTTATATTCAAAGTGTTTTTCTTGTAAATGGAATACTATTGCTCTTTTCCCCCATAGTCCATTCTAATAATCTTTGCTTTTTATATGAAGGGTGGAGTCAACTTACATTTAATGTCATTATTTGCATGGTTGAGTTTAAGCCTATCATTCCGGTATTTGCTTTCTATTTTTCCTGTCTATTCCTTTTTCTTTGGTTCCTCTTTTCCTGCCTTCTTTTGATGAATTGATTATTTTTAGTACTATATTTTATATCCTCTATTTAATATTTAGTTATTATCCCTTTGTGTTATTTTTACTGATGACTGTAGAGAATATGATATGCATTTTTAACTTGTCACATCCTACATCAAATAAGATTATTGCACTACATATACAATTTAAGATGGTTGCAAAAGAATAATTCCATTTAATCACTCCTATCTTTAGTGTTCTTGTTTTCATATATTTTATTTCATATTTTATAACCTCCACCATACATTGATATTACTTCTGCATTAAAAAAATCAAGTCTTTTAAAATTTAAACATATTATAACATGTATATAATATAAATATAAAAATAAGACATTTATTTTATATATAATATTTTATATTATATGATGTATATATAATATATATTTTATCATGTAAATGTGTATACATATGTGTGTATGGGTAAATATGCGATATATATTTTCTTGTGTCTGTCCATATTTTATATATATGTTATACACACACACATATATATTCACATACCTACATACATATGGGTAAATATGTGGGTAAGTATAGAGGAATTTTTTACATATGTACATTTATATGATTATTAAAATGTTGTTTTATAGTTACCTACATATTTACCTGTTCTGGGACTCTTCCTGCAGCAACAATTTTCTTTTGGTATCATTTATTTTCAATTTAAAGAACTTACGTCCGGATTTTGTGATAATCAGGGTAGGCTAAATAGTCACTATATTAGAAACCATGCATGTGTCCCCAGACCTAGTTTTTCTCCCTAGGTCTGGCTTTTAGAATGCTGGTGATAAACTAAGCCTGATTTATTATATGACCATCCCGTATGGGAAAAGTCTAACTCTAGGTATCTTTGGTCAACCTTAAGAGATAAAGCAGGGGGATGGATGTGGCTCAACAAATGGTTGGGCATCGTCTCCCATATGGAGGAACTTGGGTTCGATCCCTGGGATCTCCTGGTAAAAATTAAAAAAAGAAAGATATAGAAAGAGAGTGGGCCGTCAGGCCCCATGAGTGAGTAAGCCCCCCAGGCTCCACGAGCGGGTCACCGTCAGGCCCTGCATCGCAGGTGAGCCGCCAGGCCCTGTGCATAGGTATGTCGGCTCCGTGCACGGGGTGCGCTGTCAGGCTCCACGAGCCTCGCAGCAAGATGATAACAGGGGAGTGACACAAGGGGGAGCCAAGAAGAGACATACCGAAAAACCAGGAACTAAGGTGGTGCAGGTGGTAGGACACCTCTCTCCTACATCGGAGGTTCTGAGGATTGAATCCCAGTGAAGACAAGAGGAGAAGGATGAGAAGAGAGGGCAGGAAACGAACACAGAGAGTTGCCCAGCGAATGGACACAAAAACAGCAAAAATGGGGCAGGGGGGTGTAAAAATGGGTAAAAGTAAATAAATAAATAAACAAATCCTTAAAAAATGTATAGGGGAGTAAGATACAAACTATAGTTAGTAGTAATACTTTGACGATGCTCTTTCATAATTTGTTAACAAACGTTTCACAACAATGCAAAGTATTTGTGGTGGGATGATGTGTGAGAGCTCTGTATGATGTTATGCATGTTTGTTTTGTAAGTTCACAATGTTTACTGAACACTTATAGTTTATGTATGTTCATGTATGAATGATATACTTCAATAAATTGTTTATTTAAAAAAGGAGCTTATTTCAGTTTTTCTTATAGAGTGGTTCTGCTGGAGATGAATCCTCTTAGCTTTTGACTCTGAATTGTTCTTATTTTTCTTTCATTTTTGATGATATTTTGTTGGATGTAGAATTCTAGCTGACAGTTTATTTTCCTTTCATCACTTTAAAGATATGTTTCCACTGTCTTTTTTACTCTCTCTTTTTTTTTTTTTTTTTTTTTTTTTTTTGAGAAGTCAGCTCTCATTCTTATTGTTGTCCCTTGTATAAAATGCATGTTTTTTTTCTGTGGCTGCCTTTAAGGTTTTCTCTTTATATTTGAATTTCAGAAGTTTGACTATCATGGGTAGAGTTGAAGAGTTTCTTCATATTTATCTTGCTTAGATTTTGCTGTGTTTAATGGACCTATTTATTGATATCTTTCATGAGTTTTGAAAAGTTCTTGGCCATTATTTCTTTTTTGTCCATCCAATATATTTCTCTTTATTAGAGAAGTTTCAGGTTTACAAAAAATCATAAACAAAACACAGTATTCCCATACACTACCCAACCACCACATCTTGCATTGGTGGGAAACAGTTGTTACAACTGATGACAGAACATGTTTATAATTGTACTATTAACTATAGTCCATATCTAACTAAGGGTTCACTGTATAGTGTAGTTCCATGGATTTTAAAAAAAAATTTATTCTTTTACTATATATGCAATCTGACATTTCCCTATTAATCACAGTCAGCTATCTATTTCAGTGTTGTTAGTTAAGTTCATAGTGTTGTGCTACCATCACGACCATCCATTACCAAAATATTTCCATCATTCCAAATAGGAACCCTTTACATTAAGGAACACTTAAGTTCCCATTACCTATCCCCACACTCTCTCTTGATAACCTCTATTCTAGATTCTGACTCTGAGTTTTCTTATTCTAATTATTTCAAATCAGTGAGATTGTGCATTATTTGTCCTTTTTTGTCTTGCTTATTTTACTCAACATGATGTCTTCATCGTTCATCCATGTTGTCATATGTACAGGCCTTCACTCATTTTTCTAGCTGAATAATATTCCATTGTGTGTATATCCATTCATTGGTTGATGAACACTTGAGTTGCTTCAATTTTTTGGCAATTGTGACTAATGCTGTTATAAGCATCAGTGTGCAAATATCTGTACGAGTCTCTGCTTTACATTCTTTTGGGTACATAGGAGCAGTGGGATTGCCAGGTCATATGATATTTTTATACTTAGCTTTCTGAGGAACTGCCAAACTGCCTTCCACAGCAGCTGCATCATTTTGCATGGCCACCAGCAATAAATGACTGTTCCTCATTCTCCGTGTCCTCTCCAACACTTGTTATTTTCCTTTTTTTTTTCATTGTAGTTATTCTAATGGATGTGAAATCGTATCTCATTGTTTTGATTTGCATGTCCCTGATGGCTAATGATGTTGTCCATCTTTTCATGTGCTTTCTGGCCACATGTATATCTTCTTTGGAAAGATGTCTATTCCAGTCTTTTGCTCATTTGTTAATTGTGTTGTTTGCCATTTTCTTGTTAAATTGAGGGATTTCTTTATATGTTCTTATTAAACATTTATTGGATATGTGGTTTTCAAATATTTTCTCCCATTTGTAGGTTGTTTTACTTTAATGATAAAATCCTTTGAGGTGCATAAATTTTAAATTTTGAAGATTTTCCATTTATCTATTTTTTAATCTTTGTTTCTTGTGCTTTGGATATGCAGTCAAAAAAACCATTGCCCAACATAAGGTCCTGGAGATGCTTCCTTACATTTTGTTCTAGGAGTTCGATAGTTCTAGCTTTATTTATAGGTCTATATACAGGCCTGTAATCCACTTTGAGTTGAGTTTTGTATATGGTGTGAGGTAGAGTCCTCCTTTTTTTTTTTTTTGCAAATGGAGGTCCAGTTTTCCCAGCACTATTTGTTGAAGAGATGATTCTTTCCCAGTTGAGTGGTCTTTGCCCTCTTGTCAAAAATCAGTTGTCCGTAATTGTGTTTATTTCTGAGCTCTCTGTTCTATTCCATTGGTCTACATTTCTGTCCATGCTGTTTTGATTACTGTGGCTTTGTAATAGTGTTAAGATCGGGAAGTGTGAATCCTCCAATTTCACTCTTATTTTTCAAGATGGCTTTAACTATTTGGGGCCCCTACCCTTCCATATAAACGTGATGATTGGCTTTTCCATTTCTCTAAAGAAGGTTGTTAGAATTCTTATTTAGATTGCATTGATCTATGTTAATTTTGATGCGATTGACATCTTACACTATTTAGTGTTCAATTCCAAGAACATGAAATGTCCTTCCATTTATTTAGGTTTTCTTTGATTTCTTTTAGCAATGTATTGTAGTTTTATGTTCAAGTCCTTTCCATCCTTTGTTAGATTTATTCCTGGATATTTTATTTTTATTTAGTTGGTATTGTGAATAGAATTTTTTCTTGATTTCTTCTTCCAGTTGCTTATGAATGGGAACATCACTGATTTTGGGGTTTTGAACTCATACCCCACCACTTTAATGAATTCATTTAACAGCTCTGGTAACTTTGTTGTGGATTTTTCATGGTTTTCAGTATATAGAAACATGTCATCTGCAACTAGGGAACGTTTTATTTCTTCCTTTCTAATGTGGATGTCTTTTATTTCTTTTTCTTGCCTTCATGCCCTGGGAAGAACTTTCAGTACAATGTTGAATAAGAATGGTGACAATGGACATCTTTGTCTTGTTCCTGATCTTAGAGGGACAACTCTCAATCTTTCACCATTAAGGAGGATATTAACTGTTGGCTTTTCATATATGCCCTTTATTTATCATGTTGAGGAAGTTTCTATTCCCAGTGTTCTGAGTGTTTTTAATAAAAAAAAAAGGCTGTTGAATTTTGTCAACTGCCTTCTCTGCATAAATTGTGAAAAATACGTATTTTGTCCTTCATTATGTTAATGCGGTGTATTACATTATTTGATTTTCTTATGTTGAAACAACTTTGCATATCAGGGATAAATCCCACTTGATCGTGGTGTGTATGCTTTTGGATTCACTTTGCTAGTATTTTGTTGAGGCATTTTGCATCACTATTCATAAAAGATATTGGCCTGTAGTTTTATTTACTTGTGGTTCTTTATCTGGCTTTGGTATGGGAGTGATGTTGGCCTCACAGAATGAATTAGGGCATGTTCCCTTCCCCTCAATTTCTTGGAAGAGTTTGAGCAGAATTGAAGTTAAGAGTTCTTGGAATGTTTGGTAGAATTCTTCTGTGAAGTCATGTACTCCTGGGCTTTTGTTTTTTGGGAGATTTTTGATGACTGATTCAATCCCTTTTATATTAATTGGATTGTGGTAATCTTGTATTTCTTTTTTTTAATGTATTTTTTATTTTTATTTTTTAAAGATACTTAGATTACATAAATGTTACATAAAGATATAATGGATTCTCATATGCCCTGCTCCCTACCCCTCCTACATTTTCCCACATTAACAACATCCTTCATTAGTATATTACATTTGTTACAATTGATGAACACATTTTGGAGCATTAGTTTACATTGTAGTTTACACTCTCTCCCTCACTATTTTGTAATTTATGGCAAGATATATAATGATCTCTTTCTGTCATTGCAATGTCATTCAGGACAATTCCAATGTCCTGAAAATGCCCCCGTATTACACCTGTATTTTCCTCTCCCTCCCCTCAGAATATCCAGTGGCCACTGCCTCCACATCAATGAAATAAGTGTTTCTATTGCTAGAATCACAATAAGTCTATAGTAGAATACCAGGGGAAGGTTACTGGTTTAGGGTTTTGGATGTGGGGGACATGCAGGACAGGGTGCACCTGGGGCAGGCCTCTAGGGAATGTGTGAGTGTATTTCTTTTTAAGTCAGTATAGGTGGTTTGTGTGTTTCTAAGAATTTTTCCATTTCATCTAGGTCATCTAATTTATAGGTGTACAATTTTTCATAGTATCCTCCTATTGTCCTTTTTAAATGTATTTTTTATTAGAGAAGTTGTGAGGTTACAAAATAATTATGCATAATGTGCAGAATTCCCATATATCAACTCTCCACAAACACCTTACATTGTTGTGGGACATTTATACAGATTATGAAAGAATATCATCAGACTATTACCACTAACTGTGGTCCACAGCTTCCATTTGGTATATTTTCCCATATACCCCCTATTATTAACATGATGTATTAGTATTATACATTTATAGCTCATGAGAGAACACTCTCATATTTGTACTATTAACCACAGTCCATCTTCCACCACCTGGTTCACTGTGTTATATAGTCTTCATGCCTTGCACAATCTATCCAAAGTGTACACTCAGTGGCTCTCACTTTCACCACAGAGTCGTGCTGTCATGGCCTCAGTAAATTTTTGAATGTTTTTCTTTGTCAAAAAGAAAAAAATTCCATACTCCCTTATTATTCAACCTTAGCACTAATATATTAATAGTATTTGCTTTGACATTGATGCTAGAATATTACAGTATTGCAGTTAACTATAGTCCATAAGTTACATGTATTGTAATTTTCCCATGCCATATTCTTACCACCTTATAATAGTGCTGTACATTTGTTCTAGTTCATACAAGAACATTCTTGTGTTTGTACTATAAACCACAATCATCATCCACCTCCAGGTTCACTTAAAGTCCTTTTAATTTCAACATGATCAGTAATAATTTCCCCCTTTTCATTTCTGATTTTATTTATTTTTATCATCTCTCTTTTTTTCTTTGTCATACTAGCTAAAGATTCATCAATTTTATTGATTTTTTCAAAGAACCAACTTCCGGTTTTGTTGATTCTGTCTATTGGTTTTTATGTTCTATTTCATTTATCTCTGCTCTAATCTTTGTTATTTCCTTCTTTTTGCTCACTGGGTTTAGTTTACTCTTCTTATTCTAGTTCTTCCAGTTGAGTGGGCTTGGTGGCCTTGTCGACTACCAATTGACTGAATATGTGAGGATCTATATCAGAAGTCTCAATCCAGTTCCATTGATCAGTATGTCTATCCTTGTGCCAATACCATGCAGTTTTGACCACTGTAGTTTTGTAGTATGTTTTAAAGTCAGGTAATGTGGTTCTTCCAATTTCATTTATCTTTTTCAATATGTCTTTGTCTATTTGGGTCCCCTTGCTCTTCCAAATAAATTTCATAGTTAGCTTTTCCAATTCAGTAAAAAATGCTGTGGTAATTTTTATTGGGGTTGAGTTAAATCTGTAAATCAGTTTGGGTAGGATAGACATCTTAATGATGTTTAGTCATCCTATCCATGAACAGGGAATATTCTTCCATTTATTTAGGTCTTCTTTGATTTCCTTTAACAGTGTTGTGTACATTTCTGCATACAAGTCATTTAAATTTTTAGTTAAATTTATTCCTAGGTATTTGATTATTTTAGTTGCTATTGTAAATGGGATTTTTTCTTGATTTCCTCCTCAGATTGCTCATTATTGGTGTACAGAAATGTTACTGATTTTCACACATTGATCTTATAGCCTGCCACTTTACTGACCTCATTTATAAGCTCTAGCAGCTTTGTTGTAGATTTCTCAGGGCTTTCCATACATAGGATCATGTAATCTGCAAATAGTGAAATTTTTACTTCTTCCTTTCCAATTTGGATGCCTTTTATATCTTTTTCTTGCCTAAGTGCTCGAGCAAGTACTTCTAACACAATGTTAAATAAGAGCAGAGACAGTGGGCATCCTTGTCTTGTTCCTGATCTTAGAGGGAAAGCTTTTAGGATTTCACCATTGAATATGATGTTAGCTGTGGGTTTTTCAAATATACCCTTTATCATGTTGAGGAAGTTTCCTTCTATTCCTATCTTTTGAGATGTTTTTATCATGAAAGGGTGCTGTATTTTGCTGAATGCTTTTTCTGCATCTATAGAGATGATCATGTGATTTTTTCTTTTGATCTGTTTATGTGGTGTATCACATTGATTGATTTTCTTATGTTGAACCATTCTTACATACCAGGGATGAAACCCACTTGGACATGGTGTATAATTCATTTGATGTGTTGTTGAACATGTTTATCAAGTAATTTGTTGAGGATTTTAGCATCTAAGGTCATTAGAGTGACTGGACTATTGTTTTCCTTTCTTGAGGCATCTTTGTTTGGCTTTGGTATTAGGGTTATGTTGGCATTATAGGATGAGTTAGGCAATGTTCCCTCTGTTTCTATTTTTTGGAAGAGTTTAAGCAGGATTGGTGTTAGTTCTTTCTGGAATGTTTGGTAGAATTCACTTGTGAAGCTGTCTGGTCCTGGGCTCTTCTTTGTTGGGAAGGTTTTTTTTTTTTTTTTTTTTTTTTAAAGATTTTATTTATTTATTCATTTATCCCCCCCTTGCTGCTTGTGCTCGCTGGGTCAGCTAACCACGATGCGCGGGCGGGCTTGCCTTCACCAGGAGGCCCCGGGAACCGAACCCGGTGCCTCCCATATGGTAAACGGGAGCCCTACTGATTAAGCCACAGCCGCTTCCCGGGAAGGTTTTAATTACTAATTCTATCTTGTTACTTGTGATTGGTCTGTTGAGTTCATCAAATTCTTTTGACAGTGTGGGTTGCTTGTGTGTTTCTAGGAATTTGTCCATTTCCTCTAAATTATTCATCTTGTTGGCATATAATTTTTCAAAGTATCCTCTTATGATACTCTTTATTTCTGTGGTGTCAGTGGTGATATCCCCTTTTTCATTTCTTATTTTATATATTTGCATCTTCTCTCTTTTTTCCTTTGTTAGTCTAGCTAAGGATTTGTCAATTTTATTAATCTTCTCAAAGAACAAGCTTTTGGTTTTGGTTATTTTTTCTAGTGTTTTCTTATTTTCAATTTCTAAGCTTTGTTATTTCTTTTTTTCTACTTACTTTGGGGTTAGTTTATTGTTCTTTTTCTAATTTCTCCAGGTTTGCAGTTAATTCTTTGATTTTAGCTCTTTTTTCTTTTTAAATATAGGCATTTGTGGCTATGAATTTCCCTCTCAGTTCTGCTTTTGCAGCATCCCATAGGTTTTGATATGTTGTGTTGTTATTTTCATTTGTTTCAAGGTAGTTACTGATTTCTTTTGAGATTTCATCCTTGGCCCACTGATTGTCTAAGAGTGTGTTGTTTAACTTCCATATCTTTGTGCCTAATCTGCTTCTCTGCCCCTTACTGATTTTCAGCTTCATTCCTTTGTGATCAGAGAAATTACTTTGTATAATTTCAATCTTTCTCAATTCATTGAGAGTTGTTCTCTGGCCTAGCATGTGGCCTATCCTGGAGAATGATCCATGTGCACTCAAGAACACTGTATATCCTGCTGTATTTGGGTGTAATGTTCCTTATATGTCTATTAGGTCCAGGTCCTCTAATGTCTATTCAGAGTCTTTGTTTCTTTATTAATTCTCTGTCAAGATGTTCTGTCTAATGGTGTTAATGGTGTATTAAAGTCCCCCACTATAATTTTAGAGGCACTTATTTCTCCACTTAATTTTCCCAGTGTTTGCCTCATGTATTTTCAGGGGCCCTTGTTCTAGGTGCATAAATGTTTATGATTGTTCTTTCTTCATGATATAGTACCCCTTTTATTAATATATAGTGTCCTTCTATGTCTCTTACAATCGTTTTGCATTTAAAGTCTGTTTTGTCTGATATTATAGCTACTCATGCTCTTTTTTGAATATTATTTGATTGTAAAATTGTTTTCCAACCATTCACTTTCAGCCTCCTTCCATCCCTGGGTTTAAGGTGGGCTTCTTGTAGGCAGCATATATATGTTTCCTATTTCCTTATCCATTCTGCCAATCTGTGCCTCCTGACTGGTGAGTTTAATCCATTAATATTCAATGTTATTAATATCAATGAATTACTTACATTAGCCATATTTTCTTTAGGTTTATGTATGCTGTATGTTGTTTTTGTTTCTCTTTTTAGTAGTTCTTGTATTCTCCTCCAATTCTCTTTCTCCTGTTTTTTCCTTTCAACCTGCAGAACTGACTTTAGCATTTCTTGAAGTGCAGGCTTCTTATTGACATATTCTTTTAATTCCTGTTTATCTGTGATTATTTTGAGATCTCCCTCGTTTTTGACTGCCATCTTTGCTGAATAGAGAATTCTTGGCTGGAAGTTTTTTCTTTTAGCACCTTCACTATATCATACCACTGCTTTCTTTCCTCCATGGTTTCAAATGAGAAATCAGCACTTAATCTTATTGATCTTCCCTTGTATGTCATGGCTCTCTTTTCTCTTGTTGTTTTTAGTATTCTCTCTTTGTCTTGAGCATTGGACAATTTTACAAGTATATGTCTTGTGGTAGGCCTGTTAGGATTTATACTATTTGGGGTGCATTGGGTCCTGGACTTGTATATCCATCTTCCTCAATAGGGATGGGAAGATTTCAGCCATTATTTCCTCCAACACTCCTTCTTTCCCCTTTCCCTTCTCTTATCACTTGGGATGCCCATTATGTGTATCTTTATGCATTTTGTGTTGTCATTCAAATCATTAAGTCCCTCTGAATTTTTTCTATCTTTTTATCTCTCTGTTCTACTAATTTTTTAATTCAGATGTACTGTGATCCACATTGCTGATTCTTTCCTCTGCTTGTTCAAATCTGCTTTTGTGTGCTTCCAGTGTATTTTTGATATCTTGGATGGTGCCATTCATCACCATCATATCCGTTATCTTTTTATGTATGTTTACAATTTCTTCAATATGTTCTCCCAGGTCTTCTTAATATCCTTAATATCGTCCTTCACTTCATTAAGTTGATTCATGATATTTGTGTGGACATCTCTGACTAGTTGTTCCATGTTCTGCATCTCCTCCTGGTATTTAGTTTGTTTATTGGCCTGGACCATGTTTTCCTGATTCTTTGTATTGCTTGTAAATTTTTGTTGGTGTCTAGGCATCTGTTTGATGGGTTTATTCAATTGATTAGCTTCTTTCTCTATGCTATGGTTTTATTTTGTTGTTGTTTTTGTGTGTGTGGTAAGGTTTCATTTTGACACTTCATTCCTGTTATTCTATTTTCTCTTGTTGTCTATGTTTCTTTGAAAGAAAAAAAAAATTAGTACCAGAGAAAAAGAAAGAGAGAAGAGAAAAAGAATAATAGTAATAATAATAGTAAAAGGTAGGAGATGGACCATACAAGACCCAGGAAACTGAAAAATTAACACGAGTAAGAAGCACAGAGGAATAAGATTAGAAAAGTTGAATAGAAACAATGAAAGAAGAAACAAAATAGAAAAAAATATATAGAATGAATTAAAAGGCTGGAATGGTGAGAAGATGTAAAAAGAAAAGAGAAAAGAAAGAAAGAATAAAGTTAAATAAAAGAAAGTAAAGAGAAAAAAGGAGAGAGAGATAAAAACAAGAAAACTTGGAGACCAAATAAAAGAGGTGGAATGAAAGAATAACAACAGAAGACAAAAGACATAAAGATGAAAGAGAGAAAAGAAATAGCATAGATAGAGTAAATAAGTAAACAAAAGAAAAAAAGAAAAGCAAACAAGCAGAGAAACAAAAGACTGGGATACACAACAAGCAAGAAACAAGACAGCAGTGACTCATTTTTAAAAAAGGAGATGGAAGAAAAAAAATAAAAAAACAAAACAAAACAAAAATAAACATGAAAAAAAACAGCCTTTTCTCCTAGACCCTGAAGGATCTTCTTAGGCTGCTGGTGTTCATCAATCACCCTGCAGCCTGCTCTCTGTAGGTTTTGAACCAAGTTTTAGTGAGTAAAGTAAGGGAAAATAAAAAAGGAACCTTTTTTTTTTTTTTTGAAAAAATAAGATATCCAAGAAAATCTAATACAAAGAGAATGTCTATATGTTCCCTGTCATAAAGTTTCAGCTGGATGCCTAATATCCTGGCAGATCTCTTCTCAAGGAAGAGCCAGGAATTGAACCAGAGACCTTTTGTATGCTAACCAGGAATTCCTCCACTGAGCTATTCTCCTTCCTTAAGCTAATTAGACTTTCAGAAGGCTATTTGTCCCTTTTCCCTCGGGCAGATTAGATTCCTTGTAGTCCACTGGTGTTGTGCTGTTCAGCCTCCTGTCTCTGCCTCTTCTCTGATGTAATTCCTCTGTTTACCTAGGTGGCTGGGCGTGACAGCCTGTCTGAGGAGATCCCCCTCCATTCTCCCTGTTGAGTCAGGGTCCCTTCCGATAGCCAAGGGGGGCCCAATTGGCTAAACTCACCACAAAGAAATCACTCTCCACCCTCCCAATCCCCTTTTCCTCGCAGGGAATCTGCCATCACATTCCCATTTGGAGTAGGGAGTCAGGGCCTCCATACAGTCTATCTGCCCTGAGGGCCAGGTATGTGTACCACTTCTAGCCACTGAGGGAAACAACCCATGATTTTCCCCTGGTTTTCCTATCTGTCCAGTACCCTTCTAGATGACTCAGAGCACCATCCCGTTCTATATATATCCAAAGGAAGGAGACGTCTGTTGTCCTCTCAGTTAAATACAATTCCCAGGAGTTTTACCCTAGCTTAATATCTCGGGGCTGGGGAAGGGGAGCCCTTGATGGCAGCTAGGAGGTTTAATAACTCATGATTACTTGTTTTGGCTTATTCGTCTCTCTGACCTTCACTCTTCTGTGAGTTTTGAAGCAGTGTCCTGTTTTGCTGTACCCCAAAGCAGGTCCCCAAGACAGCCTCTGGCTCTTTCTCTGTTGTTTTAGTGAGAGCTGAGCCTTATCTGCCTAACCCATTGGCCATGTTCCCCAAGATCTCTCCCTCATTTTTGAATGCCAGCTTTGCTGCATACAGAATTTTTTGCTGACATTTTTTTTTTCAGCACCTTAACTAAACTATGTTGTACACTGCCTTCTTGCCACCATGGTTTCAGATAAGAAATCAGTGCTCAATATTATCAATCTTCCCTTGTATGTGATGGATCTCTTTTTTTTTTTTTTTTTAAATTTATTTTTATTGTGGGTAAAAATCAAAATTCTCACACTACATACAAACATTTGCAAGATGATATATAAATATATATGCATATATGTGTATTTGCTTACAAAAATGTTATTTAGATATATATATATATACATATATTTTAAGAAGTGCTTAGATTACCCAAAATATTGCTACTTTAAGTATTCTCTCTTTGTCTTGAGTGTTTGATGAATTGATAAATATATGACTTGGGGTAGGACTGTTAGCATTTATACTGTTTGGGTTGCCCTGTGCTTCTTGGACATGTACATCCATGACCCTCAGAAGAGTTGGGAAATTTTCAGCCATTATTTCCTCCAACACTCTTTATGCCCCCTTTCCCTTCTCTTCTCACCCTGGGATGCTTATAATGCATATGTTTGTATGTTTTGTGTTGTCATTCAATTCCCTGAGGCCCTGCTGATTTTTTGTATCTTTTTATCTATCTGTTCTACTATCTGTCTGATTTCAGATGTACTATCTCTGACGTCACTAATTCCTTCTTCTGCCTGCTCAAATCTGCTGTTATGTGCTTCCAGTGTCTTTTTGATTTCTTGTATTGTGTCATTCATCACCATCAGATCTGTTATCTTTTTATTTATGTTTACAATTTCTTCAAAATGTGCCCCCAGTATCTTCTTTTTATCCTTTATCTCTTCCTTCACTCCATTAAGGTGATTCATGCTATTTGTTTGGACATCCTGGATTAGTTGTTCCACATTCTGCATCTCCTCCTGTTTTTCAGTTTGTTTATTAGACTGGGCCATGTTTTCCTGTTTCTTAGTATGGCTTGTAATTTTTTTGTTGGTGTCCAGCCATTTGTTTGTATTGATGGGCTTATTCAAATTGTTAGCTTCAACTCTAGGGTTTTTTTATGTTAAGGTTCCTTTTTGACACTTGGCTCTTCTTTTTTCTATTTCCTTGTAGTGGTCTGTGTTCCCTTGAAAAAAATATTAAAACCATAGAAAAGGAAAGAGAAGAAAGGAAAAAGAATAATAGTAAAATTTAAAAAAGATAGAAAAGGAACCATAGAAGTGCCAGGAAAATAAGTAAGTGATGAGAACAAAAATCATAAAAATACAAAGGAATAAGAATTTAAAAAGTAGAATTTAAAAATGAAAGAAAAAATTGAAAAAAGATAAAATAATAGACCAGAAAGTTGAGAAAAAAAGAAGAAGAAAAGAAAAAATAAATGAAGACCAAACAAGAAAAGGAGGAATGAAAGAAAACCAATGGAAGAGGGAAAAATGAAGAAAGAAAATAAAGTAAAAAAAAAACTAATGTTAAAAAATAAGGAGGACAAAAAAGTGAAACAAAGAAAGAGAAATAACAACAAACAAAACCAAAAAACACAACCCAGAAAAAGCAAACTTCCCTCTTAGGCCTCTAGAATCCATCTCAGGTTGCTGGTGCTCATCAATCACACTGCAGCCTGCCCTCCACATATAAGGTACCCTGAAAATGGGTATGAATAAAATAAAGAATTTTTAAAAATGATAATAAATAAAAAATAACAGATCAAAAAAACTAACAACAACAACAAAATCTCAGTCTATAAGTTCCCCATCATAAGATGCTGGTTGGGTGCCTGACAACCCAGTGGATCACTCTTTGGATCCCCTCTCTTGGGAGGTATCAAGAATTGAACCAGGGACCTAGTAAATGTGAGGTAGGGGTTTCTACACTGAGCTATACCCACTTCACATGTTCTGAAGGCTTCTGAAAGCTTGTATGATCTCCCTGTCGCTTTTCCCTCAGGTGAGTTGGGCTTCTAACAGTTTACTGTCTATCTCTACTGGCTTCCTTCTTTCCTGGGCTGGTTATGCATCTCTCTCCGTCTACCTCCTCACTGACAGAGTTCCTCCATCTCCCAGGGCCCAGGACGCCTGGGTGTGACAGCTTGCCTGACCAGATCCCCATCCCCTCTACCTGGGACTGCTTCAGCACTGGTTGAAGTCTTTTTTCATGATTCATGCAGGGCTCAGCTGGTCAAAATCACTGAAGAGAAGTCACTTTCAACCCTCCGCCAGACCCCTCTTCCTTGCAGGGAGGAGAATGTTTTTTCCCCACTCAGTTGGCTGCAGTGAGCCATGGGTTTTATCGAGGCTATTCAGCTAAGGGTGGGGTATATGTGCCATTCCAGCCACAGAGGTGAGTAACTCATAGTTTTCGTTGGGCCTTTTTGTCTCTCTGTCCTTCTCCTTTCTGGATGATGCATAGCACTCACCTGCTCTGCAGATCCCCAAAGCATCTCCTTTGGATAGCTTCTTGCCCTTTCTCCATTGTTTTTGTAAGAGAGTTGAGCTCTGCCTACCTACTTTGATGCCATCTTCCCTGAAGTCTTTCCATTCCTTTTTAATTGCTGAATCATATTCCATTGTATGCATATACCACAATTTAGACCATTTCACCTATTGTGAATATTGTTGATGTGTGCATGCATGCACTTGTACTTGTTTGAGTATCTGTTTTCACTTCTTTGTAGTATAAACCTATAAGTGGAATTTTGAGGTAATTTGGTAATTTGGTAATTGTATATTTAACTTTGTGAGGCACCTCCATACTCTGTTTTTTCTTTTTTTTTTATTGTGGGTAAAAATCAAAATTTTCACAATACATAACAACATTTGCAAAATGATATATAAATATATATGCATATATGTGCATTTGCTTACAAAAATGTTATTTATGTATATATATAAATGTATTTTAAGAGGTGCTTAGATACCCAAAATATTACACGGAACCCACTGGGATTCCCATGCTGCCCACCTCCCACACCTCCCACCACATCCCACACAAACATCTCCCACAAGTGTGGCCCACCACCCCCAATGGACTTGCACATCCTGGGGCCTTGCCACCAACCATAGACCACAGTTCACACCGTAGACCACACTTTCTCCCACACAGTTCTGAGTAGTGTGTGCTGATTTAAAATGGCCTACATCCGTTGCCACAAAGGTACTCAGGACAACCTCCAAATCCCAAAGAAGTGCCTGTATTTCAACTGCTCGACCACTCCCTGCCCCAAAAGTGTCAAGTGGCCACTGGCTCCACCTCATTGTTATAATTTCTTCCATTGCTAGAATTACCATATGTGAAAAACAGAATACCATCAAGTCCACTCTAGTCCATAGTTCTTCCCCCAATCCTGAGGGGACTGGGATGGTGATGTCCACTCCACCTCCAAGTGAGAGAGGGCTTATATCCCATGGATATGGTGGGTGGGATGATTCTGCCTGCAGATGCAAGCCCTCTCCATTCCCTGGGATGGTCATTGCCCATCGTTGTCTCCTCACCAGATGACTTGGATGAGTCCATTGAGCTGTAGGGGTAGGAGTTGCAGCTCCACCGAGATTCCATGCACACCTGGCACATAGGTAGGCCAGAGGCTCCAGTCCCTGGAAGTATACCTAAAAACTTCAGCATCACATATAGGTTTGAATAGAAGGGACTGATGAACCATGTGCAGGGAGGACTTATTTGAGTCCAATTCTGTCACTCTCAGGAGCACAGATTCCAAAATAGAGCCGTCTGATAAGGCATCAGTCTCTGGGTCTATCCCCACTTATATAGGACCTGGGTGTCTCCAGAGCGCTCAGGAGACCCTCTGTGTGGGGTGATAGGCACTTAGATGTTCTATGAGCTCCTACTGAGGTGTGCGTAAGAGTTACCTCTGGGATGAACTCCCGACTCTCTTTGAAGTCTCTTAGCCACTTGAACTCATTTGTCTTTACATTTTCCCCCTTTAATTCAAGGTCTTTTTCCAGTTGTGTTGCCAGTTGGCACTTGGTATTAATCCCTGGTTGCCAGGGAGGCTCATCCCCGGGAGTCATGTCCCACGTTGGGGGGAAGGTAATGCAATCATATGCTGAGTTTGGCTTAGAGAGAGGCCACATTTGAACAACAAGGAGGCTCCCGGGTGGCAACATTTAGGCACCCCATAACTGCAGGCTACGTCTCAGTTACAAGAGCAAAGACTCACAAGGGTAGTCATCAATAAAAAGAACACA